>VZRN01004889.1:181415-217297 GCA_013397935.1 Dasyornis broadbenti | reverse complement strand
GAGCCGCGGCGGGGCAGGGACGGAGAGGGGTCCAACCCGCGGTGCTTCGCCCTTTCCCGCAGGTTTCAGGTTCCTGGGCTCCGGGATCGCCCCGCTTCCCTCCCTCACTCATGCGCTGTTTGGGAAGGGGATTTCGTCGCCTTTCCCCCAAATTGACCCCGAGGACCAGGCTTTGCCCGCTCGCCGTGCCTGGCACTAACAAAAGGCTGATGGGGGTGTGAGGATGCATGAGGAGGGTCCCAGCATCACCAGAAGGACCACGGGGGAGCAGCGCCCTTCCCTGGTTGGGGGTTCGCCCAAAGCTGCCCACCACGTTCGTTCCTCCACATTCGTCCCTCGCAGAGGGTTGGCTCAAGTTTAGGGCTGGAAACAAACAGATTTCCCCCTTCCCCGTCCCTCCCGCCCCCCGGGCATGGCTTTAGGCAGCTGCTTTCCCTACTAACCATGGGGTGCGTGCCCAGGCATCAGAGCCCCGCGCTCCCCTCATCTCTGCGCTCCTCCACAAAGGATCTCCTCAGCCTGGCCCTCTTCCTGTGGCACTTGTTTCACAGCAATGCCGAAATCCCTGTGACTGTCCCGTCTCCTTCCCGAGGCCCAGCCGGGGTGAATCTCCCCCGTTCCCGTGGCAGGGCCGGCAGAAATCCCGGCTTCGCCGGGCGCCGGAGGTGCCCCTGCCCCTACGGGTCACTGACCGCATTGTGCCTCGGCGCTCCCGTTTACTCGAAGGGAACCCGGCTGGATTTCTTTGCTGCTTAAGAAATTCTGCTCTGCTGAAGGAAGAGGGTTTTGGGTTGTGTTTCACACCCCCAGACTCATGGCTGGGATAAAGCAATCTCACATGAGCCATTTTAGACACAGCTTTACTGTGGATAACTCAGGTTTGAAGAGCAGCAGCATCTCCTGTTCTGGGGTTTATCTGAATTTTAAAGCTCAGGTGTCTCATTTCCACTTCGTTTTTACTTTCCTACACATCTGCTGCCTGTTCTGTTTACCCCTGATCTGCAGAGCTAAGTCATAAGCTTCAGGCAGAACAAGCCAGGTCAAGCTAAACAGATGCGAAGTCCTTTATTGGGGCCTGACATGGATGAACTACTCCATCCACATGTGTGCAAAAACCTTGGCTGCTCGCGTTGTCCCTGTCCCCAGCAGCTGTGTTTGCACAATACCTAAGACAAGGTCATCACCGGATGGGAGGAGGGCTCCCCAGGACAAACACACACAAGTTCTGTGTCCTGCTCTGCTCTGAAGATTCCCTGCTCTAGGACATCCCCGCAGAGCAATCTGGTCACAGATTATGTGGTGCAAGTTGTCCTGGTTGCTGGTGCTCATTGTTGTCTATCTCTGGTGCAAGGCAGCACACAAAATGCTTGTTGGGGGATTAACTTGTCGTTCCTCTCTCCCTCCCGTTTTCCATATAAAACATTTTACAAAGAGTGTCAGAAAACCTCAATCCATAGTTTGGGCAAGTAGCTTCCTAACTAACTTCCTGCCTAACTGCATTCAGTGCCTCTGGAAAACCTGATGATAGACATGTCTCATGTACATTACCTATTACTCCCTTCTCTGCCTTCAGAGTTTTCCATCCTTTTTACTGGCTTGCCCCAGGGTAAGTGCGTTATCCTTCTTGCAGGGAATGACCTAACTGACTTGGACCAAGTATTTTGTAATGATGTGCAGCACTTGCCTGTGAACTTTCTGTCATGGCAGGATTATGAACAGAACTTGGTAGTTCTCCACTGGCTTCTGTTCACTGGTTTTCTAATTTGCTTTTCATCTGTGCCTCATTATATGTCCAGATTTCTGTTACTTATCTGCTGCAATTTCACATCTTTAACAAGCTGCCATTTTTCCACTGATTACTGTTCTTTCTGATCCCTTAAAAATTATTCTGCATTGCTTGTTTTACCTCAGGATACCTTCCCCTATGAAAAACTCCTCATATATCTTGTTTCGGCTTTTCTAGGGAGAATTGTGTTTGTGTCTGCTTCCAATATTGAATCTTTCACACAAACTGTCTAGTCTACCCAAACAGTATCAAACAATGACAGGATGAGAAATAGCTTTATACAAACACCACTTCTTTTGTAAAACATCAGGGCATAATTACAGCTGCTATTGTTTTTTCTCAGGGCTGTGGTAGAGTCTATCGCCACAGTTGTAGTCAGAGAATGAGACAGGGAGCCCAAAACTGGGGCATTGAGAATGGTCATTTATTCCCAGATAATAATCTGCCATTCATTCCAGGCATTCAGACATCTGAAGCTACTTAGTATTTCAGTAAGTAGTGTGGTTTGCTGTAGAGAGAAGCCCTTAAGTAAAGGGATCGTGGAAATTTTTGGTAGAGGACATGCAGTTAACGGCCTCAGAAAAGGTCTGGGAAGAATTTATTTCATTTTCAGCTGCTGTTTTGAGTTGTCTTATGCTCTCAGACAGGGTTGGGCAGAACATTTTATGACAGCTACTGTGCCCTTCAGTGGTGAGCCAGCCCTCAAGGCTGCAGCGAGAGCCTTCCCCCCAGCTCCTCTATTAAGGAGGCATGTTTGTGGTTTCTCTTCCCAGACAGCTTTTTTTCCAGGAGCCAGGGTCTAGTGAATCTCAGGATTAGGCACAACAATAAGCAATACAGGAGACTGGGCCGCCGACACAGTAATTGCAGTTATTCCCAGGTTTCTGGGAAACCCAGCGTAGCTCTGAGCTGATCCAGAGTATGACAGAGAGTCAGAGGAGAATTTATTTTATCCCTTTCAACTCTTCAGAAAGGCCACCTGGAAATCTGATAGGATGTCAGGCCAGGCCCACCCTTCTGTGCAGGGCTGAAGCATTTTGCTTGTGGCAGCCTTTGTTTGGCAGAGGGGAGAGGGGAAGCAGCTGCTGGGCCTTCGCTTGGGCAGACAGAGCTTTCAGTAACACTGGCTTAGAGAGTAATGTTTTTGTCTTTGATACTGCCAAATCTGGAGACAGGTATTTTATCCTGGAAGAGTTCCCACCAGGTTGGGGTTCAACACTCTCCCAGCAAGGGGACAGGAGGGCAGCCCTCACCTCCTCTGGTGCCTGGCCTCCAGCACAGGTATGGAGGCACAGGAATTCCCTGGTTAGCCTCAGAGAGAAAGAGCTGCAGCTCTGTCAACACCAGCTGCCAAACCACAACCACCTCAGAGGAAATTCTTGTGGAGAGCACCTGGCTGAGCTGGAATATGGTCTGTCTTTTCTAGGGATGGAAATTCTCATCACCTAAGGAATCATACCTGGCCCTCTTATCTCCTTTAGTCAGAGCCCTCAGCCAAGCCCAGGCAGAGCCAGCCTTATAGTGACTGGACCCATGTGCATCTCCTGTGCTCTGGTGTTTCTATTCTGCTCATTTTCTATGGTTCTGCAGCAGAGTGCAAATTAGAGCAGCTCCAGTATCTCCCATAACCAGGACAGTGCAAAAGAGTTCAAAATCAAGCCCCTTTGATTTCTCCCTCTGTGAGGAGTAGGTGGGAATGGGGATTTGCTTGTCCAGATCCACTCTTGGGATTTATCGAGAGGCTTGGGAAACTGAAGCTAAGAGTTAATCTAATCTGGAGTCTGTCCCACAGTCCTTAATTTATTATCTGGACATTTGGAAAATTCATATATCTCCAATTAAAAACAAGAACCATTTGTGTGTCATGGTCAATGCAGATTTATTTCTGACAATACAATAAATTCAGCACCGATTGGAACCAGCTCTAAGTACCTGAAGTTCCCACTCCATGTCAGCAGGCCTAGGACTTGGATGTAGTTGTGCCATAAGGGGACAGCTCAGCATTGTCCTTGCTTACACGAGAAAATAAATGCTCCTAGGGAAGCTCTGATAAGGGAGCTTGGTCATGGAAAACCTGAGAGCCAGATCAATCTACTTAAAAACAGATTGATTCCTCCAGCACAGAGAGGAAGCAGGAACAGGGCTTATGGACATGGGGGAACACATTTTATTAAAAGAACAAGTCTCTCTAACTAGCATCTTTCAATAAATCTTCATCTGGGCTCCTGGCATTCCCAAGAGGTGCAGTGCAGAGATGTCTCCTATTCTTTCCACAAGGAAGAGGCACACAACGGTAGGGATGCTGTTCTCCCCCAAACCTCAGCTCTGCCCCCACATGCGAGGTTTCCTTGCATTTCCTTTGCATCCAGGCAAAACACCCCAAGAGCAGCAACCCTGAAATGGAGCCTGCAACTTTGCATCACTGGGTACACATACCCTGCTTCATATCCGGGGATAGATCAACAGAACAGACTATTTCACTTCACCTGTTTCCCTTCTGCCCGGTCTCACCCATTTGGATCACAAGATTCCCAGGGCAGGACTATCTTGTGGATTACAGCTACACAGATATTTATTGCCACCTGGGGGAAAGCTATGCCAGTATTGCAGCTTTTGGTCCCCATACCTTCCCTCCAGGCAGTCCATGTGCCTCATGGACTCAGGGAAGGGGTAAGACACCAGCTTTGGTTTTTCCCCCAACTATGGGAGAATCAGTTTTGTGCTGAGCTCTCCACTCAGACACCAGATAAATCACTGGAATTCTCCTTCCTGACAGTTGTGAAGAGCTCTTCCACCCCAGCCTTGAAATGTTTATCACAGAGAAGCATAGGAGGAGTGAGGGAAAGATTTTAGCTGAAAAGACCTTACAATGAGAGACCTTTGGTTTGTTTCCTTTGTAAATGTGGAAGCTGCGTAGTCATAATTTCCATTTACAGTCTGATAATATACAGTGAGACAAAAATTCTCATAGGAATTTGGTTGAGATGATCATTTGGAAGTACAGAAAAAGGCATTTTTGAAAACATGTCTGTTTCTTTTAATTTTGTTTTCCTAATGAGTAACTCAGCTGCTGGCCACAGCATTTGGTCCCTGTCAGGCAAGTCAGCTCCAGCCACAACATCTAAGTATAACAAGGAGTTTTGTTGTATTGTTTTTGAAATCAACTATTGCAATCACTAGAGAGCAAAGCATCAGGTAACACAGTGCTTTTTTTGCAGCAGAATAGGTTTCTTCCAATGTGCTCTACCCATCAAGAAGAGGCATCATGCACATTTCAACCATTTAAGTTGCAGCTTAAAAACATTTGCTTAAACCAGCTGCATCTCCTCTGTCCAGAGACTGTTCTATTGGCAGGCACTGAGGAAACACAAGTTCTCAGGCAGGAATTACACTACAAGATGAAGAGCACTTTGGCTTTATTACACCATGAAAGAACATAAAGCCAAGAGACAGTCAGTCCAAATAGTGAGCAGAGCACATTTAGTGATGAGCAAACCCTGCTGGATTTTCTCTCACATCCATCAGTTCTGCTTTGCAGAGGGTTGTTTACAACAGGACCAGCAGCCACTAAAACCAGCATGTTTTGCTAACAGTAGCACTGGTACAACTTCCCTGAGCCCTTGCTTTAACACAGCACACTTCACACACACACAAATTATTAATTTTCATCCATTAATGTTTAAACACTTGGCATTTTCAGCTGGATAAATCCCTTCCAGTCACTGTCGTGTGTTAAATTCATAGCTGCATTCAACACTACACACAGCTGTGTTTCAGTAAACAGTAGATTAGTTCTTGCACAGGTAAGTTTGCCGAAGTCCCTGGGAGCTTTTAGACCATCAGACACTAAGCAGAAAAATAGTGCCAGGGAAAAAACCTCCAACTAAACCACAGAATTGCTTACCTGCTTGGAATTGTGGAGGCACAGTCAACAGCAGCCTGCTTAAAGGACCATGCTGGGTCCAGAGTAGCTAAGGTTTGACAAATTTAAAGAATGAGCCCCAGGAAGGTGTGCTGGAGGAGGGAGCATTCCTCCTCTGGTCGTAGTGGGGTGCATGGGGAGAGGCTCTGGTTCTGAAGCCCTGCTGGAAATTACTTTTGTGGGGGTTGGTGGCTGAGGAGCCTGGATCTGAGCTGCTTTAGTCACTAAGGGAAGGTTATACTCATGGAAACACAGCTCCAAGGAGTGACACCTGTGTACTCCAACCTTCCTTGCATGCCCAAGCATGGAAGCTCTTCCCCTTCTCTCCTGAGTCAGGCATGAGCTGTGCTCTTCTGCGCTGCCTCACCTGGGCTGGGAGTGATGCTGTGGGGCCAGGCTGCAGCTGCTGTTACTGTCACACGTGTCCAGCTCTTCTCTGTACCAAGAGATCCCAATGCATCCTGCTTCTCGTACAGAACTGTCTTGGAGGGAAGTTTTAATTTTGAGATGTGATCCTGGTGTGGCCACACAGGACTCAGATCCTGGCACGTTTGTCCCACTGCTGCCTGTTTAGGAGGCATCCAGGTGAGATGACAGCTGCCTTTGATGGTGAGGAGCCAGGTTCTCCAGCTAACCATGCTCTGTTTCTGTCAGGGCAGTAGTGAGGTAGCAGATGGAGCTGGCACCTGGGACGAAGAAGTCACCAAGTGGTGGGGAGAATGGAGCTCCTGGTCCACCTGCTCCCGGTCCTGCGGAGGGGGTGTGATGTCCCGGGAGAGGCACTGCTTGCAACAGAGGTGAGTTGTGTCCCAGCCTGAGCCCGTGGCCAGGTCACGGTGGGGGAAGGGAAATGGGGTGTCCCAGACCTGTGTTTGGGGCTGAATGTTCTGGGTTTGCAGGGTTGGCCATTCCCTCATCTGTGACCTCTGGGAAAGGAAGGCAGTTACTGTCTGTGAGTGAGCAGGCAGTGTGGGGAAGGGTGACAGAAGAAGCGTGCCACAGTGGGGCAGGTGACAGATTCCCTGAACATGTCACCAACTCAGCTACACTTATCTGATGGGGAGTATGGGGTTGGTCCTCTCTTGGAGTCCTGAAGGGGACAGGGTTGTGGGCTGGAGAAGGCTGGCTCTATTCCTCTTCCTCTTTCCTTCACAAACCCTCCTTATCGTGGCTGCTCTGACCAACCTAGCCCTGATTCGTGTGCTAGCCAGTTTGTGTGCTAAGGATGTGGGCACATATTCCCAGACACCATATGGGGGTTTGATTTGCTCCTGGCAGCAGCCAACTCAGCCACATCTCACAGCAATTTCCCCTCTTTATTCTCTTTAGAGCTGGCAAGTTTTTCCCCCCTCTGGCTGTCTGTCACCTGCATTTGTCTCCTACAGCCACATTTGTCCCCTACAGCCACATTTGTCCCCTATAGCTGCCACAGTCCTGCTATCAGTCAGACTGGGTTTGTGGGAGTGGGGAGAGCTGGGGAACTGCAGCTGACTGAACTCCTGTTGTCCGCTCCAGGCCACCTTGCCACCAATTCCCCCTCCTCCTCCAGCAGCTCTGTAACTTGCTACTCCAGGCTCCTGGGCTGTTAATGAGTGCGGGTGTCCTGCAGCACCATGAGCTTTCCCTTCTGCATGAATGCACTCCTGAGCAGAGCAAGCTCAGACCAGGGCCCCCGACCTGCCCTCCTTCCTGCAGCAGAAAACTTTTTTTATGTGGGCTGGTTGGCAGCATAAAAGTGAGGGTCCAGATGTGCTGCAGGACCTTCCCTCTGGATTCTGCATGTGGCCACCCGGATGTTTCTGCCGCTGCTCCTCCCCTCTAGCACCCCATGAAAGCAGTGGGGAACAGCACGAGGAGGGACCCTGGGGCTGTCCCACACCCCCACAGCCAGAGCACCCTTTCTGCCCCTTGCCTGCTGCCAGAAGAGAGATTTTTCTCTCCATTTGGTGCCGGCTCTATCCTTGACTCCACAGCTGGGGAGGGAGGGTTTTGCTGTGTTGTTTTAGTCCAAGGATCAAATCTGAATTAAAAAAGGAGAAATACCATCATAAAACTCAGCCCAAAGGTTTCTGCAGCTTTAAGGTGAATGGCTTAAGTGTGAGACAGGCGTGGCCACGAAACAATTTCTGCCTCAGTCTGCGGGCAGCCTCTGCTTCTGAAAGAGTGGCACTTTTTCAAGTCTATTACTGCAAATTTAGGCTCTGCCTGTGTCATGTAAAGCATTGCTCTGGAGGGACAGCTGCAGTACCTCCAGCCAGTCCATCCTGAATATGCTTATGGTGTTGCTAGATTCCCAGCGTTGTTAACACACTGTCTGATGCAGATCTTTACACATTGCCTAAATTATTTTGCAGATCATTACTTCATTGCCTTAACCGGTGGTCTCAGCCATTCTCCATACATCTTCACAGCTTTCATCAATTTTTTCTGTCTTTGCATCAGTCCAGTATCTCCTGGATAACTCCTGCTGGCCAGAGTGAAAAGCTTCAAGTGTTGAGAAATTCCCATGGTTTTGGTCTGTCACCAAGCTTTCCCTGATAATCTGTTGGGGTGGTCAGTCCCAAGAGAGGCACCATCTCTGCCTATTGCACAATGGATTCTGAAATCAACTCCCCCAGTCACTGCAACTCCTGGGCGCATCCATGGGAGTGATGGACCATCAGGTTCTATTGTCTTTTGGTCACATCAGCGCTTTTGGAGCTCAGAAGTGAAGCGACACAGAGGTGGCAATACTGCAGTTGCTCCCTGTCTGCTCAACCTGCCCCAAAACAAGAGTAGCCTAAAATCACAGCCCATCTAAAAGCACTGAAGATGTGTTTCAGGTGTTGGCCAGTCTAGATCCAGGAAGCTTTGCTCTGGTACAACACCTGCCTTGTTTCTCCCACTGAAGTTAAGCCTGACTCCTGTGTCATCTTCAGTACCTTGGTACTTCACAGACCTCCAGCTCATGTCCAGAAATTTCTGTTTTACAGGCTCCAGATGCCCCAGGGAACAAACAACACTATGTGTGTTGGTCAAGCCAAGCACTACCAACTGTGCCAGCAGCAGGTGAGAACCACTTCCAGTTCTGACTGGTCCTCACTGGGGGTTGTGGGACTCAGGGGGTCCCGCTTGGAGCTGCAAAAGCACCAGCACTCAGGGTTGGACTGGTCCTTTAGAGGGATATGATCCACTCCTGGGGTGGTGAATGGTGTGCCTTTGAGGATATGGGAGATGGGCTCTACTCTCTGGGACTGGGAGATGGGGCAAAAGGATGTAAAAACATATTTGTTGTGGCTGAGAGGAGGAATGAAGTTCTTCCAGTATGCTTTTCCCATTGTTGAAAAGAATTTTTGCAGGACTGTTAGGTGCAGTTGTCTGAGAGGCCTTTGGCAATGAAGATCTGGCCTTTCTGCCTGTGTTAGGGCACCTTCAAGTCCATCACCAATTCCTTCCATGGTGGACAGGGCATTTTCATCCTGCAAGGATGCAGCACACTCAAGCAGCTGTCACAAGCATGGCAGTGAGATAGGGAGCTATTTGATTGCAATTTTTCCCTCCATAGCCCTGCCCAGCCAACACAGCAAGCTTCAAACAGCAGCAGTGCTCCAGTTTCAATGCCAAAGCCTTTGGGAAGCGCTACTACCACTGGATGCCCCTCTATCCAGGTGGGTTTTCACAACTTCACACAAGGGATGAGGGTAGGAAAACACCCACAGGATCTTCTTGGGCACAGAAAAGTAAAGTCCCAGGGGACAATGGATGGATGCTCCTGGCTGGTCTGGGTTATTCTGAACAGGATGCTGATCCATTTCCTGCACAGTGACTTCACACAGGTGTCCAATTGTCCCTTGACGCCTGGACTGAGTTCACCTAAGATATTACCCTGTTTCTGAACTCACCTGTTTTTCCATTAGCTGCCAAGGGGACATGGACCATCTGTACCTCCAGCTGCTCAGCTGGCCACAGACTCACACAGTCAGTGCCCCTCTTACAGCCCTTTTTTTGCTCTTGTGCATTTATGTGTGGCCTGGGATCTGCTGATGTGCATTCTCATGTCTGGCACAGTGATGGCTCTACAAGGGCATGGCAAGGAAGAGGATTTGCTAGCAAGACATATTTCTGCTTGGCACGGTCCCCAGTGCAGCCTCACACCATGACCCCTTCACTACTGTAAAATCTATGGCCTTGGGGTGTCATCTCAAGTAGCAGGAACATTCAAGGTGACATCAAACTATCAGCAGGGATTAGGGGAAAGTCCCCTTCCTTGTTGTCCATCTTTGGGCACCTTTACCTGCCTGGTGACCCTCTGCCTCTGTTCCTGCAGATGACTACACCAGTATCTCCAGCAAGCCATGTGACCTCCAGTGCACCACCCGGAGTGGAGAGAGGCAGCTGATGGCCCGAGCACAGGATGGTACCTCCTGCAAGGACAGAAGCTATCAAGGGGTCTGCATCAATGGGAAGTGTGAGGTGAGGCTCTGGGAGGAAGTAGTAGAGAAATTGGGATTGTAACTGCATGGCTGGACCTCTTGGTCATTGCCAAGCCAAGGGGTCCCAGCAGGGAATTGAAACCAAGGCCTGGCATCGCATTCATTGATTACACCCACCTAGAACCTCCCCAGAAGAGCACAGGAGCATTTCCTGGGAAAGACCCTGTCCTGTGGAGATAAGCTGGCCCCAGGAAACCCTCTCTTGTTTTGTCCTTTGCAGCCAGTTGGGTGTGATGGGAGCCTGTACTCACCCCGGACGATGGACAGATGCAGGGTGTGTGGAGGGGACGGCAGCACTTGCCACCGTGTCTCGGGCAGCTTCCGAAAGGCAATCTCACAGATAGGTACTCCCTGCTACCAGTCTGGAGACTTCACCTGCTACTTCTTAACCACCAGCTGGCGTGGAGGGGGACTGGCTTGAATGTGGGTAGGAGCTTCCCAGCTGCTTGGTGGAAAGAGTTGAGGAGTGCCACCACCCCTGCTTAAACGCCTGGGTTTTGTCCTTCTCACTTAATCATCAGAGGAGATTGGTTTGATGTGCTCTGTATTGGGCTGGTAAGGTTTCCCTTCACCTCTTTACAATAGGAAGCGGCTGCGGATCTGTTTGTTCCTGTTGATTTTGGCATCTTGCCCACGTCAGATAATGTGAAGGGATCAATGAATCTTCTTTTACTTGTGCTACGTGTTCATTTGAAACTTAAGCTGTGATGAGGGTCACAGCATTTGTTTCAGCCTACACTTAATCTCCTGCTTTCCCCAGTCCTGTGGCTGGCACAGCTGAGGGACAGTCCCCTCTGAAATTGCGTTGAAATGCATCCCTGCAGCCTGATGGCCCAGTCCTCCACCCGTAGGAGGAATGGACTGTGGTATGCTCATTAGTAATTAATTAACTGTGGTTTGATGTTTTGGAACAACATTTCACACTATTGCTGTTTCAGTAGTTTGCTTCACGCCCTACAAACACCAGACCAGAAAAGCACTCAGGCCCCTTTCCAGAGCAGGGGTAATGGTGTTGCCCCCTGTAGCAGTATGGGTACAGTTTTTGGCCTCCCATTCCAGCCCTCATAATATCTTACAGAACAGACAAGACCTGCATTTCCAGCAGGAAAGAAACTGCCAAACCATGTAACTTTAAGACCCTCTTATTTCCTCTCCTTTTAAAGGTCAATTTTTATGTTACTCCTGAGACAAATTCCATGGAGTCAGGAGCTGAGGGGACCTATGGTCTTTTTCCACCCTCTGTTCAGCATCAGTCCCGATCACTACTAAGCTTTTTTTTTGTGCTTTTGCCAGAAAGAGTGTGGAAGCACATTCATCCACACCCCCAAAGCCAGACTGTTTCATTGTGCAGTTCCTTCCTGACTCCAAACCCAGCAGCGCTCTGACTGACATCCGTAATGGTGATCTGTAATGGGATTTCAGAGGAGAGCTGGGATAAGAGCTCACAGACTGGTGCAACATGCGTTTTAGGTCCATGGCACCCTGCTTCCAAGGGGCACCACTGCCCCCCTACAAACACACTTGTCCCACCGAGACCTTTTTATTCTGTCCTCGGGGTCTCCTGATGCTCTCTTCTGCTCCTCAGGTTACGTGTTCATCACCAACATCCCTGCTGGTGCCATGGACATCCTCATCATTGAGCGCAGGAAAACAGAAAATATCCTGGGTGAGCAGGGGAGCTGGATGGGTGTGGAGACCCCAGTTCAGCTGCCTGGGAGGAGGCTCTGTGCGTTCCCGCCTATGCTGTGAGAGAGCTACTGAGAACATTTCCTCCAGGGTAGCACAGGGGTGCTTCATCTCTCCAAAAACCAAGGCTACCACATCTCCAGTGGCAAGAGAGATGTTTGTAACCCAAGTTTGCTGTGGGCAGGGCCTGGGGTTCTATTTCTGCTGGGCATTTCTCATTCATGGGCTCTTCACTCTCCTCAGTGCCCGAGTTCTGCAGAGTGTCACATTTGTCTGTTTTCTCTCTCTTTGAAGCACTTGCAGATGAATCCGGGCATTTCTTCTTCAACGGCAACTCTGCCATTGACAACCCCCAGAACTTCAGGGTAGCTGGAACCATCTTCAAGTACCGGCGGCCCTCGAGCCTGAACTCAGATGGGCTGGAGTATATCATAGCTCATGGGCCCACTAACCAGTCTCTGAATGCCATGGTATGTGAGGAGCCAGTTTTAGGGTGTCCTGTTCTTGATAACAGGAATATAACCTGGTTCCCAAGCCAAATCTGTGTGTGTAGATGGGCTGAGGAAGCCACACAGTCTTGGTGGGGAGGGGCTTTCCTTTCGGTTTCTTGAGGATGCTGTCTTGTCTTAACAAACCATCACCAGATGGACATGGCCAGAAAAGGCTTCTGGGAAATTCATACCCTTAAAATAAAAGCAGTTTTGTTTTCTCCCCATTTCCTCCAGTACTATAACTTTAATGGGAAAATGCCTCACATAACTTATGACTACACTGTCCCACGGACGCCACCTCTGCGAACTGCAGCCCCTGCTCTCGCCAGGCCTCTCTATCACCACCTAACAGAGACCAGCCAGAACCACCCCATTCCAGCCAACTCCAGAGCTGCTCAGGACTTAAATACCACGTGGCTCTCCCTTTCACCAGATGACACCAGTGATCAGCTCCCTCTAAGAGAAGGGCAAGAAGATTTAGACTTTGGTCCCCCGCCCTTCTTCCAGACCAACTCCACTGGTCAGACCCGGGACTGGGGCTGGGAACAAGGTGAAGAGAAGGAGAAGTATGACTTTCAGATCAGACAAGTCTACCATGCAAACACAGCAGGAGAGGAAGAGGAGGAGGAAGCACCAGCAATTGGTAGAGAAACAGAGTTGGGTTGGTTGCTTTGTTCTTCCTCCATTTTATTTATTGACAGTAGGCATTCCACAGTGGTCTTCTTGAAATCAAAGGTGGCTTTAGCATCAGCATGGACAGGAAGGAAGGATGGTTAATAGTGGGGTGGTGACTGTCAGGGGAAGCAAGGGCCAGTGGCTCTGTGATGGAAGGGGAGGCTGGGAGAGCGTGGCCACAATATGGATTAGGCAGGGCCCGAGCTTGGCACCCGAGCTTGGCAGGAAGGGCAGTGACAGCAACAGGTTGTAGCAACAGTCCAGTGATCATCAGGGGGACAGCAAGGTGACAAGTCAAGTCTGAGGTCAATCTGGGAGAGCCAAGCAACAATTCAGGAACAAAGTACACCTGCAACATTGTGCAGCCCAGGACTGAAGGCCCCGACTGGAGCTTAAATAGAGCTCCAAAGCAGTGGGCAGACAGAGTGAGGGTCTGGTCAGGGTAATTAAAGCCTGTTGGTGTTCCTTGGTGGAAATCTACGATATTTAGGCTGAACACTGAATGTTTTTTGCCTTCTTAAATGCCACATGCTGAAGTACAAGCCATCCAGTATAGTTAAAGAATTCCTGTATTTTTCTTCCAGCTCTCAGGTTCAACCAGATCTCCATCAGCACGGCCATGCCCTACAGCATGAGGAGACCCGAGTTGTCAGAGAACAGCCGCGTAATGTCCTCCAGGCTTCGTCTCTTCAGGCGCCTGTGTCACCGCAACCCTCACACTGCTGGCTTCTGCAGGGAGCTGCAGCCCCTGACAGCCAGGCTGGCCCCCAGGAACTCCTCGGCTGGGCTCTGGGCTGGGGCAGCTGGCCGCTGGCCACAGGGCCTCCACAAAGTGCCGGCCCACAAGAGCTTACTGGAGGACTTGAAGGTGGAGGCATTTGCTGGGAGTCAGGGAGAAGCAGCCAACTACAGCATGATGGCATCTGTAGGCCCTCTGCTTCGGCCCAGTCCAACTGTGGACATCAGCCAGGCAGCACCTCTGCAAGCCCCTGGCACTGAAAGGTGGCACCTGATCTCCTGGGCAAAACAGAGCAGGGTTGGGGAGGAAGGTAGGGAGGGCCAAGCCAGTCCTCTGGGAGTCTCCCTGCTGTGCATGATGTCCCATTCACCAGTGTCTATCCATGGCAGCTGCTGTAGATGCTTCCACCAAACACTGATTGTTACAACCGGCCTGACACAAAGCTCCTGGAACATATTTCAGGATCCATTTAAATTGGTACTGAAGGACCTACAAGGCCAACACTGGTGTGGTTTTAAAGAAGGCCAGGAGTCCATAGCATATCACATACACACATTTACCGTGTCATGCCCCTTGTGTCCCATTCCTCTGGGCGCATCAGCCTCTGAAGCTTCTGTAAACATTTGGCAGGAGGCTGAGGGCCAGCTTTTAAATATTTCTGGCAAACCACATATGAACTCTCTCCACTACATTATATGATATGAGAGGGACCTTGCTTGAGCTTCCCTTTCCAACCCAAACCATGCCTTTCAAGGTGAGTTATGAACTGAGGCTGAAGGCACCCACATAGTTGACAAGCCATGATATACACAAGACTCACGATGAATGATGCTTCCTCCTTGCTAGTTGAATTTGGGAGGTGAATCAAGGCTTTACACTCTGTCCTTCAGTGGTCTGCCTTGCCCAAGGTGGGGGAAATGGAAAGCAGAAATACTGGCTTTCTTCCCGTCTTCGAAGACAGCAAGGAGGAATTTCCCTATATTTCATGCTTGCAGCAATTTATTTCACTTTTAGCTCACACCACCTCCTTTTTCCACAGTAATGAGTTTGATGTGAGCCCCGTGGGCCACGATGACATCAGCTTGGCTGACATGTATAGGTGGAAAGTCTCAGCTTATTCCCCCTGCAGCTCCACTTGCACTTCAGGTAGGTTCAGCTTCAGGTGATCACACAAGGTCCCTTTGGGCTGTTGAGGGAGAGAATTGTATGTTTTATATGACAGGGAGAGTATCGGATGCAGTGAGCACTCTAGTTGTTTAATGATGGTAAGAGGAGGCTCTTGGATCTGATAGAGCATGACTGAGGGTGTTGCTGGCCCCGCAGGTATCAGCACCTCCTATGCAATGTGTGTGCGCTACGACGGTGTGGAAGTGGATGAATCCTACTGTGATGCCCTGACCCGACCAGAACCCAGTCACGAATTTTGCACAGGGAGAGACTGCCAGCCAAGGTGAGTGGAACTGACATCTGCTGTCCACAGGCACATTTCTAAGGATCATTTTCTGCTCAAGTCAGGCAGCCATTTTTGAGCTGAAAGGTATGCTTAAACTAAAAAGTCCTTGTATCCCATTGTAAGCAAAAAGAGGGGAAGAATTTGGGACCTAAGAGCAGAGCTGGTTTCAAGGCCAGCACTGTATTTACAGACATGTGGGTGATTAGAAGAGCCACAGCAGCTGCTGCTGGGTGAGGGAGCCCCAGGTGTGCAGGCACAGCCCTGCCACTCCATGCCCCTTATCCCCCTTACCTCGGTGTTCCTTTGTGCTCTCTCTGCTCATGGAGGTGGGAGACCAGCCAGTGGAGTGAGTGCTCCCGGACCTGTGGTGAGGGCTTCCAGTACCGCACCGTGCGCTGCTGGAAGATGCTGGCGCCAGGCTTTGACAGCTCTGTCTACGACAACCTCTGCGAGGCATCAGAGCTGGCCAGGCCCATGGAGAGGAAAGCCTGCAAGAACAAGGCCTGTGGGCCCCAGTGGGAGCTCTCCGAGTGGTCCGAGGTAGGCTTTGCTCCCAGAGCTGAGCAGCCAGGGCTGGGGTGGGGCCTGGGGAAAGGTGGCTGGCAGATAATTGGGTGCTGAGGGAGCCTCTGACCGACTGCACCCTGGGGAAAAGTGGAATGCCTTTATCTGCAGCTCCCCTGTTCTGGCATTGCTCAGCAGACAAAGGCCATTGCAAAACATTTTTTCTAAGGCCACTTCTCAAGCAGAACATTGACCAAGTGAAAGCCCTGCCAGCAAGAAGGTTCCTCTTCCAGAGGATCCAAACTGAGGGCAAATAGGGAAACAGTACCATGGAGATACAGAAAAACTAAAAGCCTGTTGCAGTCCCTTTGACTGACTTCCCATAGCCTGCTTGGGTGTTGGCCCTGTGACTTTGAACAGCAGCTTAGGCATCAGCACTTTCAAATGTTGGAGCTTTAGGTCCCAAAGTAAATGAGCAGCAAAGACAGAGACAGACACACCTTTTTCTCTCCCGGCTGTAGCCCTTCCCCTCTCTCCTAGAGCAGCAGAAGGCAAACAGGAGGTGGCACAACTGCCTCCCCACCCTTGTTCTCTGCTCCTGAGCCTTGGGGCTGACTGCCTGTGGCCCTTGCAGTGCTCGGCGCGGTGTGGCATGCCGGGGACCATGAAGCGGGAGGTGCGCTGCTCCATGGAAGCTCCACTGTGCGACGAATCCCACAAGCCCAGCAGCGAGAAGGCATGCACGGGCACCCCCTGTGACCGCCGCTGGACTGCCTCTGACTGGGGCCCTGTGAGTCTGGGGATCTGCTGCTCCTTTTGCACCCAGCACTGGGCTGGAGGGTGGGAGCAGCTGAGCAGATATGCTGCTGCTCTGTTTTGGCTCTCTTCTGGCAGAGGCCTCTCTAAAGAAACTAAAATAACCTCTGTTTTTGCCTCTCCTTGCTGTAAATTTTGGTCAATTGTGAGTTGAGCTCCATTCAATAATCTGAGAAGCTCACAGCACCTGGAGAATGGAAGCCCCATACCAAATGAACCTCTAAAGCCCCTTGGAATCCAGTGCCACAGTCCCAGTGTCAGGGCTAGACTCTGGACTCGGCTCTCCTGGCAGCACCAACCTTGTCCCCTCCAATTCCATGCTTTCTGATGTGTCTAAATGCCTTTTGCTCTCCAAGTGCTCAGGTTCATGTGGCGAGGGGCGCATGAGCCGCTTCATCGCGTGTCGCAACCTGGAGGGCAAGGTGATCTCCAGCTCGCAGTGTGACCCTGCCACCAAGCCCCTGGCTGTCCACCCATGTGGAGACAAGAATTGCCCTGCACACTGGGTGGAGCAGGAGTGGGACCAGGTAAAGCCAAGCCCAGCCCTGTGTCCTCAGCCCTCCTTTCCACAGGATGTGGTGGGAGCCTGGATCCCTTGGCAGAGCACAGTTGTACAGTGTGACCTCCAGACATGGAGCTGTACCCTTGTTCCAGCTTGAGAAAGAGAGAAGGAGTAGTGAATATCCCAGCTTGTGCCTGCGCTATCCCGTAGAACACCCCAAAGTTTGTGGCATTTGCTGCCTTCCCAAGGAGTTCCACTGGAGGGCAGTAATATCCTAAGGAAACTCCAGCTCTCCCACCTGGCAGTTGAAGACACCTCAGCAGAGCCTTATTTGCTCACCCCCACAAAGAGGTGAGCTTCCCACCACTAAAGAGAAAATCTGAACAAAACCAGCCTCACCTCTGATAAATAACAGCTGGAGGTAAACCTGAACCACAGCCCAGATCCCTGTGCTGAAAGTCACATCCAGACCATAAGTGTACTTGCCTCAGGGATTACACTTCAGTGAACATAGTTCAGGTGCTCTGTTCCACCCAACCATGTCTTGCCCCTCTTTTTACTCTCATTCTGTTGCTCAAAGCCTGGGGCTTTGGCTTTTTCTTTGAAGTCTTGACTAAAACAGGGATTCATATAACACTGAGGAAGAACATTTCTAGGAAATAAGGGAAGCAGCCAAGCCCTTGTCCCTCGCATCATGGCTAAACCTCTGTTCTCACTTTGCTGCCTTTATAGCTGCTGACTGCATTCAGCTGAGTTTCCTCCAGCACCAGTAATGGGCACAGACTGGTCTAACTTGCAGTTCTGTAACCTTCCTCTACTCTGGCCCTCCCCATGGGTCACACATAGTCCTGCAGTGCCATTTTCAGCAGTGACTCGGCTATTAAACGCATCAGAGCTCTGAAAAACCAGCTGAGCTCCCCATCTTTGCCTGTGCCAGCTTCTTTGCCACATTCTCTCAGCTGATGAGCTCTGAGTTCTCAGGATGACTAAGGGTGGGTGTAAGCCAGTTGTGCTGGCCCTGCTGTGGTGAAAAGGGGCTCAAAGCAGTGAAATCTCAAATGGCCACTGCCTCCATGGGCATCAGGGAGCAGATCCTGCCTCCTGCTCTTCTGGTAGTGTCCTGAGGGAGCGAGCCCTCCCAGTTAAGCCTGCGTAGCTCTGGGCTCAGCAGTACTTGTCTGTACACACCACCTGCGCTACACCACTTTGGTCCCCTTGGGCCCACACAAAGCTTGGCAGTACTCCAAAATGTAGGTTGCTACATGCATCTGCTACATGGTGTTTGAGAATGTAAGATACACATAAAATAAGTCAGAAATAGCCTCTTGTAGTCTTACCTTGGCTGCTGCAGGCCCCCTGTGGTAGCTGCTCTTGAGGCCAGCCAAGGTGAATTCAGCCGAACACTAATTACCAGCATTTGTCCCAGCTCCCTGGGAAATCTGGAGACACCCCATGCTCCTGTGACCTGGGCAGCACTTCCCAATTAGACTGGTGTTAGCATAGGCATTAAGCGTTCCTTCTGAGCAGGATGCCATCTTACCTGAAGCTCGAGCTCATTTGTTACCAGTCTGCTCTGTTCTCTCCCAGTGTGACGCTAGCTGTGGGCGAGGGATGAAGAGCCGGCTTGTGCTGTGCGCGGGCCTGGAGAATGGGGTGTACCGGGAGTACCCTGAGAAGCGCTGTGAGGCCTCTCCGAAGCCTGAGGAACAAGCTACCTGTTTCAGGAGGCCGTGTTCAACATGGTTCACCACCTCCTGGTCCCAGGTAGGGCTGGGGGTGCTGGGGAATGGGCAGGGGAGATGTAGTCCGGGTTGGTGGAGCAGCACCTGTGCTGAGGCACTCTGGCAGCCCGTTCTGCCAAAGATCTGCTGAATCTGGATGGGACCTTGAGCTCTGCTCTTCTGCAGAAGAGGCAGCAGGTTGAGGGACTGGCACACGCAGGGGAGAAAACATTGGAGCATGGGGATTATTGCCTCAAGCAAGAGCCTGCACCACACTCCAGGCATGCAGGATACAGCTGTGTCTCCTTCTCTGCCAGGAGTCCTCATTCTGTCTTTCCCTCTTTCTGTTGATGGTAACTGGTGAGCATTAGGGAATGGGAAGACAGGAGAGCTGGGTCTGGCTTATGGCAGCCATTTTCTCCATTTTCTGTCACAGCATCAATACTCCAAACAAAATTAGTTCTGATTTGCAATTAAGAGATGAAAAGCAAACTTTCCCTTGCTCTGCCCCAATACCAACTCAGGGATGCTTTCCTTCAGCAAAAAAATAGGGAGAGTAAGCTTGAGATCAGCATGCCATTTGACCCAAACCTCCTCAAGAACAGTGTCCAAAGCAGGAACTGGGAGACCTCAGTATAAGAAAGAACTTGGGAGCTATAGAAAAACAGAAAATGCCTCTAATGCTCTCTTTCTTGTTTCTTTGACTCCAACAGTGCAGCAAGACGTGTGGTGCTGGCATGCGACTGCGGGAGGTGAAGTGCTACCAGGGGGAAGCGCTGGCTCAGGGCTGTGACCTTGCTGCCAAACCAGAGGCCAGACAGACATGCCATCTCCAGCCCTGCGCCACTGAGGCACCAGGTACGTCTGGAAGGGCAGGGAGGTGGAGGAGCTCTTGGCTCTGTCCATGTCCGTGCTGGGGAAGCACATCTCCTTTTTAACCCATTCTGTGTGTGCTTCTGCTCCCCAGAAGATACCTGTGAAGATAAAGTGACAGCCAACTGTGTGCTAGTGCTGAAGGTGAAGCTGTGTTCTCACTGGTACTATAGAAAGGCCTGCTGCTGGTCCTGTCGGCTCAAGTCACCCTGAGGACTGCCAGGCCATACTTCCCTTCCAAGTTCAGGGGCAGCAGCCCCCTCAAGCCAGACTTTCCACTTGAAGCCACCCCACCTGGCTTGGCTGTGGAGCCAGTCCCTGCAGAGCAGCCTGCTCAGCGAGGAAGGATTCCTACAACTTAGTCATCACTGTTCTCTCTCCAACAAGAGGGTTTTACACGAGACAAACCATCAGTGCCTAGAAAGCTACTGAGAAGTGAGTTGGGAGAGCCTGTCCATGCTGTCACCGTCTCTGAGGGCACTGGCTGGAGGTGGTGGGGTGCCAAGGTCAGCCTGCAGCAGGGCATGGACAGCAGTGTCCCTCTGCTCTGCCCTTGCAGGCTTCCTACTACAAGGGCAACTGCCAAAACACACCAAAAAATTGTGTCACAATAAAGAGATAAACTATAAAACTGGATTTGGGATGCGTGTGCCTAGGCCAGAGCCAAGGGAGGAGCAGGGGACACAAGAGGAGCAACAGCAGGAGCAGGAAAGGTGGGGAGGAAAAATCCTTGCACTGGTAGAGCTTCCAGGCAGAATTGGATAAAGCCCTTTTGGTGTTGCCTGCCAAAAGAACAGAAACCACTCCTGGTTTGTATTTCAAAGTCCTCGTTTATTTCTGACATTGAATTTGGACCCATAGCTGAGAAACAAAGACAGAGAATAGTAACGGGAGGAATCTGTAGTGGAAAAAATCTGGGATCCCTGCCCCTACCCCATCCTATTCCTTCACTAGCTCCCAAACTTAAGCCTTAGCTGCGTCCCCCGTGTTTCCAGCCCTTCCAGACTTACCCATTTGCCTGTAGCTGTGCCAGACCCAGGGCGTATGTTGGCTGCAAGGCCAACCCACATCTTGGCCATCTGGCTGCTCTGGAACTGCCTCCCCAGCCTTTGTGCCTTGGTAGCTGGTGACAGGTCATGCTTAATTTGCGTGTGACAAAGATGACAATGGAGTGGCCTTCCTTTCACCACAAGGGTGACCCACAGAAGTGTGTTATTGCCACTCTCTGGAGGTCACAGTGCTGCCATGGTGGTGGGAAGCCTTTTTGTGTGCCAAGAGGTATAGAGTTGGATGCTGGGAGCCACCGTGTCTGTGTTTTGGCTCTGTGCCCACTGAGGGGATGGCATCATGGGGCCATCTGGCAGAGACCACGCTGGGACACATTAACTTCCTGTGGCTCCCAGCATGATGAGACCTAGCTGAGCAGTTGTTCCAGTGGGAAAGAATGGGATTTATCAAGTTAGCCAAGATTTTCTTCCAGTTACAGACCATATTTTCAGGGAGGAGCACTAGCTGGATGGGAGGCAGTTGGACCTACAGACTGTCGACCAGTGGGATCCAGAGAGCTTTGCTACCGCTAACTTTCGTCTGCCCTCCTGCCTCCCTTAATGTGAGAGGACATTAAAACCTGGTATCACTATTTGGAGAATGGAAAGACGCTCTAAAAGTGATGCAGCCAGACCGCGTTTCCAGATAATGGAAATGCAATGTCTTTTTAGGCTGGAGGTGGGGGAGATGGTGCATAACATTTGCTCAGAAGTGTGTGTAAAATGCAGGCTGGAGCAAAGTGTTTGGCTACAAGGACCATCACCATGTTTTGTCTAGCTCTTTTCTTCAGATCAGAGGATTAGAGGTGCCAAGGCATGGGCAGGTCCAGTGTATACACCTGTCTTTTGCTTGGCAACATGGACACTGGAGACTGGTGTACCGTGTGTCTCTGTGCTGAGACTTACGTTTTCTATGTGTGAACGGGGAGGTTAAGTCCAAGTCCTTCTGTGAGCAGCGGGATGATTTCTAAATTGCAGTGGTGAAAATAAAACCCCACCACTCACATTTCTGAACAGTCCAACCCTATTACAAAGGCATGGCAAGGGTTTTCCATTGCTTCCAACAGCATCCACAGGGATCCTGGTCCCTCCCCTGGTCCACAGCTATCCTGGTCCCTCCTCCCTGCTGTGAATGGGAAGTGCTCAGCTGAGCAGTCCTGCACTGGTTGCTATGGAAGAGCCTGGGAATGATGGAGATGTCCCTTTAGTAATTTTTCACCTAATTTGATTTATGGAGGATGAAGAAACTTTCCCACATTCATTTTTGCAGAAAGGCAGAGTTACTCGCTGTCATTGCCAGCTGCAGCGCCAGTTCCACTTTGGCTCACAACATGTTCACAACATGTTCAAGATGCATTTGGGTCTTGCACCCTCTTTCAAAAGCAAAAACAGGGGGACCCAGATCACCTGAACATTACTGTCTCATGGGAGACCATGGGTCCTGCAAAGGAGACATGACTCAGTGGACTCTGCTGTTGCTGCCAAAAGCAAAATTCATCCTAAAGCCAACCTTCCTCTGGCTGTCAGAGCTGTCAGGGTGGGGCTTTGAAAGCTGAAGGTGATCAAAACTGCAGTTATTTAGGGATTCAATTCTTCCCATAAGTAAAATCTTGCCATATTTGTGGGTCCAAGTTAAAATTGCTCCTAAGAAAGCTTGTGAAGAGTAGAAGAGGTGGGGGCTTTGGCTACAAAAAGACCAGCCTGTGCCTGTTTGCATGGGTGAGCACTTTTGCAAGGAACTTTGCCTCCCCCTGCAGTGACCTAAATTCATGTCCTGAACTTCTTCAGCATGTGAGAAGACCAAAGCAGGTGGGAGACGGTGCCCTATCTTACACTCCAACAGAAAAGCTAACTGCTAGCGGCAACTGATGCAGTACAAGGGCAGCAGGATGACCTGGATCTTCCCTTCTTCACTTTCCCATCGCCAAGGAGTGCTGCCATGCCCTGCTTGGCACTGGGTTTCACTGGAGATGGCAGCTGGCGGTGGATCAGCCCATCGCTATGTGTGCTGGAGGAAGTGGTCATCACCTCGGGTGGCTACGTGGGGACACTGAAGGTCTCACTGGGCTCAGGGAGCCAGGGGAGCCTGGGATAATTAAATTAGGTTGTACTGTACATAGCCCTCGTTAGACAAGTCCCTTTGGGAGAGAGAGTAGATAATAATGACACTTATGATGCGTTTGGAGGTGGCCGGTTCAATGTTGCCCTTCGAGGTCTCGTTCACCTTCTGGCCCACAAGGCTTGGCCGTGCCAGGCAGCTCAGCAGGACCGTGCTGGCCTCAGGCTGAGCGTACGGGCTCCTCTCCTCAAAGACAAGTGAAAAGCCCCTTCCCTGGAGTGGACGCCGGCTGGGGACACCCTGTGCTAGTGGCAATGGTGACTACACCTCCGTGCTGATGGCCCGCGGGTTTGGGAAGCTGTCACGGAGCAGGCCATGACGGCTCAGCGTGTAGCCTTGCAGGGTGGCCATGCTGAGGGGCGGCCCCATCTCCTTGTAGCACACAGGGTTGTAGGTGACCCTCTCACCCCCGTTGCGCACCATGTTGGCAGTCCGGATGTAAAAGGGGGAGCCATAGGGGGAGCAGGTCGGGCAGTAGGTGTGAGCCCCGTGCTGGTTGAGCTCGCTGGGCGCCGGTGCGGGGCTGCCGTGTCCGTCCACCATGCGGGAGCTGCAGGCGTTGCACATGACAAGGTGCGAGTGTGTGGGCAGGTCAGGCTCTTCCTCTTCCTCCTCCTCCTCCTCTTCCTCATCAGAGTCATTTTTCTTGCAGCAGTAGTACTGCAGGAAAGGGAAGGGGTTGTGTAAGGAGAAGCAGTGCAGCTGGTGGGGCAGCCCAGCCACATCCCCAGTCCCCTCATCCTCCTGCCCAGAAGAACCCTCCATGGCCTCTCATCCGACCAATTCTCCATCATTCCTGGGTCCTGTGAAGCAGCAGAAGCCAGACAAAACCTGGACCTGAGCGTGCTGCAGGAGGCACCTACTGGGGAACTCACCCTCCTCCCCCTGTGAGGTTTGCATGGGGAGGGTATTTCATCCTGCCAGTTGGAAACTGCTCCAAGTAAGAGCTGTGTTTTTCATCACACAAGCACTGCTGCATGGCACAGACTTCACATTAACTTTTAAAGAGCAGGAGGTTGTAGCTAGCTGTTGTTGAAAGCCTCCTCGTTTAATTTACAAGGGGAAAAAATTATATAAAAATCTCAGTCTGGTATTGCAAACCCAGCCAAGCCTGCACCTCAGTTAGCAAGTGCTGCAGAGCAAGTGCTCAAAAGCCTTAGGGCAATACCCCCCTCACCAAGGGGAGGGAAGGACATAACTGCAGCACCTAGGGGGATAAGAGGTTTCAACTCCCTCCCTTCACAGGCAAAAAAAGCCCATCCAGATGCCTCCTGCAGCAGCGTCTTGGCCCAGGGAGCACAGAATCACAGAATATCCCAAGTTGGAAGAGACCCACAAGGATCTTTGAGTCCAATTTCTGGCCCTGCACAGGACAGCCCAAAAATCATACCATGTGCTTGAGAGTGTTGTCCAAGCACTTCTTAAGCTCTGGGAGGCTTGGGGCTGTGATCACTGCCCTGGGGAGCCTTTTCCAGTGCAAGGAAGGGGTGGCAAGGTGGAGAACACTCACCTGTAGCCTACAATAGCAGAGCACAGCAATGATGCACAGTAGGATCACCGTCGCTAGGATTCCCCCGGTGATAACAACAGTTCCCGCTGTCATCCGACCGATTCTCCATCAAACTCTGGAAGGCAGGGACACAAAAGTCACCTACGATGATTTCCTCATCACATCACAGACGTAATGCCCACAAGGCATCTCAAAATACTGCATCCTCATTCCTCTCTCCCCAACTGGAAAAGTATCATCCAATATTATCATCCTCCTCCTCTTAGTGAGAGGATACCTGAGACACAGCATGACATCCCCT
Source organism: Dasyornis broadbenti (assembly GCA_013397935.1). NCBI lineage: Eukaryota > Metazoa > Chordata > Aves > Passeriformes > Dasyornithidae > Dasyornis > Dasyornis broadbenti. The sequence continues at coordinate 192,681 of VZRN01004889.1, read as the reverse complement.
CACTGTCATTGCTGCTCTGGCTTGGGGTCTTTCTCAAACACCCCACAGCCCCATTGGCAAAACGTCCCCCCTAACCGAGCCAAAAGGGATGATTTCCACCCTCCTGGAAGAAAATCCAGTTTCTGCTTCAAAATTCAGGAACAAACCCAGGAAAAGCCACAGGGGAGCCTCTGATCTCCACAACAGTCTGAGCCCAAAAATTGTACCCCAGGTGCCTGTTGGACAAAAACAAGGCCAAGTAGCCCCCACACCCATCCCTGTGCCATGGCACCCAGGGGATACTTACGTTCAGTGACAGAGGCACTGGACCTGGAAGAAGTGGAGGAAGAGGTTAGATGTGGTCTGACATCACCCCTGCCTGCCTTTCCACATTTCCCAAGAATTTGCCTTGATTTAGGACATGCAGGAAGCTCTGCTTCACCTCTGTGTTATTTTCTTTAATTTGAAGCAGGGAAAGGAGGCATTTCCCAAGCTCAGACAAATGGTCTACAGGAGCAGGGCACAGGCTGGCTTAGTCAGCACTTGGCCTTTTCCACTTTAAAATTAATTACAGGGAAGGCAGATGCATCATCACACAAGTGGCCAATGTTCTAGGTGCTGCTGGGAAAGGAGATCTGCCTTCCATCCCTTCCAGGACAGGTGAGCCCCAGCATCGCCCCTGTCACCCCATGGACACTTACCCAGAAAAGGACAGGCAGGATGTCACGGTCACGCCGGCCTCAGGGCAGCTGGCTGGGACAGGCAGCACCACATGGCCACAGGGAGACTCGGCGGCCCTGGTAGGGAGAACACAGAGAAAAACTCCACCACCATCAGCTCATCCCCCTCCCCAAAGGGGCTGCCCAGTGTCCCCATCCCCACCAATGCCACCTCTGTCACCACAGTGGGGCTAAATAAACTGCTTTTTTATGGAGACTGTCAGGAAAGATGGGTGCTGCAAATGTGGGTAAACCAAACTGCCAGATAAGGACGATCCCGTGCCCCAAGTTTGCTCTTTCAGCAAAACTGAGGACTTGCACCAAGAGGTGGGTGCAGCCATCGCCCCATCACCCCCCTGCCCCCAGTGATGTCCGGTGCAGCTGCATTTCATTACTGGCCCCCGCGTCCCTCTGTGCCTCGGCCAGAGCAGGGATAATTGATAGGGCCCAAGTGCCAGCCCGTTGCAGCTGAAGAGATCTAATTACTTGCTCACCACGCGACCCTAATTAACGCAGAGAGGTGGCAGCTTCCAGTCAAGACCTTCTCAACCCTGCCCTGGCCCTCTCTGCTGCATGTCCCAGCAGACACAGTGTGGAACCTCCCTTGCTGAAAATCACCCACCCTCCTCACTTTGCTGTGGTGATTTGCACATCCTGCCTGCCACAAATTGATTTTCAGCTCTTGGGAAGTTCTTGTAGGAAGCCAAAAGGCGGGCACACGTTGGACTTCCTCCTTGAGCTACTTTCACACACAAAACAAAGGAAAAAAAACATGCCAAAGAAATCAATATGTCCATAACCCAGCTAATGTCACCATCCATCAGGAGACCCAGCACAGAGCTAATAATAGAGACCAACACACTCAGCTCCTGCTCCTTGTTACCAAACCGTACCCTGAACCAGTGCCAGGATCATGAGGGAACACACAGGGAGCCTTCGGTGCAGCTGTCACCAATCCCAAGGTGCCTTCCTTAACAGGGAAAAGGTGACAGTGGGTGGCTGAAAAAGGCAAATGCTGACCTTTGATGACCCTGAGAGGGACACGCTGTGAGCCAGGTGGTGATGGATGATGCAGGCAGCCGTTTGCATCCAGAAAACTTCATTTCATGGGAGCTGTGATTTGATTTAGAGCTCAGAGAGCAGCATCCAATTAGCCTGAGGATTGGAGTGAGCAGATGGCCCTGGAGAATGACCCTGGGCAGGGAGGGACTAGCCTTGGGGATCCTTTGGTCACCTCCAAGAGCTGAGTGTCTGCTCGGTGCTGCCTCAAGAATGGCTGGGCTTCCGCATGCCCCATCTCTGGCATTCCCATTTCTGGGACTGCTGGGATCAGCATTTGATAAGCCCTGCTCAGAAGCCAGGCTCTTCTTTATTAAAATAGTGAATGCTAAACAAAGGCAAAAGTGAAAATGAAGCCCAAGAGAAGTGCTGCCTTTCCTCTTCTCTTTGGAGGGGATGTTTTCTGAGAGGAGGAAGTTCCTACCCTTCTCCCCAGCCCCCAACCCTGTGCACCAGAAGCCCAGAAGTTCATTTTCTACCCAGTTTGTGCCTACAAAATAGCTTTCTTTAGCCCACAGCATTCTCCTGCATGGATGAAGAAGGGAATGTAACGCCTCCCAGGGAAGGATCAAGAGCCACACCATCTCAGGAATAACTGGGGTTTTGGAAATTACAAACTAAATATGCCCAGAAAGAAGCAGGACAGCTACAGCAGCCTTTTTACAACAGTCCCAGCAGCTGCATATCTCTGTCATGGGGAACCAGCCCATATCAATTTTCCAGCTGCACTCCCCAGACACATCCCAACCTGCTGGGAAAGAAGCATTTTGGGCTCCACTGGCTCAACTCCACACAGCCCCACCACTCCATCCCAACAAAAACGTTTATGGATCCTGTAAAAGCCTGGACTGCACCATGAGCTGAGCTGAGCCCCGCAGCTCCTGCTCCCAGAGAGGGACAGGATGCAGAAGCACCCCAGAGGGATGCACAAGCCCGACTCCCCAAGGCACAGTCCCATTTCTACTTCTGGCTTAAAAAGGGAGTCGAGAGTTGTTTAAATATTTAAATATCCCAGGCTGAGCAGGTGCCTTGGCACTCGCTGCTCACCCGCTCCTGGGCAGCTCAGGAGAGGCGACAACGCAAGGGTGGATGTGGGGCACACAAATCATCTGAATAAAGTTCGGATTTGTATAAGCAGGGCTGCGTTACCCTCCCTGCCTTTCGGGGAGTGATCTGAGGCGCTCGGCAGCGGTGTCACTCTGTCCCCGCCGGGTCGGAAGTGGGCAGAGGGAAGGACCGTAGCTTTTTTTGAACTCCGGGCAGGCGGGCAGAGCCGCTTGCTGCAGAGATACATTTTTTTTAGTTGATGTTGCCTCATAGCGCAAAGTTACGGCCTGAAAAGTGACTCTGGGAACGAGTGGCATCTTAGGCTTCAGTATATATTCTCCTTCAGTGACGTCCATAGCAGATTTGCACTATTTGCAAGTCGATGCCGAGGTTTTTGCCAGCCACCAGCACTCCCAGCCCAAGCGAGACACTCCCATCCTTCCTCACCCTGAGTGTCCCATCAGCCCCGAGCTCATCCCCGCCACCCGTCAGGGGTCGAACACCCACACCAGAGCTCGGGAGTAGGTTTAGGCTGGGGCAGGGCACGGTTATGCACCGTGAGGATCACGCCGAACCTTACCAAGAGCCCCGCCCCAACCTAGGCTCTGCTCTCCTGCTTTTGCTCTGCAGCTCACGGGATAATTCAATGAAATGACTGCCTGGTAAATTAGCCCGGCCGCTGCCTTACCAGAGTCATCTCCCAGGGCCTAATTGGAAAAAAACAGCACCAGGGGCTGCCTTTTCAAAACAGCTCATGGCAGCAAACAATAGGGCAGCTCCCAGGCAGCTGTGACCTGCCCTGCACGGAGCCAGCCCAGCGAGATTCAGGGGGATCAAACCTGCTGCAAACCCCCAGCCATGGGACAGAATGGGTGCATAGGCAAGGCTGGGGTCCTGCAAACTCTCTGCATGTCAGATACTCTGTGCTGCAAAGCTTAAGAGGACAAACAAAGCCGTGTGGAAGTAGAAACAAGGAAACCCCACCACACAAACCAGCCGAGCCAAAAGAAATTTTACCCAGAGTGATAAGTAAAATGTGGAATGCAGCTGGAAGCCTCCAGTAGCCTTCCTCTGGTCCCAGCACTCGTCCCCAGGCTTTCTGCCCAGGTGGCAAACCCCTGGGTCACTGTGAAGTCTTTAAACTTCTAATTAATGAATCAGCCAAACCTGCTGCTGGTTTCTGCTGGAGTTATACTGGAACCTGGACCAGACTGCAGACAGAACACACCGGCAATTGGGAAAACTTTGATTTCAGCCTGGTGCAGAGATCTCCAGCTAAGGTTTTTCCCAACTGAAATGGTGTTTTGTGTGACCCATTTCCTCCCTGAGGCTTTTTCCTGCTGTAATGCCTTTTGTGCCTTGAGCCACGTAGGGTTTTCCCAGCAGTTTTGCTGCAGCCAACACCCTGCTTCCAGCCACCACGAGGACAGCCAGGTCGCAGAGGTGATGCTCTCCCCCAGCTGAGGCTCCAGTGAATCACAGTCAGCCATCGAAACCAAAAATCCTGTGCCCTGCTGCAAGTCTGCCCTTGCTTTCCCTCCACCACCTGGACCAGCTCCCGCAGGTCCCCACTGCCTCTTCTCAGCTCAGGGGTGAGAAAGACAAAATACCAACAAGGATGGGAAACCAGCTCTTCTCTTGCAAAAGTTTTGTGGAAAAGGCAAGATATTAATTGCAATTAACATAAATCAAATGCCTTCGGTGGTGGAAGGTGGGAGTCTGCCAGCCAGACCCCATCTCCCAAATGGGCACAAAGGGCTGCGCTCCTGCTGTTTAACACCGCGCTCCCAACCTGCTGATCCCAGGAGATCCCTTCTCCTGGCCATCAAACTCTGGCAAACCCCACCTTCCTGCCAACCCAGGTTTGCTGCCTCCCACGTTAGACCTCATCCTGCCCTGTGGGAGCCCGGGAGAACTTCCCTGCCAAGAGCAATTGCCTTTACAGCCACACATCCCAAGCATCGCCCTCCAATCTCTGCCCAGGTGTGCAAAGCCCTGGCACATTCTGGGACCAGCTGGCATGTCCACATTCCTTTCTCAGCGAGACCTCCCAGCACTTCTCAGACTTCTGGCAGAAGGGCAGCTTTGCAGGCTGGGATGTCTCAGGCACAGATTATCCTGGTATCTTGTTACTTGGGCATCTCATCTGCCCTTTATCTCCTTAAGTGACTATTCAGATCCCGTCTTGCCTGCCTGCCTGGATTAACTGCAGCCATGTATACAACAGAGAGACACAGAAGGGACTGCCACTCTACACTGTCCCCCCAAATATAAATGGACAGCAAACCCCGTGGCTCAGCCAGGGCTACACCTGGATCATGGCAAGTCTCTATATAATTACAACCCCATTTGCAGCTCCTCCTCATTTCAGAGCAGCTTAAAACCCAGGGCAGGAGAATGACAGCTCCCTCCTCATCCCCCCATGTCTCCTACCCACTGTGTTTGCTCAGCCGGCTCCCAGTCAGCCCAGCTTGGGAGCCAGGGTGGGTGGATGCAGTCCTGGGAAGGGTGATGTACAGCCCTGGGCACAGGGAAGGAGACAGACGTGGGCAGCCCACAGCGGGGTGCAGGATGGGAATATCTGCAGCCTGATCCACATGGCTCATCTGCCGCTGCTGTGCCCATGGTTACTCCCAGGGCAGCTCCTGGCAAAGGCCCTGTGTGGCCAAGGCCAGGAATGTATGCTGGGGAGCTGCTCCGCCATGCTCCCAAAATAACCAGGGACAAAACTGGCAGCATGAGGCCAAGTCACACAGAGAAGGGCTTTTGAGATTATCCTGCACATCAGATCCTCATGGGCGCTCCGGAGCCAGCCAGCACCTGGCCAGTGTCCCTGCCGCAGGCACTGTCCATCCCAGCACCCATACATCCCCTCAAGGAGCAGCTGCTGCAGCAGCAGCTGAGCTGGAGCGGAGAGAGACTGAATGCTGGGTAAGCCCCAGGTGAGACTGACCCTTGCCAAAATGGTGGAGAATTTTTCCACACATGTGTGCTTGGGACCTTGCCTATGGCCATGGCCTGAGGAGAGCCAGAACCCAGGCTGGAGCTTGCCTTACTGTGGATCCCTGGAGGATGTGGACCTGGAGAGCAACGACTTGTATCTTACTTGCATCCCAGGTTGCCCCTGTTGCAATGGGTGCTTACAATGTCCAAGAAAAGACATGCATCCTTGTGAGCTTGAAAAGGGGCAGGAAGAGTAATTTGCTTCCATCCCAATGCCACCCTTGGTGTTCACAGCTTGCAGTGCTGTGGGTATCTCACGACTGATTTAACCCTGTGGCAAGACACCAGCACAAGGTATTCCCCAGCATCAGCCAGCATTCCCAGCACTTGCCCAGAAATAGGAGAGATGGCACTAGTAAAGCAAAATGTGGCAGCAGGAACCTCTTTGAAAGCTCTCAGCCTCCAGCCATTTCACAATGAGGCCTCAGAAAGGAAGAAGGTCCAGGTAATGAATGGATCAGGAGCCTACCAATCCCACAAACCTGGAGACTCTCCATGGCAGCATGACAGAGCCAGCCTTCCTTCAAGGATGCTCTGCTGTTCATTCCCAGCCCTGGGCAGGTCTCTCCAGCACTCTCATTGCTCCAAGATGAAACCTTCAACTCCTCACACCAATGGGCTCTTCCTATCAGGGCAAGGACATGAAGAGCTCAGCCATTCAAATCCCTCCATTCCCTGGGGGCTGCAAACACACTCCATGGTTACACAATCTTCTGACCAGTGTGATTTTCTCGCTTCTCCACCAGGGAAGATGCATGCTCTGCTCTCCAGTGGGACTAATCCCACTGGGATTAGTCCCTCTGAATGCATCTTCCACACAAAACGCATCTTCATCCCAGGCACTCAGTGGAAGAGGAGGATCAGTCCCAGAAGCATTGTTCAGAGAAACCCCACAGAGCATCTCCAACAAGATCCAGCCAAGCACAGCAGCAAGTTTTCCTCTAAAGATATTTTTTTTTATTATTAAACCAGTTTCTCAGCAACTTTCTGTGAAACAATTCCCAGGACAGCTTCTCCTCCAAGGCTCCACTTCATTATCTCCCTTCTTGCCCTGGACATTGGTGTCATCTCACCCTTTCCACCTCATATTCCAATGAAAATTCCTTCTCTAGTTTCCCAGTTCCCACACAGATCTGTCCTTGCTGCCCTATCCTAGTTTCTCCCAGCCTGAGACACGAAACACAACTTGTGCAAAACCCTTCCGTGTAGCAACAAGCTCTGCTCCTGAAAGCAAAGCCCAGGGGAAAAGCTCTGAATGAGGCTGGAGCCTCTGTAATCCCATCAGCTGCAGTCCCCCGGCACGGCACACTAGGCCATGCCACCCACGTCGTGCTGGGATGGATCCATTGTGCCTTGACATCATCCAATTTACGTGTTTTGCTAAAATAAAACACAAAATAAATTCTGTCTCACCCCCAGGGTTTAACCTGTGCCCTCCCACAGCCTGGGGGCTGGTGGCTGAAACAGTGACAGGTGTTTGAGGGGTGCTGCTCCTCAGTCATGCACAGGGGATGTCCCCTCTGTGTCCTGCCAGCATCTGCCCTCCTGCCTGCAAGCATGCCAATGAGACAGCCACTGTGGAGGGATTTGATTAGCAAAGACATCATTAGGGGTAACTGCACTGTTTACCAGTTAGGAGGAGTGAAGGCAGATGAGCCTTGGGTCTGGCCAAAAGGTGGGGGGCAACCACCACCCTTCTTGGCTCAGAAGGTCTTTAAATCCCATTAACATTATATTATCAGTGATTTCCTGCTCTTTCCCTTTCATATTTCAGTGGTTGCCTCATATTCATCTCTGTCCAGCCATGGGGCCAACTGATATCTCCCCCAGCTGCCCACCAGAGCCAGATAAGGGTTAAACAGGACATGACCATCAGCATCTCTAACAAACCAGGTACATCTCTGCTCACTTCCAGCTGGGCAGGTGCCTTCCGGCACCAGGGAACAGACAGCCCCCGAGATCACTGCTTCTCCGACAAAAATCCCAACCCTAGGGCTGGTTATAGTTTAATCCCACTCTCACAGTAGCTGGAAACCTGCATGGTGTTTAGGAAATGTCCTTTTTTCCAAGGGAAAGGGAGATGGAGGGTGCCAGCCCTGGGGAGGAGGGCAAAGGGAAGCACAGCCTCTTCCTCCACATGATGCAAGACCTGCTGCTCCAACTGTCATCATCCCCCCAGCATGTTTGCTTGGAGTAGAAACAGAGATTTATTTTAATGACTCATTAAAGCCTAATTGCATTCAGGCAGCAATACAGAGAGAGAAGCCTCCCACGTGCACCAGTACTACAGTCAAGAGGGCTCTTGGAGCCTCCCCGAAAGTGCAAGGCAGACAGACTGTCTCTTTTTGGTGGGGCCAGACAGCAGGGCCAGCTGCTGGCTCTGTAAGCGTGGCTTTGTGATTGGGATCCAAAAAACAATCCAGAAAAGTCTCTGATCTTCTCTTCATTTGCCTCTGTCTGCCCAATGTGGCATCTGCCACCAGCTGCTCATCCCTGAGCTCCAGGAGGAGACATGATCTGCCCGAAGCTTGGATGTCCACCTCCAGGGCCTGTGGGTGACCATTTCCTAGCCTTGGGGACACGTGTTTGTAACTTCCCCCAGGCTTTTAAGGATGCCATAGCAGGAACAGGGTGGGATTTGCACAGGAGTCACAGGGGGTCACCTAGGCAGAGAGCCAGACACGGCACAGGGGTGAGCTGCTCCTCCCATCCCGAGGGATGGCCACAAAGTGGCCATGCTAAAAACCAGCCAGCTTGGAGGGGAACCAGCCCAAACCCCACCACTGGTGATCCAAGGAAGCCCTTGCTACTGACACCACCCATAAGGAGCCTACGTACCTCATCCTTCCTAGTGGGGTCCAGACCCAGTGACAGCCACATCACCCATGGGAACAGGAGCTTACAGCCACTCTGACCTCCAGAGATCCCCATCCTCAGGACACACACTGGGAAGCCCATCCTGCCCTTCTCACCCACAGAGCCAGAGTGAATCCACTGGCATCGACCTGAGGTTCTCTTCTGCTGGAAAGTTGTCCATGGAGGGATGGGAAAGCCATGGGTCCCCTTTCCTGCTCTGCAATTCAGACACCCACAGGGCCCACAATGATGCTGATGGTGTGCTGTGGGAGGACAGCCCATCTAGAGACAGATACCCCATAGCATGGCCAGGATTCCCCAGCCACAGCTTTGCTTTCCAAGCCAGCAGTAATCCACATCTGAGACACGGCCCATACATCAGGATCCTGGACCACAGCCCCATGGCTGCACACACCAGGGAAAGCCAGAGCCACACATTGCTCTGGGGTCGAACGCAGGGCACAGCACCTGACCCAAACCCCACTCTTTGTGGTAAATCCAAGCGGAATTATTCCAGGATCAGGTCCAGGACTGACTTTTCCATAAAGCTATGGGAAAACCTCATCTGCAGTTGCTTTACAGGACTACTCACTCTCCTTTCACCCACTGCATCCCAGCGATGAGTACCTGGAGTGAGGAGGCGCAATGCAACCGGGTATGGATGGGCCAGCTCTGCAGAGCTAAACTCTTTGCTGGATTTCAGACCAGCTATTTTTGTTCTTGTTGATTTATCACACAGCAGGGCTACACACTCATCCATCACTTAGGACGCTCCACCTCACACAGCCCAATCAGGCAGGAGCGGGGTCGGCTGGGGTGGTCACGCACACACTGCCACATGCACCCAGTGAGAAGGAAAACCCAACATGAATTCTCTAAATGTTTCCTGCAAATGAAGTGTGAAACTCGCTTTCAAGAAAAAAAGGGTAACAGAGCCACAATAAATATTTCATCCTGGTGGGAAAGCAGTGACAGGAAAGGTTAGGGGGGCAGAGATGCCAGGAGGGATGGGAGGCAGTGGAGATGGGGGGTCAGAAGGGATGGAGGATGCAGGGGGAGAAGGTGGAGGCAGCAGGGGCAGGGAACAAAGGGAACACCACGGCTTGACCTTATTTCTGTTTGCCGCTTGCCCTGGGGGCTATTGAAGTTGAGGCATGACCACAGAGCAGGTCCCAGAAATGGGAGCATATCTTGTGTTCCTGTTCATGCCCATGGCTAAGGTAGGTGATCTTGCTCCAGCTGGGAGCTCAGCTCCTCTCAACGCTCCATCCTAACTCTTCCCAGCAGACACACAGAGCTGCCTGGCTTTCCTGTCAGTCCATGCGCCCAAAATTCCCACCTAAAAAATGGCTGGAGGATGCTCTGCATTTCTCCAGAAAGGAGGGTCTGCCAAGTGGAAAATCCTTCACACCTGATTTCCATCCTGCAAAGGGTCTTTAGGGCTGGAGCAGCACAGGGCTGGGCTGCCTCTCCTAAGCAGGTCTCTGGAGCTGGCTGTCTTCAGGCCTGTGGCCAGGCTGAAATCCAGTGCTTTGGAAAGAGACGGGTGAGGATTTCACATCTCAGTGGAGATGGTGCTGGAATAGCATCAGACTCACTGATCTGATGTTCACCATTACACTGAGAATGACAGCCTAGTGATGCTCTTCCCTCTTGGCTTTTCAACAGGTGAACAAGTCCTTCCTAGGAAAAGCCTTTTCTCCCAATGCCTGGCAAAGCCCAGGTGAGAACCCTTTGGATCCCGCAGGAACAATGCTGAATGCCAACCAGCTACCCCAGTACACACAGTATCCCTCAAACAGCATCACAGGGAATTCTGTGGCTTGGGCAAGCAAGGGGCAAGGCTGGGAAAAGGGATAAAAACCAGCCCCAGAAAAACAAGCCTCTATTGGGTGGAATATTCCACCCACCCCTTAGAAAATCTCTCTGCTGGAGAAACAATCAATAGTACACAAACGAAATACAGCTGAAAATACGAAATGTTTCCACATGCCCTTTTGGAGGGAATAAAATCCTCCAGGATAACCTTAGGAGAAAACAAAAGCCAGGCAAATAGCTCAGGCACAGGTCTCCTTTAATTACTGCAGCCCAGTGAGAGACAAAACAGAGATCCTTCAGAATAAACAAAAGGATTTGATTTCCTCCGCTTCAGCAAAGGCAGCCACCATCTCTGTGGAGAGGTTTTGATGGTGAGGTTGGGGATTTGATGGGGCAGCGTGTCCTTGATGTATGGCAAAACTTTGGGCCCCCAGAGAGGGAGCAGGAGGCTAAGCCCCAGGCTTGGGACTTCCAAAACTTCAAGTGGCTGCAAAGAAGTAGGTTTAGAGACAGAAAAACTCTGTCCTACCCACCCAAGCTCCCACCAGAGTTCAGGGGGACTTAACAAACCCACCAAAGCGCAAAGTCAGACCACACAACCCTGAGAAAATGAGTCAGGGTTTTGTAGGGCACCACAACCCCGGAGCTTCGCCCAGATGAAGCTGTGGCACAGGGACTCGATGCAGCCCCGGGATGCAACAGAGCAGGATGATGCTGGCAGCATCCCATCCGAGCAACCCAGCCGCTTATGCTCCGCGGCCCCCTGCCGCCCGGGCTTCCCCCTT
>VZRN01004889.1:156363-181282 GCA_013397935.1 Dasyornis broadbenti | reverse complement strand
CCGGGAGTGCGGGGAGGGCCGGAGGAAGACGAGGAGGGCAACAGCAATAATAACAGCGAGAATAATAAATAATAGGAAGAGGAATAATCACCGGAGCGGTGGAGCGGGAGCGTCCAGGCAGGTCCGGCCGCGGGGGAGGAGTTTGCCGGGGCCGGAGCTGCCGCCCCCAGCACCGCCCCAGGCTCCGGCCCCACGGTGGGGGAAAGAGGGGGGGCACCCACTCGACACACACAAAGCCTAATCCTCTTCCGTGGGAGCACACCCTGGCAGCACCCCCGGACTCTCGGGTACCTTCAGGCTACCCCCAAAGCCAAGCCCTGCAGCACCCCAGGCTCTGTCAAACGTGCAACATCCCCATGCTCAGGTCCTGCAGCACCCCAGGCACCCCAAAGCCACTCTTGCAGTGCCCAGAGCACCCCCATCTCTTGTCAGTGTCCCCTGATGTCACTACTGCCTCGGCCCTGTGCTGGGTGTCCGGCTTGACCCATTCACCATGTCCCAGCTATTCACACTCCTCTGCCTCTGAGAACATCCTGAAGGAAAACCCATCACACACCTCTGCCACAGGGACGAGCCAGGGCCAGGGGTGGGGATGCCAAGCCTATTCACCATTTTTCAGACAGAATGATCCCCCCTCCCCACGACTCTCTGTAAAACACATCTCTCTTAGCAGACACTGTCTTCCCAGCCTGAAGCCGGAGGCACTGCCGGCTTTGCTGCAAGCTCGGCCCATTGCTATGTGCCCCAAGCACATGCTGGCACTGGAAAGCCACACACACATAAAAGGTATTGTCCCCAGTAAGAGTTTCCAGCTCCTGGGAAGCTTTGAAGCTCCAAACCAAGCATTTAAACTGGAGAAGGTACAGCTTGCAGTTGGCATCACCTTTGGAAGCGAAGAGCTGCTCACTGCTGAGAGCTATGATAACAATAATTGAATGTCATGCCTTGCACCACGAGCTGTCCGCTGCAAGTGTGAGGATTACTGTGCCAGGATAACATGTGTTTGCGTGTCTCTCTCTGATTTTGGTCTCAACAGGGCATGAAAGCCATGGCAAGGCAGTGCAGCTTGGTGGGATTAATGCAGAACCTCTGCTACAGAGAGACAAACTCTGCTGTGCTTCAGCTTCCCTGTTCCTAAGCATGAGACACCACTGATACTTTTCCTCCCTGCAGAGCAAGCTATAAAGCAGGGCAGAAAACACCACTCACCTTCTCCTCCGTCACCTTGCCGTCTGTCAGGGCATCACGTTGGGCATGGATTGCTCTCCCTGTTCTTCCAGCCCAGCCTTTGCAGCTGCTCTCTGTTGGTGCCAGGAGCCCAACCTGCTGATTTCTCCTCGGGATCCAGCAGCAGAGCGGAGCTAGGAGGAAATAAATGCTCCTTTAGATGCAAAATGGCTCTGCGCCTTTAGCAAAAGGGCAGGATGAATTATGAAATGCAAAGGCAAGATAAGCGGATCCTGTCAAAGCCCTTACCCTCTGTACCGCAGGATCCAAGTGCCTGCCGGCTGCGGGATGAAGGGTTGTGTGGCACACACAAACACCTGCATACAGCCTGGACCAGGGGCAGCCTCCCTATTCTCCTGCTGATAGGGGAATCCACATCATCCACTCCAGCACATCAGAAGGCTGGCAAATACAGAGAAGCACTGAGTGAGAAAAGTGAGTGCACAGAGTATTTCTGTGGAGGGTAGCAGAGATGCATTTTCCCCTTAGCTGGGCTTCAGAGCTGCTGGAGGGATGGGAATTAGAGACATCCAGGCAAGCACGGAGGAGGAGGAGGCCAGGAAAAATGACAAAATCTTTTCCTGGGCTGCTCTGGGCAGGATGTGAGGAGGTGATGATAGCCCAGGATGGAGGGAGAGCCACTTCTCCCCCCAGCAAGTGCTGCCAGGGCTGTGGGAGGCATTATTACAGCTAATTCAGGAACTGACATTTTACCATTTCCATGGATGGACATGGAAAAGAATTTCTTTGGGATTAAGGAGTCACTTGGCTAACACAGAGCTGAGATTGCCCAGATCCAGATGATGCTCCTCCATCACTCTCGCGGCTCCAGCCCAAAGCAGGCGGGTGCTGCAGGAGATCATAAAAAAGCGAATGTTAAACAGCATCGCTCCAGCGAGCAGGTTATCAGCTTGCCTGATTCCAATGCTGGTCTCATTTCTTCCCCCTCAAGCTGTCTTTCCTATTGTTGTTTCATCATTTTTTAAAGCAATGCATGGGTGACCAAACAGAACAGAGAAGGTGGGATTCCTGCTTTGTGGTGGCTGGGAAAAGCTCAGAAAAAGGAGCACCAGATGTTCTGCAATGGGGAAGAAAATTAAAGCCGAAGTTTTTGTTTTCAGTCGATGTGGTTTTAAATAAAACACATGGGTTGGGAGGCTCAGCTGGCATGTTTGGAGTGTTTGAGGTTAGCACTACTGGCAAATCAAGCAGCAGCTTGATACAAAATACTTGTCAAGTTCTTATTTCAATTTCTTTTGGGGCAAGGGCAACATAAAGCACCTGCAAAGCATCCTGCCTTGTTGGCATCTCCAGAGTCTGCTGCTGCTGGGGCACCACAAACAGCTCAGCATGCCCAGGCCCCAGGTACACAGGTACCCTAGCAAGAGAGGGATTGTGAACTTGCCAGACTCTCACCCTCTGCAGCCCTCAGATATTGCAGTACCCACATGTACAATTGACTTTAAAGCTTGTAAGTATTGCAGCTAATCCCATATCAGCATGGGAAGTTCTTGTGGGTTTTATAAAATTCCATCTTTCCAGTGCTGGAAAGGATTTCACTGACTAGTTTTAAAACAAAACCATAAAATACTTTTATTTTCTTCTGACTTTTCTCTGTTGTAAAAATATCTAAGCCTCCAGACTTCACCTTTCACAATGATACTTCACACCCTTATTCATTAGGATGAACATTCAGATAAATAACTCAGTATGTCTCTGTTTAGGTGCTTCTTCCATGACATCTGCACATGCAAACCCCATGAGACTCCCAAGTGTGCGCACAGAGCCCCAGCCCAGCACTCCTGGGTGCCCTTGCCTTGTTCCACCTCACCCTCCTGCACTCCAGCACATCAATCATTTCCCTCCTGTTCAGGCCAGCATTTCCACCAGCCCAAAATGCTGATGCTGGAGAATGCTCAGGAGCTGAACCCGCAGGTGCCTGCAGGAGAATATATTTTGTTCTGTGCTAGATCTTGCTTTTATTTTCATTTTTGCAGAGCCCAAGGCTGCTGTATCAATCACAGAAAGCCTGACGCTGCCAAATTCTGTCCTCACCAGCATCCAGCCTACTCCTCACAGGTTTGAAGATCTCTAATTGCCTTGTGCACTCAACATCAGGGCTACTGGGCTGAAAATGGGGGATTAACACATGGAAAGGTCCTTGGGAGTCAGCCAGAGCGTGCTTCTGTTTCTTGTTGGGGGATGAGTGTATGCATAGGTTACAATGTCTCAGCAAGATGCTGTGATACCCTCACCCCTCACTGCACCTTCATCTCTCTCATCCCCATCCCAGAGCATATGGTCACAGCCTCCCAAGCCTGCCTGCACCCTGGGGAGAGTTCAGGGGAGCTAATGCACAGCTTCCCCCTCCACAGCACATAGCCCATGCCAGATGCGCATTCATTAGTCATTGTACATCTCAGTGGGTTTGCTTTTGCGTGCACAATCACTGGGAAACGAGCCCAGCCACACAAGGAACATTCAGCAGGAGCCGCCCAGCAGCTCTGACATCTCCATTATCTGAGGGATGTTCCCATTCTGCAACCCAGGAATCACACATACCCATGCACCAGTGTCACAGGAAGGTCTCTGTGCAGCTGCACTCCCCAAATCTGATGTGTTTAGGGGACTGCAGATACTCCCCATCCCAGGGGGCTGGAGGAGAGACCTGTTGTGGTGCCTGCACACCCATTGAATGCAGCAGATGGTTGTTTTCCCCCAGGATCTGGTCAAGGGAGGGTCCATTCCCCCAAATAGAATCTTTCTCCATCACTACGACTATCTAGGAACTGCAATCCCGGTGTTGAGGGCCAGGGCTGTTCACACTGCACAGGGACATGCAGAGACACACAGGGCTACCCATCCGTCTGTGCTGGAGGAGAAACAGCATGAACCTTGGGTAATATTATTAGCCAAGAGTTATGCTTTCTCCTTCACAAAGATAAGTATCTTCGAAGCTCAAGCTTGAGTATTTTTTCACATCCAGAGCTGCAATGATGTTCCCCCGGGGTGGGGGTTTACAGCTTTTGGCTGTGTTTAGGCAGCAGGGTAGTATTAACCCCTCACAGACCCAGAGCATCAGCCTGGGAGCAAGAGCTGCTTCTCTCCTTCAGCTGGCTCAGTCTTCCCATCCCGGGGGCATGGGAAGAAGCTTGAGAATCCAAGGGAATCAAGACACAGGGTTTAGGGCTGTGGGGGGGAAATCTAGGCAGCCCATGGGGTGCTTTATCCATGTGCTCCTAGACTCTGCCAGGGGCTGTGGATGCACTTTACCTTACCTTGAGATAGTCCAGATGTCAGGAAAATATCCCATATTACATTTTGGACTGTTCAGTCAAAAACTGGGATGTTTGGCTTGAGCTGAGTAAACACATCCCTACAGGGTCATCCTCCCCAGGAGACACAGAGTGAGCCACACAAATGGAGCACACTCCCTCTCATGGGGTCTGGGCAAATTTGGGATAAAAATGGGGGAAGCGAAAACACCTGTATCCACTGGGACAGCTATGAGAATGGTGGTGCCCATGGAAAACTTGGATAAATTAAAAAACCTGTTGATTTTCACCCTCTTTACCCAGCACGTATTGGGAGGCAGAGTTTTACCTAGACAACACAAGGATTCCACGAGGAAAGTGCTGCCGCCCTCTCCTTCACAGGTGGATACAGCTCTGGCATGAGCCACATCTTTTCTTTTGCCCTCCCACAAACAGGAAGCCTAAATATTTGATCGATCTGAACTGCTTTTCCTGGTTCCAGGAAGGAAATGCTGCACCATGGGAGCAACCTGGGGCTCTCCAGAAAGGAGGTTTTACCCTGCTCCAGTGCTCCTGGGAGAGCCCCTGGTTAGGGGAGATGGGCTGCGGGGATGTGCTCCTGGTTCTCATGAGAGCCAGGGATTTCCTTGGTGCATTGATCACTGAGGGGTCCCTGTGCCTGCCAAGCCACAACCCTGCTTGTCTTGGCAGAAGCCCACCAATTGCTGTGGGCATGGCAACAGCATTGGGTTTGTAGGGAAACCATGCTCAGCACGATTTGTGGTTTGTGTGTCTCCAAGTAGGACCAACAGCAGGCACAGGGTAAAGCCCATCCCAGCCACAGAGGGGGAGTTTGGGTGATGCTCAGGGGAATTTGAAGGACAGACAGAGCAGAAAATTAACTCCTTCCAGCCAGGAATGACCTTACCACACATACAGCAACCACCTCTCCAGGCTCGTGGTAATGCAAGCTCCATGGTTTGGTTGGAACATCTTCCCAGGGATCACTATGGGCCATCCATGTGATGTAGCAACATAGAACAAACCCATAGGGAAGAAGCCAGGCTCTTGTGCTGTCCAGAGACAGCTCAGGAGCCTTCAGTGAAGAGCAGAGGGTGCAGAGGCACTACTCCAATGCAAACCAGCACCCCTAAGCCCCAGCACAGGGTAGGGCTGAGACCTCCACCGTGCTGGCAGCCCCCTGAAGGTTTTCTCTCTTCTTTCTTTAAGGAGCAGAGTCCTCTCCAACCATCTGGGCTGCACAGAAGCCTTTCAAAGTCACACTCTGGCTATAATCAAGACAGCAGTGCCTACCCAAACCCTGGCACTGGCTACTCCTAGCCAGTACCCACAAGCCTGGCTCTACTTTCCTTTGGCATAGATGGGAGGGAGATCAGGGAAGATTGAGACATTACCCCAACGACCACCCAGTCAGCCCCCAGGAGCCTCTGCAGGGCTCTGGCTCTCTGAATTCCCACCTTCCCTGCTGTTCTTCATGTTCTTTTCATATGTCAGCTCCTTCCCAGGTAGCTGTAAGCCCATGGGCAGACAGAGCTGCAAAACTGCTGTGAACAAGCCCAGGAGAGCAATGATGAGCCAGGCTGATCCTAGGGCAGCCTCCCTGCAGTATATGGGCCTGGAAATCCAGGGAGCTTCTCACGGGGCATTGGTGGCCAGGACAGGGATGAGAGATAGCACCTTCCCCTTGCACTGCCGAGCCATGGAGCTCACTTTATGAGGCTGAGAAGGATGCTCAGCCCCAGTTTCTGGCCCATTAGCTTCCCTTCCCATAGCCCCCTGCTCTGGCTGCATTGGCTACCACTGAGGAGCTGCGTGCGGCAGCAGGGGAGGGATGCCCAGCTCTGCACGCAGCCCGGCCACAGACACACGTGTACTTCGGGAGCGAGGGGGAGGTCGGCCCCAGGTTACCCAAACGCAGCTGGAGCAGCGTGCGGACTGAGGCTGCAGCGCTGAAAGGTTTTCAAGCACCTTCAGTGCCTGGGGAGTGGTGCTTGCTGCCATCCCAACTCCTTTCCATCCTGCTCCCAAAGTGGCCAGGCCACCAAAATGAGCTGGTGTCACACTTCTTGCAGCCCCTCTCAATGTCTGGAAACGCTGGGGTGAGCAGTGGGAGCAGCCACAACCCCTAAAGTATCCCTGGCTCCCCGGCCCGTGCTTGCTCCAGTGTAGCCCAGACTTGTCCTCATTTCAGGCTGGGCAAGCGGCGGCCTGGCCCCAGAGGTAGTGAGATGATGCCAAACCTCCTAATGGAGCTTGACAGCAGTGGGATTAAAAGCACAAGTGAGATCCCAACCCCTCTGCAATCAGCTTCTGCCCTGGAAGAGCTGAATCAGAAAAGAAACCTCCTGGCAGGAAGGAGGGGATGAGGAGCCCACTCATACACAGGGTGAGGGCAGCGGGGGCCAGGGGGAGCCTCGTCCATCCCAAGCCCTCCTCATCTGCCCTGCCAATTCATTGTCAAGTGGAAGGCACTAATCTTCACCTCCTGCAGCAGCACCAGTGAAGGGTTTCACCAGGAGCAGCCCCAATTCCAACTGGTCCTAAACTCTGGATACAGAATAGCCCACACTATCTGCACACCTTCTTGCTGCCTGCAAGCTCAAGGCATTCCACAACATCCACAAGGAGCTCCCTCCTTTCTCCCTCTCCTTTGCATGCTGTGCTTGGAGTGGTGCCACTGACATTGGAAACAACCTGAGCAGCTAGGTTCAAGATGGAGAGAAGATGGGAAAACTTACTTGGATGCAAATGGGTGCTCAGGAGGACAGCCACAGACCCAGTTTCTGTGGAACAGGGTACGCACAGATCCTTGCAGCCAGCATCAAGCCCCAGACCACAGCCCTGGTTCAATTAAAAGGCAGCACTGGCCAATTTTCCACCCAAGGGAACACTCCGGCAGCATTGCTGTCCCAGGTTTCCTTCACATTCCTTTCCGCCAGCAGGAATATTTTGGCATTTCCCCCAAAGCCACCCAAATAGGCCTTCGCAGAGATGCAGTGGTGGTCAGCCTGCATGAACTGTCCCAGGGATGTCCTCCAAAAATCCAGCAAAGCACAAGCACCATCCCATCTCTGCTCATCTGAAAACCAGCAGCCAGAGGCTGCTCTCCTGCCTGGCAGTCATTTTCTCCCAGAAAATGCAAGGGAAAACCAGGGCTTTTTACTGCAAGAAGAAGGGAGCTACTCCAGGGACCAGTGGGAAGAGCTGATGGGTCTTGGCACAGTGCTCAAGCTGAAAAGCTCCAGCTCCAGACCTTATTTTGCAGTGACCTGTACCAAGATTTGGCTTTTCCCTTTTTCTTGCCAAATGGAAAGAAAGTCTTCCAGGTCAGAGAAAACAAAAGCATTTACTCGTGGGTCAAGTGAAACAATCTGATGCAGGGTTGAATGCACTTTTATCCTCCTCCAACAAGGAAAAAATTCGATTTCCATCTGAAAAAGAACTGTCTAAAAATAAAAGGACAAATGATTTTAGGATCAGAAGCACTCAATTTTGGTTTTCAAGCCCAAATGACTTGCTCAATGGAACCCCATGTCGCAAAGCATGGCTTGACTCAAAAGTGCAAATGGGTGGGGAGGAATGGAATGATGTATCAGTCTGGAAAATGTCACCCTCGCTGAGATGGCACACCCACAGTGACCACTGCAAGGTCAGCCCAGGACCACCCACGTCCCCAGCTTGCAGCCTGGGTACCCCAAGCTCTGCTCCTGCCTGGCTGCAGCGCTGGGAGGGAGGGAGGTGTTTGGCTACCTCTGCAGCACTTCGCTCATCCAAAGCGAGCTGTCACTTCACATCCTCCTCGCCAGCCAAATCCTTCCTGACATCCTGTTTAAAACTCAAAGCACCCGATTACCACCCTAGCCAGACAGCCAGGAGAAAGTCTTCCATAAACACACCCCCAAAACAAAATCCCTGCCCAGAGCACCGCTCATCACCCTTCCCACACACTAGGGGTACCAGGGTCCTTCTTGATGTGGTCCAGGTGTGGCTCTGCTCTTACACGCATGGCCCCAGCCATGGGGACATCATGTTTTCAGCACCACATTCCCAGCACCATGTTCCCACCAGCCCAGCAGGGGAAGAGTCACCCACCCTAGCTCCATCCACCTGCCAGGGCTGCCCCCAGACCCCTCACATCCTGAAGTCCATTAGCAAATCCCCGGAGCACACACCTCACCGGTGTTTTGCTTAACCCTGGCTTTTAGGGAGAGCTGCAGAGCTGTGCTGCCTTTCAATTTTTAATTTGCTCTAAACATTTTGGTCCTTGCCCCAGGGACTCTGAGTCTATCACCTCTGCTGGCAGCACGACTGCCCCACATCTGTGGGGAAGGGGAAACCAGGGGCAAAGGAGGGAAAAGCAGCTCCACCCCAAGCTCCTCTGGAGTAGTGAGACCCTTCACATGCACACCTTGGGATGAGGGGCACCCACATCAGGCTCCCCAGTGCCCCATGGAGATGCTCCAGAAGTAGGAGTGGGGGGCAACTTCCAACCCCTCCAAGAGGGGCATGACACCTGCTGGATCAGGGTTGCAGAGCAGAGCATCTTCCTTCCATCAGACACCTCTGTGGGTCTAGCTCCCCCATAATTGACAAGAAGGTTTATCCCAAGGCCTGGCACAGCCACTTCTCCTTCCCCACCACCTGGCACTGGCACACAGAAATGCCCAGGAGCAAGGACATGAATACGGCATCACTTTCCAGTCCCTGAAGCATCTTTCTCTTTTTACCACTGCCTTAGGCAACAAATGTACAAACAGGAACCTGCTGGGCATGAGGAATGTGAGCTGGACTGCTCTGGGAAGGGAGATGCCATCACAGAGTTGGGAAGAGCAGCTCAGGTCACCTTGGAACATGAGAGCAGCTCCAGGTGGGTTTTCTGCCCTTCAGGTGTTGGGCAGGGTTCAGGCTCAGGGTTAAGGCTCAGTTCTTCACCTTTCATGTTGATTAAAAATGCATGGAAAACTAACCAAGCACTTGCAGGCAACATGTGAATGGCAAAAACTCAAAGAAAAAAGAAATCTTGATCAGTTATGCATCAGAAAAGGTAGATGGGATCACAGCAAGGCCCTGCAGCCCACCTTCAGCAGGTACCCAGGGTGCAAAAAGGGTGATGTGCCCAGAACATACTCCCTCCATACCCAAACTAGCCTATTTTAGAATTCCCAGATCACAGGGATACTGTTCAACTTGCTAGCTCTTTCCCATGCATTTGCTGCTACCTTTCTGCATACATGGAAGCTCTCAGTGCCCACACCTTTCCGACCTCACAGCATCTCCCCATTCCCAATTTTTTGAAACAGCAATGGGACCCATCCCTAAAGTTCCCAAGTTCCATACATGCCCAGGCAGCCTGGGGACCTGCTGCAGCCCAGGCAGGGAGCAGGACAGAGGCAGCTCCTGCTGGGAGTGGGGACACTGCCCTCTAAGTAGGATGTTCTTCAGCTACGCTCCACCTTAGCCCTCCCAGGTCCCCAGAGGAGTTTTAGGCTGCAGGGAGCTGAGTTGCTGAGCACTGGCCTCGGCTGCCATCTAGCAGTGACCCAGCAGCAGCAGGGACATGGTGACAGCTCCTCCAGGCTCTGGCCTGCTGAAGCCCAGGGAGGGGCAAGGGAGGATTTGGGAGTCGTCTCAGGACACCCCACCTTGAAACCTCCCTGAAACCAAAAGAGTTCTGCAGCAGAGGGTGAGCTCTGAGCAAACTCAGCTCCATTACAGTGATGGATGATAAAAATGTGCAGAGAGTGCCCCAGACCAAATGTGGCACTAGGGAAGTCAAGCAATCTGTGAACCTCCCCATAGGGTTGGACAGCCCCTGCTCCTCACCATTCTCCTTCCACCTCCCTCATCAGCTTTCCCAGCTGCTTTTTAACCAGCCCCAGATTTTCTTTTCATAGCCATTTCACACCCTTAAATGCTGAAATTAAAAAAAAAAAAAGTGAAAGAACTATAGAACGGTTTGAGTTGGAAGACAGCTTTAAAGATCAACTAGTCCAATCAATAAACTTCCTCTGCTGGACTTTTCCCCATTCCAGTAATACTGAGCTTTTCTTGGTGGTTTGCAGTGAAAGATACCTCTGGCATGGTTGCAGGTGGGCACAGAACGGCCCTTGAAGCCCCTGAAGATTGAGGAATGGTCCAGGCACCAGAAAAGCAGCTGGATGCCAGCATTCCTAACCAGGGCACTTCTGTTTTCACAGCTTTTCTCTGCATTAACACCCATTAGGATCACCTGCCACAGGCAAGGAGCTACATAAACACAGTCAAGCTTCAGGCTCTCTCTCAGTGGATTCCTTACAGATTTTATTCTGTATCTTTAAGATGTGGTTCCTGACACTTTGCATACAGGACATCCAACAAATTACAGCATCTTCTTGGGGAAGGAGGTTTCTTTGGCTGTCCTCACAGCAAGGCGTGTGTACAGCAGCCACTGTGTTAAGAACCAAAACCACATACCCACACAATGTCAAAAGCGCTCATACTCTGAAGGAGGGAGGGATAGGCAGCCAGTTTCCCTCTCCTAAATTTAAAGGATATGTAACACAATGTGACACTTGGATGTTCTCCTGAACCATTATATTAAAGAGCAGTAACTCTGTAGACCACCGGTACAACAAAACCAAACTATTTTCCTGAACGTAAAACTAACACTTATCACACATGCTGGGCACACCTGAGACATCATACTCCAGGTTTTTTCAAGGGACTAAACGTTTCTGAACAAAAAAACCCCTACAGCATGGTCATACAGAGAGCCTGTGCTGCTCCAGACTGCCTTCCCTGGCAGCAGCTCCAGCATCTCCCCTCTTATCACACCATCCTTCTCAGGCTGGGGAGCCACTGGAAGTAGGCACAAGAAGTGGTCAATCGTGCAGCTGCCAACACTGCAGAGTGCAGGGCAGGAGGGACACAGTTCCTGAGGTGGCCCTTGGTCACACATCCCAGAGCACCACAGAGGCCAATCACAAGACTCCCGGGAAGGTCTTGGTCTTCATGTTTTCTTCATCTGCATAAAGAGGAACACAGAAAAGCAAGATCAAATCTATACTGGCAAATCTGAGAGCTCCAGTTCAAACCCAAATCCCTTTTGCCTGGACCTCACAAGGTCATGGAAAGAAGACTTGCTACTGCACACCTATTTGATGAGTCTGACATGGTATATAATCCAAGGACCTCTTTCCCTCTCCTCCTACTGCTCCACCTTCACTTCCCCAGAGGTAGGAAATCAGATGTGAATTCAGTAGTTTGTGTCTAGGGAACTCCAGAGTGTTCGAAGGCACGAACAACTACTGCCTTTGGCAAGTCACTTAATCCACCTTGTAAACTGAGCAACTCTTGTACAGGTGTTGTAAATTCTTCAACCATTTGGAAGATGGAAGACAAATATCCACACAGAGACCTCACAGGGTTTACAAAACGCTTTAGTTCCTTATGGTTGAGGGACTGGGAGACTCAGTATGGAATGAATACAGGAGTGGAGAAACAAATACTTCTGCATGCAAGCAGCAGAGTCTAGAAAGGAGAACAAAACACAACAACGAGTGAACTAACCCTCAATTCATTTGTTCCCATTAAACACTTAAAAATCCCTTTTGCGGCACAAAGGTCAAACTGAGGCATTGCACCCAGCTATTTATTACTGTGGCATCTCCAGCCCACAGAAACACCAACATTTCCATCTGTTCCAGCAGAATCAGCCCTAGGATACCCAAGAGGGACTGCAAAACACACAGCACAGTAACAGACTGCTCAACTTTGTCAGCCAATTTGGACTGACAAATCTATCCACAGTGCTAAGGGGGTCCAGCAAGAATGGTACTGCCATGAGTACAACAGTGGGATGTACACTTTCATAAGGTTGGGCCTTGCTGGAAAAACTTTCTATCTGATCTGGATCGTCTTGCCTCATTTCTACTGGTTGCCTGGAGTAAATAAAAGAGGTGTAAAGGTCTTCCACTGACTTGACTAGGACAGCAGGCATTGAGGACTCTCCAAGAGAATGAGGTGACTGCAAATCTATGTAAAAAAATCAAGAGAGGGTGCAATTAGTGCACACTCAGCTCATTAGTTGCCCTGATTGTAATTATCTCTCAAAATTTACAAAGAAGTGGAAGGTCAGCAAATGGATTATTAAAAAAACCACAACAAGAAGACTACACAACAACAATAATCTCCTAGTTCCCTTGGCCAAAGGACAGCTTTTCCTGCACAGAAAGCTGGAAAGAGCCATAGATTACTACAAGACACAGGGCACCCTCTCTTAGCAAAGAATTAACAGCTGGCTCATCTCTCAGCAGCCCCACGCAGAACCAGTGATGGCAGTGACAGAGGGAGTTCCTGCAAGGAGGCAGGAGCTGAATCAGAGGAAGCCCCTCTGCACTTTTGCTCAAGAATTGAAATTACATTTATATTTCAGGGATGTTCACCCATGTGTCAGCCACAGACTAGAGCTGATGTTTGTATTTTTTTAACTGAGTATGGAGGAGAAAACTAGTGAAATGACAGACAAGCAGCAATTCAACCCTAGCTGTTCAAAAACTGGGTACTTGCTCTCCAGGCTGCTTCTGCTGTCAGGGCATGAAGGAACTGTGAGGTACTCCTGCAGCAGCCAGGACAGCTACATGGCTGGGCAGCAGGAATTCAGAGCTGACAGAATACCAAGACAGGCGTTAATTACTAGAGCCCAATAAGCCAACTATTCAGCAGGATACCAGCAGGCCACTGAAAACCTCTGCTTAATATGCAGTAAAAAATACAAGTGTTAGGACAAGAACAAGGTTACAAGATGATTTTTATCTCTTCTTGCCACCCACACCACTCTTACTGAGGGACAGGATGCATTTACATTCCTCTAATCTTCAAATCACCAGCTATGTCTGACATTTATGAATCTTGCTTTAGTCAACTAAGTAAGGAATTCTTACATTTGAAACACAAACTCAGATTTGCAGTCTTCCCCACATTACCTTCTTCCAAATACATACATTAAGATGATGGTTTGTATCTTTCAGTTCATATGATAAATCGACAGCAAGGACATTGATATCCAAGCTTACACGCAGCTTACACGGATTTTCTCTAGCACAGAAACCCAGCTGGCTAAACCAAAACCTAGAGAAAAAGACTACTTTACAAGTTACTGGCACTGCATTTGCTTTCACTCTTATTTTACAGCAATGTCAGAAACACAGCCCCAGAGTAGGCCCACTACTGAACACCTCAGTAGCTGACATTTACTTGAAAGGTGCTTTGGTCCCTGTAGTAAAATGTCTCATGAAAATACTACAATTTAAGTAACACAGAAAAGGAGAGAGAATCACCTGTAGACAAGTGTTCCTGGTACTACCCTAGACTGCACTCAAGACCTGGGGTTTACTCCCTGCTTAAACTCTCTGATTGGCAATTAATCAAACTGTTAAATAGCCAAGGGCTCCTCTTTTAAAATGCTCTGAAACCCAGGGTGTAAAGCATACATATATGCTTACATTCACCTTTAGAGTTATCTTTTAAATAAATCTCTACTTGTACCTAAGCTTATCCCCTGCAACAACCAGGATTGTAAACAAATTCCTTTCAGATCAGTTTAGGACAAGCAAGACCCTTAATGCAAATATTCACCACTAGTTCTGCTGGTCTTTTCCCACATTTAAAGGCTACCCTGAGTTATTACACATCCTTTGCCAAACCCCATACATGTAAGAGGAAAACACACGCTTCCTGGCTCCCAGGTGTGCAAAACCATGGAAGTGCCAAATCAAACTGATCACAAGAATCTGGTACTGGTCTGAGTTGTCAAAGTCCATTCTCAAACTGAAAAATTATGGTGCATAGATGGGAAGTTATAGAGAGCACACAGACTCCCTGAAGTGTGCAAAGGGATCAGAGGACAGGCAGGTAGACAGGTATTTATGGTCCACATAAATAACAGTTTTCATATTATGTTTCTGCTTGCTTTTTATAAAAGCAGAAAACCAACTCCACAGAAAACCAGCATCGGACTGAAACAAGACACATCTGCTGAGCCCTGGAGCTGATTTAATGGAAAGACAGCTGTACCAGAGCCAAACTCTTACCTGGTTACACAGCTCAGCCCCATTCAGCTTCAAGGCTTCTGTTTCACTGTCTGCATCTTGAGATTCCTGCTGCAGGCGAAGGTCTGGCTTCACCACCTCAGCATTCTCCTGCTTCCCACTGGGCTTAACATACAAGGCTGAAGGATTTAGTTCCTCAAATTCCTAGAACAAATGAAAAACACACTAGTATAGTAAAAAAATGCTGCATTATAACTACCACAAACAATAAAAGGGATTCAGCAAATCTCTAACAGGTTTTATGAACCTGCACAACACCCAAGAGTTAGCTCCAAATTCTTGCAGAAATAGCCTTATGAAAATCAACTCCTCTTTTACCAGCAGCAAAATCTCTCAGCAATGCCTGCCCAGAACTGGACCTACACATGCAAAAATACCATCACAGGATCTAATCCTGCCAAAATATGCATTCTGCATCTGTTGAATAAAACAACAGATAGAAGCATCCCAGGCTATAAAGCTCAGCTTTCTGCTGAAATATAAAATTGTGGCAGTACTTTTCCAAGGGTTTGCATAATCCACATAGCTCTTACTGAAACTGAGCTGAGACATGCAAATAATGACACAGGTAAGCTTGAAGCACAAATATTCTGGCTTACAACTAGTGTGTCTATGCAGGCACAACAGGCAATCTACTATGGTTACTGTCCAACAATGCATATTTCACTGGCAAAGGATGAGAGCTTTTAAACCAAGATCATTTCCATATCAACTTTTAATCCTTTACTAGAAGACAGACTGAAAAAAAATTGTTTTACTAAACAGAACATCTCTGCTGTATCATCAGGTGCCACCTTAACCAAAAAGCAAGCTCTCACCATAGAGTCAAGACACTGTGGGATGCAGTCACAAAATGATAAGCTACAGGAAAGCAGCGAATACCAGTCTTGCTCTTCACAAAACTACTTGCTTCAAGGTAAAATTCTTCCCATTACAGGCACCCAAACAGGGATCCTTCCCTTGCCCTTTCTTTCAGCAGCACATGCCTCCCCTCCTCACCTGGGATGGAACGTTCTCTCCGCAGATATCGGCATATCCCATATCCCTCAAGACCGAGTGGAAGTAGACATCCTCCTTGGTGGATGTGTCACACAGGAAGAGGTACAGAACACCATTCACATATTCATCCACGATGCCCACAAGTTCCTTGAAGCTACAGAGTTGCTTGAACAGGAGAATTGCTGCAGTGGACCATGTACCCTGAAAAGGAAATAATGTAAAGTTACTATAAACAGACCAATATCCACCACCTGAGACTTTTCCTTGTGGTCGGCACTTGTCAAAAGGCAACTGAGCTAGGCCAGACTAGTGACAAATACAGAAGAGTCAGGCAGATAAGCCTCCCAGCATGAAACGAAACCAAACTACACCAATGCCTGCAATGTTGGTCACACTGGGAATGCCCTTTCACCCTAAATACCTACTTCCAAACACAGTTTAATGGCATTCACCAGTGATTTTATCCCAACTGCCTAAAATATAGTTGTTTGGTGGTTTTGTTCAGGTTTGTTTTATTTTTAATTTCTAGAATCACAAGACTTTACAAACGTTAAAAGTATCAAAAGTTAATAAGAAGCTCCTAAACCTCACCACAATGAAAACTGTGATTAACCCTCAAAACCCAGGGGAAATAACTTTTTAAAAGCAACATCTTTAAAAACACACAGGCAGCAACTCTGCTCACATGCTTTCCTTCAGAGATTGTACTTCTCAGGCTTCTTGACCAGGAGGTTTCCCCAGCACAGAGGACCTCTGTAACTCTCTGGCTGTGCTAACTGCATCAAAACAACTCACTTAAAGCTCTGTCACAGAAGAGTTTTTTAAAACAGAGGGTTGGAGTTACTAATGGCAGGGGAAGGAACAAGTTTGCTGTGTTGCTTAACAGTAGCCATCTGTTTCTGCAAGAATATAAGCAAGAATGCTCTGATAGTAAGGAAAGCAGTAGAAGGGTGCTTTCCTGTAGAGCAGAGACTTCTCCAGCGCACTCTGCTGAACATAACAGCACCAGTTCTGCTGTAAATATCAATAGGACCTAAGTTCATCCAAATCTTTGCCCTTTGCAGGAGAAAAAGACAACCTCTACTTGATAACTCCTGTACTTATGTCAATTAACAAAACTGCATGTGAACACATACCTCCACAGGTTTTACCCATGCCAAGGAACACGGGATGGCCTGAGCTGGGAGCTTCACGTAGGGCCACCTAAAATACAAAGCAAAGCCATTACAGTAAAACCAGGGAAAAATCAGCAGGAAAACAGAACTTCCTCCTCTTCTGGGTTTTATTACCAATTTCAGAATACAGAAGCATATATTGGATTTTGCACTTATGACTAAAACCCAACAGCAGCTTCAGAAAACACTCCATATCCAGAGAATGGGCACTGCAGAAATGGCAGTAACAACTGGTCCCTTTTGCATTTCCTGGCCCAAGCACCTTCTCATCAAAATCCCTTGTGGGGACAAAGTTACAGACAGAGAGCCATGACTTTAGAACTAAAGAATGCTAACGGCCAGGCACAAGGAGAGGTAAATGTGGGGAAGACACAAATATGGAATATGTGCTGCGCTGCAGAGAACAAGTACCTCTGACACTGCAAGTATGTCCCACTTGGACTGATGTGTCTTCAGGTGAATCTGTATATCCATTCATGGAACACAGGAGGGAGGAAGGAGGATTAGGGAGCTTCCCCTGAGGTGACAGATAAAGCAGCAAGAGGACAGACTGAGGAGTGAAGGCAGACACAGGAAAGGATTTAGCAGGAGGGTGGTGCATCTTGACCAAGCGCTGGAATGCGTTGCCCAGAGGTCATAGAATCTTTATCCTTGGAAACATTCAAAAACTATCTCAGCATGGTCCAAGGCACCCTGTTCTAGACAGCCCAACTTAAGCAGGGAGCTTGGACAGGATAACCTCCAGAAGCCTAATAAAATCGCAACTGTTGTGTGATTCTGCCACCCATGTGTACTTTACTTACTTGAGGAATCTCAGCCAAGACTTCTGGACAATTTGGAGATGTCCATAGTCTGCGTAGAACACTTCTACTTCCTGGTCATTGATCACACGGTGGATGATCACACGGTACCACCATTTGGACACCATGGCACAGCAAAGCTGCCCAGGCCGCACTGCAGACTCAGGCATGATGTATTTATCAGAAGCAACTTTATGCGAGTAAACGTGTCTGTAAAAGATCACAGTGAGAAACTGCGCTTAGTAGGACGCAGCAGATGAACAAGGAGAAATATATGGGGCATCAACAGAATCCTGACTTTTCAAAGTCCCCATAACACGAATTTTCAGGAGTTAATAGTTGTTTTAAGTCTCTGTTCTGCTACACAATCTCAAATGACAATAAAATTGCAAACCCAAACTTTTAACATTTGAATGATACTCTCGGGGTCCAACAAGAAGTTAATTAATGGGGATTAATCAGAAGCTAAACAGAGTCATCCTAATTATTACTTTTTTACCATTACCTTGAATCATTACCTCGACATATCAGCATTTCTCATGAACCAGGTTATGGAGTACTGGCTCACGTGCAGTGTTGGAGGTGGAAGTAAAAGCCTTAACTGAGCACATTACAAACAGTTGCACAGACGAGACAAAGGAACCCTTCAACCTCCTATCCATAACCTTTCCAGGCTTATAAAGTTCAGAACTGCTAGGACACAGACAAACTACAGGAACTGCTAGTGACCACATTTATTGCTTGTTAGTTAAAAGGAATAGATAAGTATTTTGAGCAGTGTTTCAGGACAGCACCAGCATCTCTGTACCAAGGAATGAAGCCAGCAGTGACCATCGCCAAGAGCTGGGTCCCCTGTTCCCTCAGCACAAACACACACTGCACTGCCATAGCATGTTCCCACCTCATCTCAAACATCAGATCCTGCAGTTTATAGGATGCTTCTGTGCTGCAGATGTGGATGTAGAACTGGCTAGGAGAGACGATGAATTCCACAATGACTCCCACCAAACACCTTCTCTTCAGAGGTGGCAAACTGCAAAGGCTTCTGTCCTGAACAGCATCTGGAAGGATTTCTGGAGTTGGTGGAATCTGCTCAAAACCTTGACACTACAAAGGGAGAAGAGGGAGGTGGCACTCAGATATCTCATCATGCACTGAACACACATAATTGGCCTTTCCATTAATTTAAAAAATAGTCCTGCTTTCCTGGGGACTTGTGAATTACTGAATATCACAGAAACCAAATGAACTGGGAAAACTTGGATGAAAAATTTCCCTGTGATAGAAACAATCATTCTCACACTTTCTTTCTTCCCTCCAGTGTAAAGAGGGGTGCAACAAAAATACCTTGCTCATATTCCTGCAAAGAATAAAGGAGAGGAATTATGTCTAAATATGCGATGTGACTACAAGTAGTGAATGGCTATTGCTAAAAAAGCAAAACAAAACTAAACCCCAAATCCAACTCACATCTTTGCTGGATTTTACTGAAAGGTATTATTTCTATGTTCCATGACCATGAAAAAGTACATGATTGAACCAGCAAAACTATCTGAAAATTATTTAGAAGTGATAGAAGATATGAATGTATCCCACCTTCACACTAGGGCTATTTCCCACAGACAAAACCAAACAAATTCTAAAAATTCTGTTTTCTCACTCCAAACACATTTGTGCAAGTGAGCAGTCTGCACAACTTTCAATTTTTCATTATTCTAACTGCTGAAAACATTATTTCACTTGAAGTAGTATGGATGGGAGCCTTAAATCAGACATCAGCTATTTTCACTCCCTCAAGAGCTTTCTTTTGTGCCAGCAGACAGCACTTCTCCAATGATCAGAAGTCAAAAATACTTCAATTTTACTCATTGTGAACACAGTACAAATTATCACTGCATCATACATCAGGTAAGGTGTGGGCAATTCATATTCCAGCACATTCCCCGTTGCTTATATGGCTAAATTCAAGAGCAAACAATGGGGTTTTGCAATACTGGCTCTCTTAACTACTTTGTAAAGGTGCAGGTCATAGAATCATAGAATATTCTCAGTTGCAAGGCAGCCACAAGGATTATCAAAATCCAACTCCTAGGCCTGCACAGGACCAGCCCAAGAATCCCATGTCCAAATGTTTCTTGAATTCTGGCAAGCTTGGTGCTGTGACTGCTTCCCTGGTCTCTCCTTCTGCAGACTGAGTAAAGCCTAATGCCCTTCAATTTTTTGGAGCTAAAAATTTTGACTAGAACATTTGAGTTAAACAGGGAGTTAACATTTTTAAGTTTAAGAGCAAGTGAGGGAATTCTTGCCTGAGCAGCAACATCACCTCTAAAAAACCCTTACGATTTGACAAATTTCCTCCATGTAGTGCCTGTGAATGGTGGCATTTCTAAGGGACAATTTTGCTCTGAGAATGCTCTTCATATCAGAGTATTAAGAGGACACATGAGTTTTACAGTCTAGCTCACACATTATTAGTGACAACAGACATTTCTTTGAAAGTCTTACAGGACGGGTACTTGAAGACATGCTCACAAAATGCAACAAAGTTATAAAGAGAAAAAGCAAGAGTACTCAGTGTAAAACCAGGCATTATAAGATGTATAGGTTGCAAGAGTGGCTGACTCCTTGCCCCAAGCTGGACTGGCAGCTGCCAAGAGTGGTATGGGTGACACTTTTCCTTCTGTCAGGGCAGCAAGAGAGAGCAGTAGCTCTGTACTTTTTATCCTTCCTGGAACTGAGCAGATGGACTCAGCCCTTGTGCCCCATCTGATCCTGAAACCACTTACAAGATTAGTCTCTGGATACCTGGGATCAGGTTGCATCTTTCCCCTTTACCCTGCAGCATCCTGACGAACAAATGCCCATTGCACACCCAAACTAGCACATCCCAAACTGCTCTCCTCCTCTTTAAAGTATTTTTAAAATGAAACAGCAAACTTGGTGTTTCATGACAAATAGTAGTTGTACAAACATCTTCCAAGTCTTCTCTTGCTAGGATCTTTAAATGGGTTCCCTCTGCAATATCTAGGAACAAAAATCTGGGGCTACCTGGACCATATCCCCCCTTCTATAGCCTTCACACAAGCAGACTTATGGTTTGATCTAGGGGAATTCCCTGTGGACCTCATCACACCAAACTAAAATTTCCTTAAAGGATCAGAGTAAGCTGCCAAAAATCTCTATAACGGTATGTTTTATTAAATGCTACACAAAGTACAATTCATAGCTCCAGGCTTCCAAGCCCATTAGTACACAAAACACCAAAGTCAGGAAGAACCCTTGGGGTTCCTTCCCTACCTATAAGCTCCAATTGTACAGCTGGGTATAGCCGTAAGACAAGCTTGGCAGAGGAAATAACTCTTAGCAGACGGATTTTCCTGAGAAAAAGAAGGCCTAAGGATGCCCAAAAGAAAAAAAATAAAGGAGGGCCAAACAAATTCTCCCACTAAGATCTGGCAGTTCAGAGCCTTTGCATGGCTGTTCTCCATCCCTTTCTAAAAAATACACTGCTAAACAAAATAAAATAATGGTAATTTGCTACAAATAACAGACTTGAGACTGCAGCAATCAAGGTCACTGAGGAACATTCCCCAGCTCTGTCAAACTGCTGGTTGACACTGAAGCTGGGACAACAGCAGCAGAGGAAATTTCACACAAATTGTCTCACAACAAAGTTATTAAAGTCCAGTTACAAGTAATTATACCAAAAAGTATCACCACTCTTGTAAGTGAGCAAGACAATACCTAACTGGCCTTGGATGACCTGACAGACCTCAAGACCAGGGGACCAGAAAAAGCTTGAGTTTGGATGGCACACAGAGCTATACAGCATGTCACTATGAGTCTGGTCACCTCTAGAGTCATCTAAAACAGGTACAAAAGTTTTTGGAAGCAGCAGTGCATCAACAATGTAAACTCAACAGAAACAAAGACAGTAAAAAGAGTATCACCCCTTGGAATACGACATGAAAAATCCACAGATCGTTTGTCCAGCCACTTACTTGTTTCAGGTGATCAGCTGCTTGTGTCTGCACTGTCTCTGAATCCATCACAAATGCTGCCTGGTAGAAACTCTCTGTCTCACAGATGGGTTCCAAAGGAGGCATCTCAGCTGCAGATGCTGCAGCAAAGACAATAGTTTCGCTGTTATTCTTTGCTGGACTGATGCAGTGTTGCATATTAAGCAGTAAGGGAAAACATCAAAAAATGGAAGTCTGAAAGCACTGGTGTTGTTTTCCTCACTTCTTGTAGCATTCACAGACACCACATTCATGAGGATTTACTGTAGTAGGAATTTAAAACAAGAATCACTCACTCTCATAAGAAAGCTCAGGCTAAAGTCCATTGCTAGAATAATGCTAAAATTAATCTTCCTGAAAAAGCTATGAATTTGGCAGGAAATGTATGTGATTATCAACCCTCTCCCATAGGTTTTATAAGAATGCTGAGGGCATCTGCAGTCCTGTCTCTTTTGTGGGACACAGTAGCCGAGCCTTTGAGGCCAGTGTTAAAACTTCAGTCTCAAAAAGTGTATAGCAAAGGCTTTACCAGTCTGCAGAGCAGATGTGCAGAAGATCCTTCTAGTTTTTTTACCTATTGCCTGGAATGACTAGAAATTCCAGTCCTACACACACATTCAGCAAGTCCACCCTCTGAACGGGCTAATCATCCATTCTTTCACCTCACACCAAAAAACAATGGCAACGTGTCAAAACTTTCCAGTTAAATTTTATGCTATCAAGACAACTGCCTTGTGACAGCTGCTTCTGCAGCACACAAAGGCCCCTCTGTGCTAAACCCCAGGAGTCAGGACTTCTACAGCAACTGGAAATGCAGCAACAGATACCTGAAAGACAGTTGCTTGGCCACAGAGCTTCTAAGAGTACATGCTTTCAGTTAAACACACCACCTCACCTTGCAGCATTTCTTCCTCCTGAGCGTCACCCTGAGGCACCTCTTCCTCCTGAGCGTCACCCTGAGGCACCTCTTCCTCCTGAGCGTCACCCTGAGGCACCTCTTCCTCCTGAGCGTCACCCTGAGGCACCTCTTCCTCCTGAGCGTCACCCTGAGGCACCTCTTCCTCCTGAGCGTCACCCTGAGGCACCTCTTCCTGTTCTATCTCGTTTGCCAGGTAGCTCCTCAGGACCAGCAAGGAACCTGCCCGTGTCTGCTCAACCACAATGGAATCAGACACGCTCCTGAGGGCTTCAAACATGGACAAAAATCCGTACTGCCTATACTGGAACACCCGGCCAAAGCGTCTGAGGAAGGCCTTGTCGAAGTCCACAAGTAGAAGTGGTGAGGAACTCAGCAGGTCCTGCAGTTCAGCCTTCACCGCCGCTGGCAGGATGGGAGTCCTAGCACTCAGTGTTTGGAAGCTCCGTGAATTTTTAGAGTTCTTAGTGGGAGAAGTAGCATTTGCCTTTGTACCAGTTTTCTTTGATGCCTTAGTACGTGTCTTTACTTTCTGGTTGGCAACCAGCTTGGCAATCCCTTTGGTGGAGTCATCTGCAATGGCTATAACAGAAAGAAATAAAAAGACAAGCAGAACAATGAACCATTGAAAGCTCTACACTGGCAAAGCTCCTGTTCGCTCCTTTCTTTCCTCTTCTCCCCACCCTTTCCAGAATTAGGTGTCTCCTTCAAAAGCAATCGTACTAAATCATGGCTGATTTCCAGCAACCTCTCCCTTTGCAAACTGGACTGAACTGTTTTTAAAAGCCAACAATCAGTTTGCACCCACATCCCTATAAATTCAGACCAGGTAAGAAGGCAAGTCAAATTCTTAGATGCCAGATCACAAAAGAAAATCAAGCTGCTCAGAGTTTTGCGGGGAAAGTAGAATCACAGTAAGCTCTCACAGAGCACACCCTGCCCAGGAAAGGTCTCCCTGGAAAGCAGCCCAGGTATTTTCTGAGCTTCTACACAACTTTTTCTTGTTTTACACTTGCAGCACTCAAAATGCCCCCAACCATTTCACCCTTCCCAATCAACTCTTTGCAACTGCCACTTGTTTTCACAACTCTTCCCCAAAGAAAAAGCAAATGAAAAAGGTTCTTCGATACAGGCTAAACTTCCTATGGGATCAGGTAGGGAAACATTCACAGCTTCTCTCTCGAGGCCCCATCCCTGGTTTTCACTCCTGCTGTAGTCTGAATTTAACGGAAAAGTGATGCTTACCAGTTCTAGTGTACACATAGGAAATGTTACCTCAGTTTCAAAACTAAGTGCAGAATGCAAAAATGTAAAAAAAATAACTAGAAGCCTGTGTGATATTTTTCAGGAACGAAGAGCAGAAAAGTGTTAAAAGGCAGATATAAATACAAGAAGAAATAGCAAAGACAAAAAAATTAAACAAAGTCGTATATGAGAAATAGATTAACACATATGTGACATACAGCTCTGCAGATATGAACATCACTTCACACCAGTATGAGGTTCCAAACAACTCCTCCAGTCATTTGGAAATAAACCTCACCTTTGAGGATTAAAGTGCCATTCTTAGAAGAACAGACTCGGACAACTTCAGGCATTTGCGTCACCAGCTCCAAGGTGGACTGGAAGCCCAGGTCGCGCAGAGGGAGAGGTTTGCAGACCATGGCCATGTACTGCTCCTCCAGCTCCTCTGGCGTCAAGCCTGCTTTGGCAGCTATCAGCATCGCCCTCACCTCCTTCTTCAGCACCTCCATAAGCTGCGCCTGCTTCGACGCCTCTGTACTAAGGGCAACATAAGCAAGCAGATGACAACTTGTATCACAGCTGCTCAGAATCACGTGGAATTCCGAACTTTCTCAACTTAGCAGCTGAAAGCTGGCAGGGGCAGTAGGTTCACCAACAACCCCTGTATTCACTTGCCAGCACCCCTGGAGTTTGGTGCACCCCTAAACCCCTGCCCTCTACAATCCCTGCCACTCCAGACACCCTGCGCGTCCATACTGCTGTCCAGGGACACCCCACCCACCCCCGGGGCTTAGTGCTTCTCGCAGAAACCCCTGTGACCCCCAACCCGGGGGCTCACTCCTCAGCCTCCCAGGGTCTCCGTCCCCCACAGCTATCCCAGTTTCCCGTCAGTCCCATGCCGGGACACCCCCCACGCTCCCACACGCACAGCGCCATCGCTCCGGCCTCCCCGCGCGCCTGCGCGGCGCCTTTCCCGCCTTTCCGGAGCGTTAGGGCGGGGCGGAGGCGGCCTTGGGTTAGGGCTGTCATTGCAGCGCGGCTGAGCGGGGCGCAGCTGGTGCTGCTGGCACCGCCCTCAGCACTCGGGCAGGATGGACTTCCGTCTGCCTCGGGGCTGGGGATGGCTGGTAGGGAGATGCTGCCCCTGCCTTCTTTTAAAAAAAAAAAAAAAAAAA
>VZRN01004889.1:104183-156334 GCA_013397935.1 Dasyornis broadbenti | reverse complement strand
AAAAAAAAACAAACAAACAAAAAAAACCAACAAAAAACCTAAAAAAGGGTTGGAGAAGACCTCTGACGTTATCCAGTCCAGCCTATGACCCAATACCACCGTGTCAACCAGACCAGAGCACTGAGTGCTACATCCAGTCTTTCGTTAAACACCTGCAGGGATGGTGATGCCACCATCTCCCTTTCCCTGGGCAGCCTGTTCCAATGTCAAATCACTCCTTACTGTGAAGAAATTACTCCCTTGTTGAACCTAAACCTCCTCTGGTGGAGCTTGAGGCTATGTCTGCTTGTCCTTTCTCTGGTTGCTTGGGGGAAAAGCCAGACCCCCACCTGGCTGCACCCTCCTGGTCAAGTGGTCTTAGAGAGTGATAAGGTCTCCCCCAAGCCTTCTTTTCTCCAGACTGAGCTACCTGAGCTCCCTCAGCCACTCCTCATCAGACTTGTG
This sequence comes from Dasyornis broadbenti, assembly GCA_013397935.1. Lineage (NCBI taxonomy): Eukaryota > Metazoa > Chordata > Aves > Passeriformes > Dasyornithidae > Dasyornis > Dasyornis broadbenti. Next base: position 155,890 of record VZRN01004889.1, on the reverse strand, counting down.
CTCCAGACCCTTCACCAGCTCCATTGCCCATCTCTGGATTTGCTCCAGTACCTCTATGTCCTAATGTTATTAAGAGGAGGCTTGTATTTTGTAAGAGGAGTCTTGTAAGGAGTTTTTATATTTTTAGTCCCATTTAAGAGGAAAATCCACAGTGGAGATACAAAAAGCACATTATGAAAGAGCCACACACAAAACAGGACCAGTTCCTTCAATGTAACAATATTTAAACCCAGATGTGGTTGTTAAGAGGAGTCTTCCTTTTTTTTTGTCCTGAGAGCGAAATCCATGGCAGAGACGCTGAGTGACTTTCCAGAGGTCATAGAGTGTGGTAAAGTGGGGTTGCAATGGCTGTTGCCTAAGGGCTCACAGACATTTGAGAAACCCCCTTAAGTGCACAGCTGATTTCCACACAGAAATACTTTTCAGACTAAAGCAGGAGCTGAGCTTGCAGATTTTGGGACAGCAAAGGTTGCAAATACATCAACATGTGCTCTCAAAGCATCTCCCCATTCCAAAAGACTGCAGCCAAAAATGGCTCCCAGGCATGGTGGAGTCAGGACCTACTGCTTGAATAAAACATCAGACAAAACCAGCATGTTGCAGGTTTGGAGGTGTTAAATATGCCATTGGTCCTTTTGACAAGATACCAACTGAAATCCAAACCCAGACCTGAGCTGCTTTTTGCTGTTGCTGCTTAAAACACCACCTGCCTTTTCAGCAGCTGGAAATCATCTCTGCCAGTCCCATGTTGTCCAAGTGATAAACACCAAGTGGAAGAGGGTTCTGGAGCACTTCCAAAGAATATACACTGTATAAATTTATTAATTACACTGCATTTACACCCAACATTTCTCTGCCTTTAGTCATCTCCATCTATCACTTCCCTGGTGACCTGCTGACAAGGCATCCAGCACAGCAGAGAAAGCAGGCAGCTGGTGCTCCTGCCCTCCCTGCCTGCAATATCCTGACTCCAGATGGATCACAAGACTCCAATAAAACAGGAATCTATGAAAAAACAATAACAGCACCTCCCCAGCTGATTTCCCAGCTCCCTCCAGCCACTCCTCCACACCAGAGACTGGAATCCCCAAGCTCAGCCCTGCACTGCTTTGTGTCCCAGCTGTGTCTTGCTGTAGTGTGATTTCTAGCCAGGTGCTGGTTTCTTTAGTACAGCTGGTGCCTTAAAAGTGTTTCTTCCACAGGTTTCTGCGGATGTCAACACAGGCTGAGCAGCATGAAAACATAAAGCTCCTGTGTTTGTTCTGCCATGCTCCTGCTGTCGAAAACTAGGGAGGCATTTAGACACAAACTCTTTTGGCAATTTAGCTTAACTCTAAGTCTGTGATGGCTGTCATGCTTTGCACCCATTCAGGAAAGTTGGGACAAGTGACTTTTCCTCCCTGCTAAAATGTGGCCCTAGAGAGAAGGGGTTTGCTGCCAAGGTCCTTTCACAGTGCCAGTCAAAGGGCTTCTGGAGAGCAGAGCAGTGTGAGATGGTACTCGCCCATTCATTCTCCACAACACCCAAAACACTCCTGAGTAAGCCACTGGTCTCACCAGCAAAGGTTTTTCCCCTGGTATCTATTATGGGCCACTCTCACCATTTGGTATCTTTGGGGCCACATGCCTGACCATTGCTTTTAGGTTGCTTTTCAACAGGTTTGCAGAAACCATCTACTAAAAACCACCTGAGCACTTCCGATTGTATTTTATTTCCAAAAGCAGGAAGATGCAAATAGAATGTCCTCCTGGGGTCCACGCTGCTCAGATATAAGTTTCCTTCCCATCTCCACAGCAGTACATGATGAGAGCAGAGCAGCTGGAAACAGCTTGTTCACTTCACTTCACTGTCCATTATATCTGACAAGCCTGTGATGAACTTGAAATGAGCCTCCTTGATGTGACACCTCCCCTTCTCTCCTCCTCTGCCTGCTTTTCCTGCCTGCAGCAATAAATTCAAGCACGTACTAATTCTACTCCCCAGGCAGCTGTGTGCTCCTCAGCACAGATAAGGATGGATAAGAGGTCTCGGAGCTCTTCCAGGGAGGCTCATAGAAGACGCAGAGAGTCTCCAGCTATGCAGAGCAAACAAGAGAAAAGGGAGATCAGCAGAGAAGTTGCCAAAGGAAAGGGAGAGATAAAGCAGGAGAAAGCCAAGGACACCAAGAGCACTGCAGGGACTGATGGTAGAGTGCACACCTCCACAGTGGTGGATGTGGATGATGTGGTGTCTGATGAAGAAATGGAGGCAATGGCATTGCTGGATAGCGAGCAGCAAGAGGAAGGTATGGCTTAAAGAAGGGAAGGGGTTGGAAAACTGTGGGCTGTGTGATGCTTCATGGGTCAGTGTGACTCTGCTCTCTGCATGGTGTCATTATACCAACTTTGCACAGACGTGGTTATCCTCAGGACAGGATATGGGAGACTCCAGCCAGCCTCCCAGCCAGCTTTTGCTGGCTTATTAGCACCATCCAGCAAAGCAGTGAACCTGGATACAAGCAGTTACATTGCCAGCATCCTTCATGCTTCAGCTTACTACTCCCCAGTTCTGTTCATGCTCTGATCTCTTCCTTTTCTCACTTGGCCTGCTTAAGGTGGATGGCATTGGCCTTACTGCCAGTTCAAAGCCCAAAGGACCTTGCTGCCAGGAAGAACTTCCCTTGAGGTGCACACTAGCAGCTCACCTGCTGGATAACCTCTAAGTGCAGCTCCTCTCCATGTATTTGTTAGGCACATTCCCAGCCTGACACAATAAAAAGGAACATCATGATTCTTTTGACAATACAGCTGGGCCTCTTTGGACCCAGCATCGTCACAGACATGGCAGATGTGTATTAGAGGAGCCAGCACCACTTGCGTCTTTCCATGCCAGCAGCTCTGCTGCCCTAGAGTGACACAAAGGTTCAGATTTGCTTCTCTCTGGGAACTAGTTTTTCACAGCTTCCTCTTTCTGCCTCCATTATAGGAATCACAGCTACTGTGAAATGCTGAGGAGCGCTAGTGATCACAGCAAGGATCTGGGATCTGAATCTACCTCAGGACCTGGTGGTTCTGCAAAGAATTCCAAAGGCAGAGGGACAGGGATGGAAGGGATTAAAAATTGCAGGGATGCTAACTTTACAGTTGGAAATCATGGTCCATTCTCTGGCTCCATCTGTTTTCAGGCCATAACTGCAAATTTTTCCCTCAGACAGGAGCACGACAAAGGGCAGCCAGAGTAAGATGACACACACTCATTTTGGGGAGATGTAGAAAGTAATATTTATCTGCACTGACCACTCCAATCAGCCTCCAGCACCTTGGGGTGACTTCTTAGAACACAGGAAGATTTCACTGGCACCAGTGGCTTCATCCCACTGCATTAGGGATCTAGGATGTAACTAAAATCCAATAAATTCCTAAACAACCTGAAGTAGACTGATAGAGAAGGGCACTTCAGACTGTGCATGTTTAAAACTCTCTTGTATTTACAATCTTTGACTTTAGCTCATCTTTCCAGATAAACTTCAGGGACCCCAGCTCAGCCAAGTTGCCTATTCCAAGCCTTTCATCCCTGCTTGGTAGCCCAAGTTCTTCAAGATAAAGTCTGCTCTCTAAAGTCAAGCAATCATGGAGAAGCATGGCTCAATTTTTGTCAGTAAAGCAGAGACAAAAATCTGTCCATCCATCCTTGCCGCTGCTGGCAATCCGGAGCAGGGAGTGTTCCTTAACTCACCTCCAGAGAGAGCCAAGTGGTTCCTTTACACTGAATCCAGGCAAAGGACAACAGTGAAGCTGATGTGTGCAGGCACTTGTCAGGATGCCAGTATTTTGGGAGCAGTCCTCTTCTAACGCAGTGCTGTTGGGTTCCTCCCTAGGTGTAAAGTCTCCTGGTCTGGGCATCTGTGAGTGGCTTTTGACCATCTTGTCTTTCCTGTTCATCATAATGACCTTCCCCATTTCTGTCTGGTTCTGCATGAAGGTGAGAATAACCACAGGGCCTCTCAGTATTTGGGGTCTGATCTGGATGTCACACGCTGATTCAGCATGTGTTGGACATAAGCATAAAGTCTTTTTGGTCTAAGGCTCTATTTATACCTCTTCAACTCATTAATTTTGACTTGCCCTTTATCATATGTTGCTACAGCACAGGGGTCCAACCACTGCCTATCAAATACTCCTGTTGAAACACCAGCAGGCAGGAACTAAGGTTTCTCTTCTTTAAAACATATTGCAAGTCTGTTCACTTTCAAACATATCTGTCAGCCTACCTAGCTGAGAGATGGCTGCATTACAGCAGAAGGGTAAATAGGCTTTGAATTAAAAATTTTAAGTGAGATTGATCTGTCAGTTAACAGCAGATTTTCTCTCTTCCTCTCATTTTTATTCAGATTTATAGCTTGGTTACAAGTAGGCACATTTTGATTCCCACTTCTCAGGAAATTTCACATTCATCTTGTTATCCACAAGAATGTCACTATTACAGCTCAGCTCTTAGGGTGAGCACATATTTGCCTTGGTGGGAAACAAGCAACATGGAAAATTTTAACTCACGTTATTTAAGTTTGGCCAGGCTATAAGGAAGTGAAATGCTGGGTCATCTTGGTAAACCCTGGGTGGGTCTAACATGGGCTGCTGTCACCAAATCTCTGTCTGTCACAGGGCTTCTCATATACAAGGCCGGCCAGCAGTTCTGGGCAAAGGGTAAAGTGACTCAGTGACAAGTGGTGCCGCAACCTGCTGAAATCCTCCCTTTGTACTGCTTTTCCAGAATAAACTTCCTCCCATGCCAGTGAGGCTGCTTTTCCCAGTCTTACTTCCTCCTCGTCTGCCCAGCTTTTGTTTCCCTCTGCAGGTAGTGCGGGAGTATGAGAGAGCCATTGTTTTCCGACTTGGGCATCTCCTTCCTGGCAGAGCCAAAGGACCTGGTAAGGTGTTTACTACTGAGCTCCTCCCAGCCATGTTGCTCCTCTTCTGCATGCTCTACCACAGCTCACATGCTGGTGCACTCCAAGCAGACATGGCCAGACAGGACATGGAATGGTTTTTGTTACCTTCCTTTTAAGGGCCAGTGGCTTCTAATGGCTTTTCCACCACAGAAGCAGCCTGAGAGTTTGAGCCTATGTATTGCTGTTCTTTTGTAGTTCTGCATACTAAACCCTCCAAAAAAGAAGAGGTAATTTCTCTAGTTCCGATGATTACCAGCTGTCTTTCTCTTCCTCCCACAGGTCTTTTCTTTTTCCTTCCTTGTCTGGACACCTATCACAAGATAGACCTCCGTCTCAAAACCCTAGAGATCCCCTTCCATCAGGTATGGCTGACACCCCATCTCTGTGTTTATTTTGGAATCCCTTTAATGTTAAATCTTATGCTTCCAATCTTCATCCTTGCAAAGAAAAGTTTGAAAAAACATCTCAAACCTCTGAGATCCAGGGGTTACATAGTTTGCCCAAGATCAGTCAATAACAAAGGTGGAAGCTGCGAAGACAACGATCCAGCTAGTCTTCATCATTCTCTCAGTTATGTGCTTTTCTGTGCTACCTTAGAATTGCCAGGACCAGCTCTATCTCCCCTAATGTCTTCTACTTAGGTGGTGACCAAAGACATGGTTACTTTGGAGATAGATGCTGTCTGCTACTACCGGTTAGAAAATGCCTCTCTTCTCCTCACCACCCTGACCAGCATCTCCAGTGCCATCCAGCTGCTGGTGCAGACCACCACGAAGCGCCTCCTGGCACATCAAGCCTTCTCTGAGCTTCTGCTGGAGAGGAAGAACATCAGCCAGGAGATAAAGGTGCTTCTGTGGGGAGGGAGTCAGCAAAGCAAGGGGTGAATTGAGGCTCCTCAAAGAAGCTCAGGTGGCCAGTCCTCAGAGTCACAGACACTGGTTTGAAGGATTCCATACTTTGACTCAGTGTGGACTCTAGTTAAATCACCCTAAACCCCTGGGGTAAACACAAATGGGAAGTGAGGGCAGTAATTTTATTTCTGAGGGGCCTTGCCCAGTAGCACACTGAACCTGATAAATCTGCCTTACAGTCCTGCAATTAAAGTCCCTGCCCTGTCTTGCTTCCTGTAAGGAGCCTAGGCCAGGGCTTTCGTTCTCCCCATGCTCTAAAAATACTCCTCTTCACAGGTGGCTTTGGATGCGGTCACAGGCTGCTGGGGCATCAAAGTGGAGAGAATAGAAATGTAGGTAGGAAATACTGGTTGAAGAGAATTCTCTGTCCATTTGCAATTACCTGTCCTGTGCTGCTCGCTGTTGCCTACTCCTCTTCCTGCTTTGCCTCTAGCTCTCTCCCTGCAGCCGTTCTGCAGAAGGTAGAGCCTCACCTTTCACCTTCCTATTTTCCCTGCCCTTTTCAGCCTCTGCCTCATGTAAAATTTCCACATGTAAGACTCTTCTTGCTCCTGCCCTGACAGCCAGGGCAGGATCCTTAGCTGGGATCTCATAACTATTTTCCTGCTGCTGCAGGCAGAGTTTGCACCCGACTCTGGTAGCCCAAGAAGCACAGAGGCTCTGAACTCTCCGTGTCCTGCTCTAGATCAAAGGCCCCAAGGTCTCAGCACTGGTAGGGAATGGGCTCATTACTCAAGTCCTTGCAGAAAAGTGGGACTCACTCATCATGTAGAGGGACATGGAAGTGACAGCCAAACAGTGAATGAATAAATCTGTGAACAGAACATTCCTGCAATCACCTGCAGAGTGTTCTCCAGCAGTGGAGTCTCTGCTGTCTCACAGAGTGAGCTTAATCTTTAAGCCTCAGAGGCACGGAGAGAAGAGGTCTCCCTTCTGCCTGGTGATCATGTAAGCCTGGTCACTAGAAAACCAGGCTGAAAGAGAAGGATAGGAATGGACATAGAAGGCTAAAGGGAGACATGCAAAGAGGGACACCCAGGAGGCAAAGAATATGAATGAGCTGCTCTGCAGAGACTGACTGAGCCCATCCCAAGCTTCAGATTGACCATCCAGTGCTGCCAGGAGAGCCAAGAGCCCAATTAATCCATGTCTTTACTACCACAGCAACAACGTGCAGCTGCCTGCTGAACTCCAGCAGTCTCTGGCTGTGGAAGCGGAGGCCCAGAGACAGGCCAAAGTGCGGGTATGCCAATGTCTGAATACTTCTCATCTCCTTCCAAAACATTCCTCCTTCCTTTCCTTCCTCTAGTGTGAGGTCCCTGGGACACATCACACAGGGACACAACTCAGGGTTGATATGTTTCCTTTAATTCCTGTTCAAGAGCTGAGTCTAGCAAGGGGAACTCAGTTGTGAGCTCTGATGGGTTTAGTATAAACACACTAGACATGAGCTTCTAAACGTCTGGCAATGCCAAGAGGTCTGTGATCTTCAAGGAGCAGGAATGTTATAAACACTCTGACCCTGAAAATTTCGCCATGACAACCTCCCTCTGTAACAAACAGTCCGTGCCCCCTCACACCCAACCTCACAGAAAGCTCCTTTCTTCCCTTGCTTGGTAGGTGATTGCTGCTGAGGGGGAAAAGGCTGCTTCTGAGTCCCTGCGGATGGCAGCTGAGATCCTGTCCAGTGCTCCAGCTGCTGCTCAGCTCCGTTATCTCCATGCACTGCACTCCCTTACCACAGAGAAACCTGCTGCTTTCATCTTGCCCTTGCCTCTGGATGCCATGAACCCTGTCTCTCCGGCTACCCACAGCCCTCCAGCCATGAGCAGCCTCCTCACAGGCACCACAAAGCTCCCAGAAAATCCAAAAGACAAGAAGGACTCACCTATGCTCTGAGAGAAATGGTTTCCACATTGCTCCTGCTCAGAGAGGAGCAAGAAGGCTGGCTTACCATCAGGTTCTGGTCTGGAGGCAGAAGGGAAAGCAGCAATATAAAGTGGATTGTACATGGAAAAAGCCTCTACTTGTTTGAAAAGGAAAAAATAATGGAGTACAAGGAGCAGGCCTGGCAAGTGTGTGAGCAGGGGATTGAGGGAAGTGGGGTGTCGTCCCTTTCCCTCCACAGAGCCAGATGCATCTTAACACATTACAGCCCAGCTCCCAGAGTCTGATCTGTGAAAAATGAGTTCTACTCTTTTGTTAGGATTTAAAGGTTTAATTATAGACAATAGGGGACAAAGACAATAAAGCAAAAGTAATAGTGCTGGGTGCTTGGCATTTAGTCAAAAAGCATACTTGCCATAGACAGAGACACTCTTTTAATTATCTTTCTGTCGTATTAGTTTAATGCATAATTAAACTTTTCCAAAAACTATTTTAAATTTTTTTAAGAATTGTGTAATTTAGGCCCTTTTTTAAAGAGCATGTGTAGCCTTTTCGGTTGTGGTTTTAGTTAGTTTTGGTGGTTTTTTTAGATAGTAGGCTTTATAGTTGACAAATGCTGATAGTTGAGATGTTAATGGCAGAGTTTTTTAGTACACTGTTCATGGGATGTTATATAATTTAACAGATAGTTTAAGTATTTTATAATAACTACATTAGCTATTTTACTACTATGTTTTAAGACTAGCTAGTAACAGAAAGAAAGGTCTTAGTCATTATTACATAGCTATATATTCATTTTACTTGTGTAAAATTAAAATTATACACATAGCATCTATTCTAATATTTGTGAAAAGCCAATATTATGATATGTATTTATCACATGATCCATCTTGCCCAATCACCTTGGAAGGAAGGACAGACCCTCCCCTATGTCCTTACATGCTCCCCATCCCCAAACCAAACAGCCGGGCAGGTAGCAGTGGAAGCACGACAATGCGTGGGGGAACAGGAAGGGGGTCAGCATGCAGGCAGGGTGGTGGGTGCTGCCAGTCTGGTGATTCTGCAAGGAGGAAATGAGCTGGGTCCCGTGGTGTCATGGATATGGGATTTCAGTAACCACCCACATACATCCACACAACCAAGGAGTTTAGCCCTAGTTCTGAAGTCGGAGTAAGAGGAGGAGAGGGCAGCCTCTAAGGCTTGGTGCTTCCCTGCCGGGCACATCTGCTGTGCCGAGGAGAGGCTGTGCTGCTGCTCGCTTCCACAGGGTGGTGAGGCAGGACAACGTCTGAGCTTGTGGGCACCTAAAAACGTTAAGGTGACGCGTTTAACCAACACCCACTGAGCTGACAAGGGGGATCCGCCACCACTGGCTGAGAGCCTCGGGAACAGTAACACTTCTGCCTGCCTGCACGAACAGCGAGATTTCTCAAAAAGCCTAGTAGCCACAAAACTCCTATGTATCTTTTCTGCCTAAAGGTATTTGAAATGAGCTGGAACCTACAGATATTGCAGTCCTTTCTCTGGGCAAAGATCTGGAGCACTGTCAAAGGAAATACCCCCTGCACTCAAATTCTCTGATCCTGATGCCCTTTGGGTGGATGTCAGCTCTGCTCCTGCCTTTTTACTTGACTACAGCAGCTCCCCTTGCTTCAAAGCAGACGTCCCTGCACAGCCATTCCCAGAACTAATGTTCTGCTGCTAGTGCCCTGTAGAGGTCAAGACAGGGCACTTTGTGGCCCTTCTCTTAATTGCCTCCACATTGTCTGTCATGATGTCCTTGCCTAGCAGGGGTTACCCAGTCAGTCGGTCACTCTTGATTTTTCACTTATCTACAGCTTTTTGCCTGCTGATGACACTAACTGCTCCTATGGTATTCGGTCTACAAGTATTTGCCTGGCTTTTTACAGCAAGCACACCTGGGCCCCCTTACAAGTGGCTGGAAAACGGGAAAAATCCACCTCTGAACTTGTTGGTGACTACAGAAGCACCTGAGCTCCAGGTTAAACCTCCTATTTACATAATTTGCCACTGTAGCACTCCCAGGAGAGGGCAGCAGGATCGCTGTGGCTCCTGCTCTTGTGTCTGTAATAGATCTCAGTAGCAATCTGCTCGTGGAAAATAAGCTCTGGGAAGTTGAACAGCTCTGTCTTCTTCTACTGGGGAACATGAGCTGTGCAGTTACTCCTCTAAAGCTGATTCTAGTTACTTCTCATGCTTCTGGAATAGGCCCTTTGCCAACCTTGGGCAAAAGGGCACAATACTACACAGAGTGAGGTGCAGCTGATCCTTTCTCTGAAATCTTCTCTGGCTGCATTTCTAACTTCATGTAAAATGTTCCATCCCCACCAAGATTCTTGGCTCATGAAGGACTAACAGCTTTACAGATCATGTCTCAAAGGAACAACACTGAGCCCAAGAACTGTCAGGACACATGCATTATTACGTCAGGACACACTCATCACCCTGTTAGCACTTCTATCTGCAGAAAGTAGGCATAGATTTTTCAAACATGTAGCTTTCTTACAGAAAGGCAAATTATAGCTAAGAACATCCTCAGTTCCAAAAAGCATGCCTTGTTCCAGCAGGATCTTCTCTCTTTTACATGTACAGAGCTGGCAGAAACTTGTCATTTTACCATCAGGAGATATTATGTTCAAAAGTCTCACAGAAGGAAAATATAGTTTAAAAATGTACTTAAGGATTAGTGATAGAAGGAGTTTCCAAAAAAGAATTTACTCTGAGGGAGAGGACAGGTGTTCTCTGAGCTGATGTGATTCCTGACAGTTTCACTGCCTGCTCTTCCAAGCTGAGAATGCGTCAAATTGCAGAGTCATCCTGATTTTTGTACATTTTCCTCCTAATCAATCAGACAGCTGGTAACTGGATTATCTGAAGCCCAGAGGATGAAGGGGGTGCACATTATCAGATACACAACCAGGCCATGCTGGCACCGAGGAGAAAATCCCTTTGTTATGAGAGGGAAGAACACAAACGACTTCCTTGCGTGATCCAGCAGGGATGAGGCAGAAGAAAACAAAGCAGCAAGAAGAGATTGATGAGCACAGACAGAAGGGGCACAGGCAAGAGAGATATGGTGAGGAGAAAGTTGAGGGAGCAGTGGTTTTACAAGGATGACAAACTGTAAAGGTACTAGAGTTGTGGGAGGAGACAGAGGACAAGCAAGATGTGAAAGTGGTAAAGGCAGGTAGAAGAACACTATAAATGCTGGAATGACACAGAGATGTTGGGGTAGTAGGCAAGGAGTAACAGCAGTGGATCAAGTGAAACACTGCTGGGAATGGACACCAAGACTTTACTCAGCCAATGCTGTTCTTCAGTATTTGCTTTTTCTGGATTCCTTGATCTGGCCAGAAGTAGAAGCTTTGGGACTTGAGCAGGCCACGACTTCCAGATATTTTCTTGGAAAATTTTTCTGAAAGAAGAAACAACAATCCAAAGCCAGAGTTAAAATGTGTTCAAGATATCACATTCTCAACAAACAAGTTAGCTTCTCCTCCCACTTTGAAATCAAAGAGACAGGATACACTGAAGGACTAATGGAAGAAATTTTAATCCCCATTCTTTCTCCTTCTCCATATTTAAATCTTGTAGATTTAGTTGAGAAAGGACACAAAGAAATGCTTTCATGCACAATAAATTTGTGACCTAAGGAACTCACTGCCACAGTATGGGCAAGAACAGTAGGGCAGCAGTGTTCAAATACCTCTTGAAGAAAGCGACTGTGTCCTGTACTATAAACACAAAAGGTCTTATGACATCTGGAACATAATTTCTTTTCTAATCCAAACTCAGTGATCCTAAACAGATCCTATTGACTGTAACAGGGAACACTGACTCATAAGGAACATGATGCCAATTACAGTGATCTCCTAGATATGGACTGTATGTTATATGTCAAAATCAAAATTAGTTTCTCTCAAAAACATATCACGTTCAGCAGTTCTTTCAGCCCTGATCTAGAATCACGTAAGAAGCCTCCTTGCTTGACTGCTGACAGAGTCAAGACAAAACACCAGGATGTGCCCAGGGCAGGAGGGGTCTGCATTAAACAGATGAGTGAGGTGTCCTCAGAGATTGCTTCGCTTCTCCAAATCTGGGACAAGGTTCAGAATATTGATTATCCTAGCCTTACCTTCCTTTGTGTGTTGCTTCTGGGATGACTTTCCCATCTTTCTCCAGCTCACACTCTAGCTCTTGATTCCCTGCAGAGCTTCTTCCTTCTTCTCTTCAAGACCTTCAAATCTTTCCTCTGCATTCTGAGCATGGATCTCTGTGTCTCTGAAACACAGAAGCAAAGTTAATGCAAAAACTTGAAATCTAAGGAGCTGCTGGCAGTAGAATCAAGAGAGAAGTTTAAAGAGCTGAAGTCTCCAGTGGGATTGGCTGACTCTATAAAATACGCTTATGGTTTCAGAGAAGGGCATTGTTAAAGGATCTACAAAGGATTTCATGGCACATCTATGTAAACCTTGCAAACCTAATTAATTTTAAAATTCAGTGTTTGTTAGCAAAGGGTGAGATGCTGATCTTTATTTTGAGAGGATAAAAATGGAGCACAGTCAATTCTATTAGCAGGACTAATGAGATGGGCTTTCTCTGGATAATGCATGCTCAGAGACAAAACAAACATGAGGGAATGCAGTTGAGAGTGCCCAACCCTACTTAGGCATGGAAGAAGTCACTACCAAACACAAACCTTGATGTGATTCCGCACAGAGACACTTGGGTGTCCCTTCATTGTGTTCCCCACACTGAGGCACATTATGTGGCTGTACATACCAAGCTCCAGGGGACTGGCAGGCCATGGAAAAGCTCAGCTACATTCACACAGCACCCAGCAAGTGCTGACAGGACCTGGAGAATTAGAAGTCTTGTAGAAAACCATCATGAGTACCTCTCAAGTGTCCGAAGACATTCAGAATGAAAAGAAACCTAAAATTAGGCCATCAGGTATTGGATGAAGCAGAACCTTATCAGAAGGCAGAGCCAGCACCTGCCTGAAATGAAACCCTGCCCTGCTCAGGCCTCCAGCACAGGACCAGTAGTCAAAGCAGCTGCTCTTGACATTCCAGTGCTTCCAAGACTTCAAATTCTTCCTGAGAAAAGGGAGTGGAGGACTTGTTTGCAGTCACCTCCCTCTGGCTGGAAAGGGCAAAGCCTTCTCTTAAGTGAACATGAAACCATCAATGCCACATTTCATCAGCAGTGTGTGCCCAGTTTGGTGCTGGTGGTTCAGTTCACAGTCCCAACCCAGACAAGAGCTCTGTGTCAGCAAAGCATATACAACCAGGGGCTAGTTCAGGCACTGAATTAACCCTTGGCATTAAAAACAGACTAAAATGCTTTTCTGTTGCAGATACGAAACTCTGACTGACTCATAGTCTTGGTTTGCTGGTGCATTCACTGGGTTACAGAGGATGGAGATGGCTGTAGCTCAATCAGGAGCAAAAAAAACCCCAAAACCCCTCAACAAAATGTTCAGAGAACAGAAAGAAGCAGCTTCTCACAGGGTCCAACTGACATAAATCAGCTTTCAACCAGGATTTTTCAGTAAACGTAACAGTTGGAAGGCTTCTGCTCTAAGCTTTGGAAGATGATTGTGATTTCCAGTGATACACTTCTGTAAAACAAATGAAAGTCCATAAAGAAACACTCCTGCATCTTCTGCTGACACTCAGAACTAGCTGCCCATCTTTAAAGCATGAAGGGCAAGGCACGTTCAGGAATGCAGTATGCTTAAGGAATGGGACTATCCAGTGACAATTTGCTAAACATCCACAATTCCTGTACCTCTTGGCTTCACTCTGGATGACTGTCTGGCCATGGAATGACTGCAAAAGGCAGGTGCCATGACTTCTGGAGAACAACTTTACCAAAGAACACCATCCCAAAGGCTAATGGAGAAAAACAAGAACCTAGGAGATCACAACAACTTAAGCTTCCGCTTCCCTGTGTTGTGGGATCCCTCTGAACCTCTAAATCCTCTCCAGCTCCTCCCATGTGCTCAGCACCAAACCATTTTCACCGTCCCAGCCCCTGCAGATAGTCCTGATTCAGACTACACACATCACCCCTTCCTGGTCCCATGAAAGCCCTGGGGCTGTGGCAATGATGTATGGGTCAGGAGGACAACTTGCAGCTGTGGTAACTGCTGAGAGTACTAAAAGTTGCAAGAAGAGAGGAATCAGAGAGAACACAAGCACCTTGCAGTGCCCCAGCAGGTCGGACACAAGTGCTAAATGGGGTCTCATAACAGAGTCTGAGTAGAAAAATAAAACCCAGCAGGTTAAAACTGGTGTGGTGGAGACACCTACCCCTGTAACCAAAATGACATGTGATTCCAGAGACTTCAGGTGGATGTTGGAGTGATGCCCTACATATGTGATTATATCTACAACGGCTTTATTGTCCTTGGTCAGATAATTCATACCAGCACCTGGCTGCTGCTGAGAGAGAAAAGGAACAAGAAGTAGGAGATACCACTGGCCTAGTGGCATTCAGGGCAGCTGGAGGGCCTTGTGTCACATCTCATACTCTGAGCAATAAATAAAAAGGCCCTGCTGGAAAGTAGCATATTGCAGCTACTACAGTCACCTGCATAGTAGTAACTTCCTCTTTTACTTCTAATCTTTCTTTCTCTGTTACAGGTTTCCTATTGGTGTTGACATCTTCAGCTTCAAGCTCTTCCTGAGCTGAAGAAATTATAGCGTGCTTAAACTTTAGCTTCAGTTGCAATTCCTGTAAGATGCCATAAAGATCAGGTTAGTAATGTGCTCTTTTTCTCCATCCAAATAAACTGGGCTAGCTGATCTCTGATTTTCTCTTGCACCTATTTAGACTTGAACTCCAGCCACCTAGGGAGTCCTGAGAATTGATATTTCTAAACACAAATGGATATGCTAATTTCTGAACATTACATCAGCAGCAAGAAAAAGAGAGGTAGCATGAGAGTTTCAGCATTGGCTGAAGTCATGAACAACATCGCTCTGCCTTGGGATCGAGTTCAGAACCAGTGGAAACAAGCTGCCCAAGACAATAAATCTACATCAATTTCCTTGTCATCTGAATGTAACCTGTTTTTTATGAAAGTAGACTAATGCCAGGCCAACCATTTATACATGGCATCTCATTATCACAAGCAGATTCAAACATCCTTCTCTATCAGGAACTAAACCAGAAGACCAGCCTGATCTCCTGAGCAAGGCAACCGCCAGGATTGCAGCAAAAGTCCTCCTCAATGGGTGAAGCAAGAGCCATCGTACACCATGGGAAGTGATCTACCAGTGAGTTAAAATTGAGACACTCACAGATTTGCTGTCACATAACAGCAAATCCACAGCCACAGGGTCAGCTTTCTGTGCAGTTCAGTCACCTGCACAAAACATCAGAGTAAATCTAAGTTACTAATGAATGACTGGTCTTGTCAAGTAAGTCAGTGTATTTCACATAAGTCAATGTCCTACCTAATTAAATTCGCAAACGATCTAATGACAGAAGCATTTATTTTTACCATTTTTTTCTTTCATTTTCATGACAAACACATATTTTCCTACTATGGATCTATCCTTCTCCCAGTTCTTGTTTAGGATCATATGATGCTTATCAGTCATGTGGTGCATTCTCATGTCCAGAATTCAGCAATAAACCTAAAATCACATACCACGCTGCAAGCCTAGGTGAAAGACTCTTCTAGGGCTGTAGCTCTAGGAGAAAGAAGTAAAACCACAGAAAGCCAGCAAGCACAGCTGCTCTCTGAACAGGAAACATCAGTGTTTTTCCATAGGAAATGCTTACTAAGAGTAAACCAATAAATTTGTGCTCATACACTTTACAGGAGGCCTTGCAGCTATTTTTAGTGGAGTTCTCCTCTGCTTCTTTGGCTGGCAGACAAAAACGACAACTCAAATGAGAAAGAAAGTGTTGAAAGAGAAACAAGTATTCTTCAAACTCTGCTCTGGCCAAATGGAGACAAAAGGAAAGACTGAATACTACATAGAGTGCACTTATCCCTAGCAGCTCCAGTCTTCCACTTCCTTTTTTGTTAAAAAGATCATTATTCAAGGATGGAACCCATTGCTGAATCATCTGAAAAAAATCCCTAGGTATCACCGAAGAAAGCCCCAAATCCAGAAGCAAAGTGACCTCTAGAGCACCAGACGCTAAGGATCTCCTGACTCAAATATACCTTTTGCTTCCCAGCTCAAAATCCCCCATATTTATATTTAAGTACACCTTATGCTGGAAACCTGACACAGGCTTGTTTGTTAATGCTGTAGTTGTGGGCAAACCTGGCTTTTGCAAGGAGTCTTGCACATATACATTATGTACGTGCTCTGCAAATGATTTATTTCTTGATGGTATTTACTAAAGACAATGGAGCACCATGGAGAGGAATATGCCTCCACAAATCTGACTCTATGTGAATCACTCATTTTGGTTTTTTCCCAAATGTCAAGATTTCAAAAGCAGGTGGCAGTTCTGAGGGAGATGGGGGTATTCCAGGAAGGATATTGAAATCTTCAACTGTTTTGACAGGTATTACCAAACCAAAGCACATGAAAGGCAATCACCAATCATTTTAACACTTCAGCTAATCACATTTATCTCACTGCCAGTTTCCTTCACCAGGGACTCCACAAAAAGACATTTTTGAACTGTAGTTTTCTGCACAAGGCCAGTCCAGATCTAATTAACGCCTCTGTACTTACAGGAAGTGTGATTAATCATCACTCTCAGCTTCATGCAATGGGCTGGAGCCTGTACAGCTCCTCACTGCATCCACCTGGGCTAGTCACACAGTAATCTTGTGACAGAATGCTGGGAGTTCAGCTTCCTGCATGCCAGGACCTCACTTCAGCTTTCATACCTTGAGTACTTCTCCCCAATGCTGTCAAAAACCTAGCTGTGCCTGCAGGGGAAGAAAATACAACCTTTAATTATAGTTCCTTCAGCCAACAAAAATAAAGCTGGATTTGTGAGGGATGCCAAGAGGGATAAACAGCCTATGTGGGAACGGGCTACACTTAGGATTAAGAATGAGCTGTCTAATAAACACTGAATACAAAGCAAGACTGAAAGAAAATAGGCTTGATGTGAAGCCTTGACTTCTTGTTTTGGCAGATTTGGCTCCCTCATTGCATAAAGGCTTAATATAATTCCTTTTAAAACAGCTTTGCAGTTATAATCTCATTCTTCAAAGATGCAGGTGATACAGAATGCACACGTGTGCAAAATGCCTGGACAAGGCAGTTAAATTACTTGTTCATTCACTTTGCTGGCACATGCTGATGAATATTCCCTGTTTCTTGGGGAATATACTTGAGATGTAACAATGTCTGCTCTTAATAGCCAGTGTTTAACCTTAATTAAAATCACAGGGAGGTCTTGGTCTCCATGACATCTTGAAGCAAAGTTGGTATGTTAAGCATGTGGTGGTGATGACAAGTTTTTTTTTATATTTCAATAATTTTGATGCATGGCTTGGTTTCCCCATTGCACAGCTATGGAGTAGAGCTGGTTAACTTTGCCTCTGGACTGGGAGAAGTGCAATAAAGCAGAGTTGGGATGTCCAGACTGATACGAAATAGAGTCATTTACTCTCTGTAGGATGGAACTTCTTAGAATGCACAATGGGAGCTCTACAAGCAGGCATTAGTTTTTAATGATCAGGAGGCCACAGAGAAGTGGTAGGAATGATAGTTGTTTGAGTTTTCCTGCTGTGTAGCATCAGCTTAAGGGGAAAGAAGAGGTAGGGTCCCAGGAGGACATGGGATGAGGGAGAACAGTCATTTGGGATCACTTCCATGGGGTTTGGTCATATTAGCCCTTACACAGTATTTTGTTATCCTTACTAAATAGCAGCTTGCTTTGGGAAGGCTGTCTGTGTCATTGCATTGATCTTAAAACTTAACTAAGTCCCCAACAAAAGAGAGACCTAAATGGTGCTCACTGGAGAGGTCACTCTAGTCCGAAGTGCAAACTGCAGAGTAAAAACCCACCTTATTCTCACAATGAAGGTACTCTGTGAAGACTTTAAGAAGTCATCAAGCAAGACTGAATAACAGCAAAGCCCTCAAGCCAAACCTTATAAATTTCCTATAAGTACTTTCTTACATGTCCTTTCTCAAACAATCTCATCTGTCATTGTTCTCTCTCCCTCTCTCATCCTTGTCATCAAAACCTTTATATTTCTGCCCCATCCTGCTTGAGACCAGGTAATAGATCTTAGAAGATAATAAATACTTCAGGTAACTAAGTGCCTTTGCCATATAGGACAAAATTACCATGTTCTCAGTATTGTCTCTAACCTATTCTTTATAATCTCTCTCCTTTTCACTGCTTCTTTCTAAAGAGCCAGTGTAAAACGAAGGGATACCTTGTGTTTTCTGCTGAAAGGCCATTCATTATATTACAGTGCAAAAATGAATCCGAGCTGTTCAAAACCTGTTTCCGTGTATGAATGAAGAGAATACCTTTCCTGTGGCCCAGTTCCCAAAGTCTTTCTGAATATGAGCTAAAATTTCTTTTTCTGGACTCTACTGGCTGAAGCAATTTTGGATCAGATATCCATGCTGTGCCTGTGCTCAGACCATGGCTAACTATGGAGGCTTCTGACAATGTGCTGTTAACCTTTTGCCTTGCTGGTGTCTGGCCAATTCTGGCCACATTCTTTCAGCTTGCTCTCCCTTTTTTAGGACAACTACTTATTTCTTTCCTTTAGCTGTCTCAGCTCCTTTTGTAGGCTGAAATATGACATGTAGCATAAGATAATGTAGGGAAAACACAGGATAACTCTAAGTGAAAGAATAAGATGACAGTATGAGAATAAGCTCAGCAAACCTGAGTAACATATGTGCAGTTTAGTTTTAGTCTGAATAAAGGAAATAAGATGATTTAAAAACCAGCAGAGATGAAACCCTTTTGAAATCAGAAACGAGTCAAGGTCTTGCAGAGGCAAAGGTTGAGAAGGTTAGTTGCAAATTACTCAACAATTGTTTGTTATCTTACACAGGAGATGATAAATTTATATCAACAAAGAAAACTTTTATTTACATACTTTATTATCAGGATAATTCAGTATCTAGATGAAGATAACTTTGCATTACTGATAAGGTAAAAAAAAGTATTACCCTTAGAGAGTCCTATCTGGTTAACGATCTTCAAAGTGATATTTTACTTTACATTTTAAATATCCATCCTTTCCTCTTATTTTATTTTCCATAAATCATCCACATAATCACAAACCACCCACTCTCCCACTGAACATATGACTTCCCTGTGTCATATCTGCACTGCATGTTCTTTGCACTGTACCACATTTAAAATTACAGAAATTCTTTTTACCTGTGACTGCAAATTGAGTTTCTTGGCGTTTATCCCTTGAATACCCAGCACATATCTGGGGGTCACACTTTAGCTTTGGAAAAGGCCAGTACACAGTATGTCAACTGGTCCTTTATTACCCGCTACTTTCCTGACATCCCCAGCTAAAGAATGAACTGCAAAATTGGTTATTCCTTACCATTCCCCCACTTTTCCTTATATTGGAATCCCGGCAGAGTTTACATGCCCTTTGGTTTATTTCTTCCAGGGCAGGCTGCCATGGAAACAATGCCTCCCTATTGCCCTACATCTGCTTTTAGCATCTGAAAGAAGAGCACAACCCCACTGTGCTCCCAAAAGCTGGACCACCCTTTGGCTACAACAGAAAGGTGATGGAAAGCAGGTAAGAGAAGTGTGAGGAATCCACGAGCATGAAGATGCCACAGTGAGTATACAGCACAGTAAATTGAAAATCTACTGGTGATAATTCTTAGCATTTCTACAGATAATGTAATTTATCAGTCACCAGAGCTGTTGATCAGATAGTGCTAAAATGTGACTGAATTTAATGCACTGGCTGAACTATGGCATTGGTCAATCATAACTTCTCATGTATCGACTCTTGAGCTTCAGCACAAAAGGTTTGAGCTGAAGTGGTTTTGTTCACACTTGTGATGGACTTAGATGCTCACTGGGGCTCAGCTAACACAGGGTCATTTGCTGAGCAAATATTGCTCGATAATATGTTTAACCCCCCAAAACCTTGCATTTATCAATTTCTGTTATCGATTTCTTGTAAGATTTCGTCCAGTGCTTTTTCACCATCAGAGAGTAGCTAAAGCAGAGGGAAAGAAGCGATGGGAACTGAGGAAAAACTCCCTTAATAGTCAAGGACTCTTCTAAGGATGAGGCAGCCACAGCTTCTCTGGGCAACCCTTGCCAGGGCCTCACCACCCACATAGGGAAGAATTTCTTCCTAATATCTAACCTGAACCTACTTTCTTTCAGTTTGAGGCCATTCTCCTTCTCCTGTCACTACATGCCCTGGTAAAAACGTGGAAGATATTCACATACTCCTGGTTCCCTCCCAAAGAGAACTCAGGTGTGGCAGCTGGGAGAGGGTAACTGTCTTTTACTTCTTTTACCTTTCCCATGATTCAGAGCCCCACAGAAACAATCTACATCTGAAAGCAGATGGAAACAGCCAACCCTGAACTGTGCCAGGGAAGCTGGTGAGTTTCAGGATCAGGGTAACACCGGGACACGTGTATGAGGATGTCCCTTTTTCCAGCTAGTGATACAACCAGAGAAACAGCTGAATAACAGCACTCG
This sequence comes from Dasyornis broadbenti, assembly GCA_013397935.1. Taxonomy (NCBI): domain Eukaryota; kingdom Metazoa; phylum Chordata; class Aves; order Passeriformes; family Dasyornithidae; genus Dasyornis; species Dasyornis broadbenti. Next base: position 135,486 of record VZRN01004889.1, on the reverse strand, counting down.
TGGGAGTAGGTGTGACTGTACCATAGCTCCCTCTCTGATCCTGATGAGACTCAGGAAAAGAGCTTCTATCAATCATAGCTTCCTTAGATTCTTGACAAGTCGCAGTGTCACACAGGTAAGAGACACCCTTAAACGGAGGGGAAGATCTTGTTCTCTAGCCCACCCCACAGCAGCCCAGCACTCCCTTACTGCAGCCTAAACCAAGCACCAGTCTGTCCTGCTCAGCCTGAGCCTCACAGCCAAGGCTCCCTTCCTTGAGTTAAAAAAGATGGATGAGATCATGTTTTTGAGGCAGATTAAGCTTGCATTGTGTGTGGTTGACCAAAAACCATTTTTCAGTCTGCTGCCAATGCCCTATTGCCTACAAACTAAATCCCTCCTCACTTCCTAGCATGGTTAAGCATCTCTTATGTTCAAAGAAGTGTAAAGCTATTCCCTGCTAAGTCTTTTAAAGCCAGGAGAGCTTCTTTTCTTAATCATGGATCACAGAGCATCCCTGCCAGCCTGGCATCCTTTGGAACGATGGTTCTAAGAAGTACTCATTTAGCAACTCTTTTATTTATAAACCCCAAAACATCTTGCCCTCAAATCTCTTGGCCCGCACTCCGACAGGACAGCTGGTCTGTTCTTCCCCCCACATCAGGCAGCACAACCACCTACCATAAGAGACCAAGGGAGACACCTTGCTGTGTGGTCCCAGCTCTGTCTTTCCATTGCCCTGCACTCCTTATCCCTTCTTTGCCTAACTTCAGCACCCATCAAACTGACAGAACGGTCTGTCAGGTGTCTGAATTTGGTCCAGTGATTAGGATAATGCCAAAGCCGACATCGCATTTGCAGGCAGCTCTGCAGAAAAGGCACATGTGGCTGTCACTATTGAGCAAGAAATGTGCCAGGGAGTGGGAGAGGTCAGGGTGACCATCTAATTAAGCTCTGTGTTGTTATTTCTCAGGGCTAAAGAAACCAGTGTGAACAGAGCAGCCTCAGTAAAGGACTGACACCAACACCAGGGCACTTCTGAGCACATTTTCACATGCGAAGGCAGTGCTTTGGATCTGTGTGAAATGATGTAGTCAGGAATGTGATGCAATATAGAATAAATTAATCTTAAGATGTTAGCAAACTTTTTGCCCAGGGAACAAACACGTGCCCCAGGGAGGACTATTTTACGCAGAAGAAGGCAAGGAGATGGAAACACTCACACTGAAGCCCCCTGGGACTCTGGTGGTTTGTGGGTACTATAAGTAAACTGGGCTGTAGAGAGAAGCACAGGTCAGGCTTTGGAATAAAACCATGCTCCAGGGAGGAAGAAACAGGCCTGATGTGGTCAGGCACCCTGGAGGTATCCCACAGCTTGGGCATCTCTGGAAAATAGTATATCAGAACCACTTCAACAGCATTTACTCTGCTGGTGAAAGAGAAAGCAAAACTGATGATAAAATATAGGGCTGAGAAAATCTGTGACAAAATTCCTGGTCCTTTATCCAAAGCAGGATCTAAACCAAAGGCAGCTAATCCCATGTTTAGTGGTTGTTTGATCTTTGGTGAAGCCTAGGACAAGTTACCTACTACCTGTAGGAGATAAAGCTCCAGGTGCACGGACACCAAGGGATGCTCTAAATCAGCTTGTCTGTGTCTTTGTAAAGCCATTTTCCTTCTGGTAGACTGCTAGCAGTCAGCTTCCTGCAGTTACCAATGTCCTAAAATACCAGCAATTGCATAAATAAAGGCAAAAGGTAATGCAGGGAAAGATCCTGCTATTAAAGTGTCTTGGTTTGGAAGACAGGCATCTGCTGAGGCAGGTGGAAACCTGCCTTAGAGGATATGACCCCCCCCCCTCCAAATTGGTATAAGGTCAAAATCAAAGGCTCTCAGGCAGAGATATGGGAAAAGGAATAACAGTTTTTTACTGGTATCTATAAGGAGGAAAACAAGCAACAATAACAGTAGCAATAACAAATAAACAAACCAGATACCCGGTGGCAGCTTTCTCTGAGCTGCCAGACACCGTCCCTCCCCTTTGGTGCAGTTACGGTCACGGCCAGCAGGGGTGCTGTGACGCGAGCTCAGCTCCTCGGTGATGGCGGACGGAGCAGAGGGCGAGGCGGCTGCACGGCGAGCGGAGCTGCAGCAGGGAATCTCAGGGCAGCAAACTGGGCAGCAGAGCTTGTCCACTCGAGCAGGTGAACAAAAGAGTAGCAGAGACTCCAGCAAGGAGGAAAAAACCAGGCAGTGCTGAGCTCCCGCAGCAGCAGTGAAGGGAAAGAAGAAACAGCAGCTGTCTCCTCCAACAAGTCCCAGAAGTGTGTCTCTGCCCCCGGCCAGCCACCTTTGTCTTCTCTTGCCACACCTGGCTATGTTTTTAGTCTCTTAAGTGCGTCTTTGTCCCTTAGGTACTCAGTTGTTATCTCTTAAGTACCGTCGTTAAGGCTCGTTAAGGTCTCTCTAGGCACAGGATGGAAAAATTCCCAACCTCCAACATAAAGTGAAGCTGGAAGGATAGAGAGATTGATGTAGAACCTGTAGAAACCTGCACCCTCCAGCACAGACCCACCTGATGAGTCCTCACCAACTGAGCCTTCCCACAAGGCTCCTCTCAGCTTCTGCTGGCTTTTCGTCCAGCAACAGTCACTCCAGGTATAGGCATGGTGAGTGGCTGTTTTTAATGCTTAGCCAAGAAAATTTGAAATAATGAATGGTCTAGTAGCAGAATTAAACCCACACTTGCACTTCATAGGGTTAAGGGTTTGGGTTTCTTTTTTCTATTATTTATTGGTGAAACCCCCTTTACATCTGACACTCCATGCATCTGTTCAATGCTTTGCTGCACCCTCCAAAGGGTGCTTGGGTTTCCACCTACAAACTACGTGAAGCACAACTGCTTCTTTCATAGATCTGACTGGGCTAGAGATTTAATGGTATTTGTCAGCAATTATTAGTCTTACGACTTTTTCTTCTTGGAGGTGTATCTTACTACTGAAAAAACCTCATATTTCCATTAGTCTCAATCCCCATGAATTCTCTTCTGAAGCCTTTATCCTCCCCCAACTTTTCCAAATGTCTAACTTTTTATAAATGCTTCTGGTAGGAAGACTTTTTGACCTCCTTGTCAGCTCTACCCTTGTACTGCGGGTTTTAATTATGTTAATTACATTTCTCTGCATTCAGATACATGTTTGTGGGTGTAAATATAATCTAGGAGTAACCCTGACAGGTAGCTGCTTGTCTTGCTGCACAAATCCACAAAATTGCTAAAAATCTTTGACAGATGTTTTGTTTTCCATCTCACGTTTCTTTGGCAGTACTTGTTATTCCCACCAGAAAGAATGGGAAGATTAATGGCCTTGTTCTGTGGCTGTTACAGCTTAAGGACACAGCCAGGACTTTGAAGCATGTAGTACACAGCTGGAAAAATATCACATGAAGTTCTTGGCTCATAAACAGTTTTCAGGCCCAAAACAAAGGCAGAAGTCACCAACATGATAGACATTTGGCAGCTGCTCCAATTTGATGTGCTTTAAATCAGGAGAGGTGAGAAACTCTGGTCTGTTCCAAGAACTATTGACTCCTTCCCTGTGCTCCTCTCCTGCATTTCAAGGATGTCCTTTTCCCTCATGGGGATGCAATGGCTGATACAAAGCTCAGGAAACCCCAACTTCCCTTCTCACCTGGTATTTACCTCACACATTTCATGCTGCTTTCCAGGACCTCAGGAAGGGCTTGTGTAAAATTTTCTCCCTACACACCCAGCCAAGAGCTCTCCTTTATCATCCTGTGATCCTGCCTGGTGCCTCTAAGCTTGGGTCTGCTATGGCATGAATGTTTCCATCCCTGTCCCCTCCCTGCCCTTGGAAAATAAGAAGACACTGGCAGCTCCACCCAGGAAGCAGCCATGGGCACAGGCAGCTTCAGGCTTCCCTTCACCAGGCTCCTCCCAACATCTCCCCACAGCAGCCACGCTTCCCAGGAGAGAAACCCCACATCTTACTCTGCCCCCCAGCCCCATCCTCCATGCCCTCTTGTAACTCCCCCCAACGCAGAAGCCTCAGAGAAAAAATAGGCCAAGGCAATTTTTTTCCTCCCCAATAGGAAAATATATTTTAACTGTTGTAATACAGTAGATTATAAACAGCTCTTGTGTGTGACAGAACATGGTACAGGTTGCATCGTGGAATGGCTGGTGCCAGTGTCAGTGCTGGGGTGCCCCTGCCACAGCCAGGGAAGGGGCATCGGGAAAAGGGATGAGGTGAGGCTGGCTCAGAGGTCCATCGGGAGCTGGTTCTGATGCTGCAGAGCACATGAACTCTTGGAATCTGCTGTCCCTCTGGCACATCTGCTTTCAGAAGCAGGAGTTTAAACAGTTCAGTTTGCCTTCAGCGGGCAGGCCAGATGCAATCCATGCCGTCTCCTATTGAACAAATCCACCAAGATTTCCCCAGCTTCCACCACAGCACATGGCACACACCATGCCTGGGCAGCTCTCACAGCAGAGCACAGAGCTCACAGCTCATATGCAGAACTGCTTCACCCAAGGCTGGCAGCCACATACCCCAACAGGAAAGGATGGACTATGCATGAGGACTCCAACGAGCTTTGGTGTTCCCAAGAACAAATTGTTTTCTGTATGAAAACCAGGACGTATTTTGCTGTACTAACACTGATTTTCAAGAGGTTATTGAGCAAGGAGCTGCAGCTGTGCTGGCTGCCATTCCAAAGCTGGAGGCTTCCCACCTCACAACTGAGGGAGTTACCATGGAAGCAAGCTCACAGTTCTTGTGTTGGAAAGAACCACAAAAACCAGTATATATTATATTACATTATATTAAGAGCTTGTAATGGGCAGGTTGGGAACCTTCAGATCCTCACTATTGACCAGAACACTGGACTGCCAGCTCTGGCACTTGCAGTCTAAGAAATTCAAACATGGTATAATTTACTCTTAATTAAACAAGCAATGTGCAAAAGACTTAGTATTTCCCTTCCAGCGCTCTTGAGTAAAATGAAAATAAACCTACATTCAAAAGCAATTTTAAAAACCCACAAAATTGAAAGTAATCCAAATTGTTAATGCCCTAACAGCACAGTTGCCAGATGCCTTGATCTACAAGGCTGAAAACATCAACTTGTCAAAAACTAAGTAGTTCCAACAACCGAACATCCCTTTCTGGTTGCCTCTTGCTTGCCAGATGCTCAGGCCCTCAGGGTTCAAACAGTGAGGACACTGACACAGTGAATGCTGCTATTCCTTTTGGGCATATGACAGTGCCAGGTGTGAGGGAAACACCTAAACAGGGCACAAAGTGCCATCCTTTGGTCTTTTTTTGAAAACACTGAAACTGTATCAAGACCTGCCACAGGTATCAACATGGTAAACCCAAGTCCCTAATCCATTACACCCTCTTTAAGTGCAGTTACGTCTGTGTTTTGAGCACCAAACAAAAAAGAATTGGACTGAATCTCATCCTATACCAAGGAGGAGACAAAGCTGTTTGGCCAAAGGGTGTTTTTTGTCTTTTTGTCTGGTTTTTTTTTTTTCAATAAGGAAGCTTAGTTGTTCCAGAACTTCTGTTCTTTCCTCCCCACAAAAAGGTATGGTGAAGGATTTCGGATTACTCAAACTGAATAAGGATAAAGTAATCCATTTAATTTTCAGGATTTTATATACTAATACTGCCAAATTTGAGTATATACATGAACCCCTTCCTCTGAAATTACTTCAATCATTTCAAACAGTTTTTAGTAGATGTTTTCAGAGGAGAATCTCACACAGAAACACTATTTGACAAATTTGACTTGGTACAATGTCCTTTCTCAAGAGCATGATTCCTTCTTACAGAAGACTGAAGACTTGGAAGAGTTTAAGTACTCCCTAGCTTTCATGAAATTACTTCTCACCCAGGTTAGTGAAAACAGAAGCCCAAAGGAGATTCTGAAGTGGCTTAGGAGACAAATCCAGGAACGGTCTCAACACTGCTAGTATGAAATACCCAGGGCTGTTAAGTAGTAAGGAAATGCTGTTACTACAAACTGCCAATAGAGAACATTTGAGTAATTCTTTGTCTCCAAAATTCAGGTATCGGGTGGCCCTTTTCACCTCCATCAGGTGACCCCATCTCCAATAATGGGAGCTGCAGTTCCAGTGAAACTGGAGTGATCTGTACAGAGATGCTCTGTGAGTTCCCTGTTGTGTTTAGCACCTGACTGAACAAGGGAACTGAAGGGACTCTGACTGATTAATAGTTACGGAAACACCAAACTCACACAAGGCTCCTGCCTTTATTGGTGTGTGTGGGAAGATGTCCTACTTCTTCACCAAGAGAGCAATACTCAGGAAGCTGACCTCCACCTCAAGTCCCCTCTGATGGCAGGGCAGACACAGGCAGGTGACAAAGCAGCTCTGGGCCAATCTTCATTCCCCAGCAGCACTGGAAGCTGCTACAACAGACATGGGCAGGGTGTGCTGGCACATTGAGGCCACTGCATGTGGCCTTTTCAAACAAGATCATGCTCTGTACCTGTAAATTTGATCCCATTTTCTTACAGTTGGGTCATAGTATTTCAAGTTTTTCTTAGTAAAGAAACCCTTAACAACCTGTATACCTTAAAGCACCTGCCAAATTAAAACAAAAGCTCTTTTACAAGTGAATCATGTTGAAAGAATTGATTATCTAGAGCAGGAGAAAGGAAGAACAAAAAGAAAAAGTACTCCTCAAGTCACAAGGGCCTTCAGAGAACTAAAATGCTGCAAGGCAGTTGGGAACTAAATTATTACAGAGAAAACAAATTTTCAATGTAAAAAGTCATATAAAGACTGCACACACCATGCCCTGCTTCTGAACCTGACTCTGCAATGCAGCCACAAGCATAGTGATAATCCCTCTGCCCATTTAATATCTGTTGGCAGCCAACATACACAGGATGCAGTTTGAAGCCAGGCAGGAATACTTTGGCCATCTTCAGGGCAAGGAGGCAAATACCCTGCTGCTGTGCCACTTGTCTGTGTCACAGTGGCAGGCAGGATCACAAAGAACAGAAGTTTTGTAGACATCCCATTATGAAAAAGGAGAAAAAAAATTGCAAAGGGATGGCTAAGGAAGATGGACGGATACCAACAATGAGCTGCCAGCAAATCTGACCAGCTTGCCTCTTGTCCAGAAAAGCGGCAACTTGGGGGGACCCCTGGATGAGTAGGATTCCAGTAGACTCCACCTTTATCTCAACGTTTTACTGGCATGGAAATGGCTCAAAGTGGGACAGCATGTAATAGATGCTGCCTTTGAAGTCTGTTGCAATCCAGGTCAACTGGTTTGCTCCAGCAATGTTTAAAAAAATTACAGTTTCTCCCTAATAATCAGGAGGCATAACTTCCCCTAGAAAAAGTCTTTAGTGAGTTAGATCATTGGTCCAAATACTTGGAGGACAACTCTGTTTTTCTGTTACGACATGGCCAGAGCACCCCATTTTCACATCTTCATATGACACGACCATGAGCGTGGCTTTAAATAGTCCAGGAACGTGGGCTGTAAAACATGGAGAGGCAGTAAATTAGTCACAGGCCAACAGCATCAGCTGTGGTACGAGCTGCTGAAGTCAAACTTCTTTAACAGGAAAGACTAAACCAAATTTGTGCACCCTGCAACCCTGTTCTTGCCGTCACTAAACAGTGCCTGGAAGTGTAGCTACAGCCACAAGTTCTGAGGCATCAGGTAAACACTGTGCCTAGTAGCATGTCGTATCAAAAAGCCAAGAATTTATGATGGCAGACTCTTAACTTATGAGAATCAAACTTAAAATAGAGGCTGCCCAAGCATACCTCTGGTTTAAACTGGAATCAACTAGGACACCAGGAAGTTTTATCTAGACAGAATTTGGCACTAAGAAAATGAGTTACAGAAAACACCACCAAACCAACTACTTACAGGTTACCACTTCCCACCACCACCAGTCTAGCCTGGGAGAGGCACAACAGGCGCAGTTTTTGTGGGCCTCCTACAAAAGTTTCTCCTGACTTCACTGGCCAAGTGCTGCAGTTCCATTGCCACAGCCTAAATGACATCTCGCATATCCTCAGAAATGCAGGAACACCACCCTCAGTTTCAAGTAGTGAAATACCAGCAGCATAGAGCTCTACTGAAAGCACTTCTGTTAGGCAGCCTCTAGGCTGAATAACTCCTAAGGAATGGATGTAGCATACTGCCAGAAAGGCTCATGCCATTTAACTTCAACTCTTCCCACATAGCAAGACAGAACAGCTACTCCCACAGCTGGTTATCCCATGGGAAGGGCCAGACACTCACATTTTCTGTGGGGCAGTAATGGCGGGCATACCACTCCTGGCTGTAGAGGCAGATGATGACACCTTGGCCCAGGAACAGGGAAGTCCACATGATCACATTCCAGAAGGGCCCCTTCCGACTGTCATTTAGGGTGAAGTTGAAGACCACTGGAAAGAGGTAAAAGGAGAAGCATTGTTCAGAAATAAACTTAAGATTCAAGAATCAAAGATCAACTGATTTCACTGGATATTCCCCTCCCTTCACTTCGTCTCTGGAGCAAAAAGGCTGCTTTGTGAAAATGCGATTATGCTTGGCAATAGAGCAAACAGTCTGAGCTGATTCTGACATTTCCTTCAAGTCAGTTTGCCAACAAGCTGCCCTGGCTGTGTGCCTCTGAGGATCAATATTGTTTGTGCTACAATTGTCACCAAGGCATGGCAGGGATGGCCTAGAGTTTATTAGAGCCTCCTAACTTGAAACCCAAAAAGAAATGCAAGAGCTCATACTTCTAAATGGGCTCTTCCTCATTGCAGTAGTAAATGAATACTTGTCTTCCACTGTGACTTTAAGAAGAATGACAAGCTGCTGACACACAGCAATTCAACTACAGCTTGGCAAAGAGTACTGTTAAACTCTGTACAGTGTCACAGGAACAAGAGGGTATCATACAGAGCGCTCTCCCTCTCCATCCAGACCTTGGTCATCTAAGCATCAAGGTTCCAGATTTTCTGTGTGTATGTAGGTGTGTATCTACTGAGCTGCAAAAATCCATTCACAAAGACTGGACTCACAATTGCAGCCCTTGGACAACAATACTGTGCGTTAGTGCTTAAGGAACAGCTGGCATTATTATCAGAAGCACAGCATGCTTGTCTAAAAAAAGCCACTAACCCCACACCCACTCCCACACTCTCTTGGTACTTACCTCCAAAGCATGCAAACAGGCAGAAGAGGACTGGATAGAAGAAGCCAAAGCAGATGCTCAGGACATACTCGTGCACGGCAGCTGACACAGCAAAGACAGACAGCATGGCTGCTGCTCTGAACTTCTTACCAAAAAACTGGGAGAGAGGAGAATGTCAAGTATTAGGACCTACTCTGCTGGTTTTTGTTCAGTTGTTACAACACATTGAGTTTCTTCCCTGATCTAAGAAGGTTTCCTTCTAGCCAAGAGGCACATGTGAAATGCTAAGTGCCTTACAGAGCACCTTGAGATTTAGGTGTTCAGGTATACTTCTGGTCCCCTGCATAAGTACTTGTGTTGAGCCCACTCATTAAATACCTACCATAGCTCATGGAAACAGTGCAATGTGAGTTCTGACTGCTGAGTCAATCCCTGCATTCCTACATCTCAGACCCACATTTTGCACACATTAAGGACTTGGAAATGAGCAATGGATCTGTCTAAAAAGCACAGTGCCTCCCCACAACAGCTGACATGAAACATTGTTGTGCTTCTAAAGAGACAGGGATGCTGCATCTTGACAAATGTACTGTTTTGCCCAGTAGTTAAACTTTTAATTAACAAAAGAATACATCTGCTTCTTACTCACCCAAAGGAAGTCCCTGTAGGCATAGTAATAGAGCCAGTCATGTACTACCACGTTCCAGGTTCTATAGTAGTTCGCATAGGATGTGGAATTCCACCAATCCTAAAAGCAGAGTTGAAAGACTATAAATCTAATTAAGTATTAAACATTCTAGAGCGCTTTTCTGGGTTATCAAATTGAAAAATATTGAACAGAATAATACCAAGTTAACATAATTTGACCAAGCTTTCCATCACACTTTCAACATTCTACTTGGTATATTAAGGTTTGGTTTTATCCCAAACTGCAGTGGCTGACATGCTAAATGAACAAAAAGAGGGCTAATGGAGCTATTGGGTAGGTCTGGTGGCTGCTTCTGTTTGTGCACACAGTGTTTCATCTTAAAGCAACTCAGACTGCCAAGCAGAAATCAAATCTGTTCTACAGCACAGCAACAAACTTGAGCCTTTACAGCATAAACCAAGCAAAATTCCATGGATGCTTTGTTTGGTAAAACAATCTTCAGTTTCCTCATTTTTTTTCATTAGGACAATGACTTTCAGAAGCTTTATAAACTCTAGCTCCTGCTTCTTACCTTGTAGAACATCCTGTCTGCAAAGCGCAGCATCTCGGCAAACGCATTGAGCCAACAGTGAAGGAATGCAAAGAACACCAGGAAGAGAATCAATACACCTGGAAACAAGGGACATCCAGACCAGTTTTAGAGTGTTTTCTCTCAGCCATAAGCAAGAGCACCCAACACAGTCAAAACTGTTCTTAGAGGCACTGACACAGGTTAGCTTTACTGTTTTGTACAGGTAGCACGACAGTATTTCAGTTTCTCAAATCAGGCCTTGCTCCCCACAGAGGACAACAGCAAGGCTGTCCCAGAGCCTGCAACTTGAAGACAGTTAAATTAAAACCAAGCTTTTATTTTGTGATGCTGATTTTGAAGTTTGATCCCTTAATGCTGAAGTCTTCCCACAAGATCTCCTTTGCTGATCTCTGCCTGTCATGAACACATCTTGAAGCACTTCTCCCTTCCACCTCTTCACAAAGAGTCACTGATGGATTTGGGCCTTACCTGGCAGGATGGAGTTGAAGATGCAGAGGACCAGCCCTCGAAGGTTGAAGGTTTCCTGACTACTGTTGCGAAACTGAGGAATGCAGAGTCTCACAAAGATGTAGTAGGCATAGAAAAGTGAACCAAGCACCTGAAACAAAAATATCCAAGAACCTGAGTTCGTAAGAGAAATGCACAATTAACACATCACCACTTGCCAGCTCTAGAGAGAACAGCAGCTGCCAGCACAAGCCAAAATAATTTATTTTACATTGCTGCCAATAAACCTCCCTACGGATCCAGGCAGAAAGTAAGCCACAGCAATCCCTGGAGCACACTGACAGCTAGCAGCAAAATCAGCTTTTCTTTTCTACTACAACAGCTGTCAGTTTCTCCCAGTCTTATCAACTCACAAGTTTTGACACAAAAAAAATCTCTGCCACTGCCAAAGTACAGAAAGTACCCTGTGATCTATATCCAAGATAAGGGCAGAAATAATTGGAAAATACTTACTGTAGTTAAATTTAATATTAAAACTTATTTTTCTTTTATCCCAAAGAAGACATTTACAGACCAAAGCACCTCAGGCTTTCTCTGACTCATGACTCATGTTGTGGATGTTGAGGTCAAAATGCAAGTCACTGTTTAAATACTCTGACGGAAGGCAGGTGTGTGTTCTGTCACCCTCTTTGTCCAACAGCAAGCAATCAAAGGCCTGTTCATGCTGCCTTTTTTTAAAAAAGATTGTTTTGCTCTTTAAACTACGAATGCATTCTGTAACAGTGAAGGTTTCAATCCCACAAATCCATTACTTGGAAACAACATCCACAAGAAGCTACTGAAGCTCACAACCACAAATGTGAAGAAACAATCAACCTTGAACTCAAATAAGCACTGAGGATTTGAACTCCAGGCTTCATTACTTCAAAATTGCTCTGAATATCTGCAGGGAGGAAGCTGTGCCAGTGCACTACAATCACGGTGAAGAGAGAGGGCCAGTGCATGGGTGTTGCTCTACACACACAGATTTTTTTTTATCTGGAGGCTTGTTTAAGAAAATATTTTAATATTTTTTCTTTCTTTGGCACAGCCATTAGTGCAGCAAGGTCACAGTTTATTTGTTAGTCACTAAAAAGTATTCATTACTGGTAAGTCCATGCCAAGTAGAGTGATTTAATGCCAAAGGGAGAGCTGTTGAGCAACACATCTTAGATGATCTCCAAGAGTGTATTCTGCAGAAAGCTGCATGACTCACCTGTGCAAACTTGGTAGCTACATAGCCCCATCTTATCATGGGATTCCTGGGAAAAAGAACAGGATATCATAGCTAAATAGGACCTCAAAGCAGCAAACCCCTCCCTTCAATTACTTGATGGATTTTACAATTTTACTGATGTATTCTCTGAAAAAAAAATGGCTTTTGAATTCCAGAATTCTTAATCTCCTGACATCCAAGGGATGTCCACCCAAATTGCTGGATCCTCACTTTCAACTCTAGCAGAACTCCAGCAATTCTATAAATGGAAAGGTATCTGGAGGGCAGCACTGCTCAATTCCGTAGGAAGTGGGGATCTGCCCAACAGCCATGTAAAGGACTGCTGACTTCACACTGCCAAAGTGCAACCCAGCAATATACAGAAGAGTTTGGGTGTTCCCACTTTTAAAGGCTTCAGCCTCAAACTCAGAGACAGGGCTGCTTATTAGCACCACATAAAACACGCCAAGTTCCTGTTGCAGGAACTGTCTATCACTACATAATCTATAGCAAGTTCTTAATTTGTTTCACTTCAAGTGAGTTTCCCAAAGAAATAAAAGCAGATATCCATGAGCTAGTCTTGTCCTTGACAGCTTAACCACATCTTTATGAAAGCTCTAACTCATAAATTGATCACACCCAGGGGTGCTTAATGTTGGCTTCAGTTTTCAGACTACTTTAATGTTCTATTGTTGCTCACATTACCTGGGATAGTTGTCTCTGTAGATGAGGGTGGGAGCAAAGAGGAAATACAGGTACTGAGAAATTTTGGGAATATGTACTGTGCCTGGAAAGAGGGAGAAATAAGAAACAAAAGAACACTTTGCAATCTTTTTACTGAGAGTTCAGTTTCCCCAGTATCCTTTCACAACACAGAACCCTTCTCACCTCACAAACCTCAGTCTGGAACTAAAGGTATGGGATTTGCAAAAAATAAAACAAACTCGACCTTTCAGATGGAGTGTCACAGTTAACACGTGAGGGTAACTAACTATCTGCTAACACCTTAGCATCACATTTCCTTTCCTCATGGGAAGATAAAGCTGCAAGGCCTGTATGAACACATGGTTTCAGTTCAGTCAGCTCTAGCATGCCTTGCTTAAAAGACCTTTTGTTCTATGATTGCTGTCACTTCAACTGGAGCACTGAGCTGGAAGCGGGCAGGCAACCTCTAGACACCTTTTGCTCCTAGAAGCAGAAATGCAGGAGTCCTGGAGAACAAAAACTTAAGATCCAGAGAGGACTTGGACTTGAACAATAGTCTAGCTTGCTGTCTAATACAACTGAATATAAATTAAAAGGTTCAGCTGAATGATGCAGAACCTTCAACCTCCCCATGCAAAGCCACTCATTCAAATCCCAGCTCTCCAGCTCATGAGGGCAGCTCAAAGCAATGGAGAGAAAACCAGAGGTGGACCTGCTGTAAAACGAAGCAGGGCAGGTTACTCACCAGATTTGTCCTTTACAGAGGACAGGACTCTGGGTACATTCTCCCGGATGAAGGAATGAGCCTTCATAACAAGACGAACCTAGAAGACCAAGAGAAGAGCAGCTTAGTGCTCTCATTTTCCCAACTTTCCAATAAAGACTGGATCAAGCATTTTACAGCAACTCCTTCAGTGTCTTGGTTTCTTTCCGTTTTAGCCCTTTTACAAGGAAAGGGCTGCTTCCTCTGCCCACAAGCCTGTTTAACTGACGTGAATTTCAAACTCTGCAAGGGGAAATGTGCAGCAGCAATCATAGCTCAGGAGAGTCAAAACACATCTCATTTACACTTGCAGAAAAACCACATACACAAGGACTCTGAAAAACACCAGCAAGTCACTAATCAGCTAACATTAACTTAAAATTGAAGGGAAACTCCTCTCCATTTCAGTAGGCCAGGATGTTTCAAGATGACTCCTTGAAGTTACATGTGTTGTACAGCAATTATCACTACCTGGGTATAAGATGGTGCCCCACACAAATAGTCCACAGCTGTCAAGCAAGGCTGTTTAAAAATTTTGTTTTAATACTGAAGAACCAAAAGTAGGGCCAGTCCAAAGTTGATTCTTAAAACTACACTCATCTCTGACCATCTTTGTTTTAACATGATGGTCTGACCAGACCTCCACTCTTGCATTCTTTCCCTGCTCCCCCCCACAAAAAAAATTCCACTTCCAAACAAGTTCTGACTACAGAGCCAAGACACTTGCTTCTTAGGAACAGAAATGGGTACAGGAACCACTTCTTGACTATGTACTTGCTTTTTTTGTGTTTTGTTTTTTAAAAGAGAATGTTACAGCTTCCTCATGCACTATGGCACATGTTCTTAAAATTGGTTTTAAGCATTTAGCATTCACAAGACAACCAGAAATAAATGGAATTTCAGCCTTGAAGTAAAAGCCCACAGTAAAACCTTAAATACAGGGTAAAACCCACAAGTGGTTTCCAGGTCAAAATGAAGTTTATTCTCTACTCTTTCTTATTAGATGTGCTGCATTTAATTTTGTCCTCAAGTCTAAGAGATACTCTCCTGGCTTAATCTAATCAATAAAAGTAACATATGATTCCTTTAGGAAAAAGGACCCTTCCCATTTTGAAAATAAAATACAATATATCCTAGGATACAGGGCAGGGACGTACCTGTTCCAGTATTACAATGAAGCGGGAAGCTGGAGGCAGGGCATAGGACACAGCAACATAAGTTGGTCCAATCCCAAGCCCAGCTATCTGGAAGATTGTGAACAGCGTCCCATAGAAGAAAGAGTGGATTACATGATGGGAGGAACTGGAATAGCCTTGGGCCCACCAGACAAAAAGGTTGTAGGGAACAACTACTGTGGCACTGAACATGCATAGCCAAGTACAGAAAACAACTGGGAACTTTCCAAAAACAAACACCAGGAGATCAAATCCAAGGACCAGCCTAGAAGACACAAGGAAAGAGATAGTTTTCAGTATCCATTGTTTGATTAGAAATACTTCAACTTCACTAAGTGGCTACAAAATACAAAGCTTCCAGATCCTAATTGTTTGACAGACTGGACAGAAGTAACCTTGGCAATTTCAGCTCAGAAACAGAGGACTGACTGTAGTAGCTTCAAGTGGCCACCCTCAAGTATCCCAGAAAATAAGAGAAGGACTGATGCCATCAGTGCTGTCAGGCACAGCTTACCTTCAAATCCCACAAGGCTTAAGCACCTCTCTAAGATCAGCATGTGCTTTAAGAGTAGGCTCAAGCTCATCCCTGCTAAGAACAAGCACATGACTGAACAATCCATTGCTGAACCAGGGTCCATGAGAGCTTTTGAGGAACATTCTTAGGACATCATCACTACTGCACTCAGACTCAGTTCTTTCCAGGGATTTAAACCCAGAGGCTTTTCCCCTGCATCTACAGGCACAGGGTATTTTAACATCCAGCATTCAAACCTAGTTAAATCCTGCTTTATGGTCATTCCACACGGATTCAGTTTAGAAATTACCAAATACAACAAACTGGTGTGCACCAGGGCCTTTAGTCCATTAATCAAGCTTAAAACATAAGGACATAAACAAAAGGATGTTCAACTTTATTGCCTATCACACTCAGCAGAGCTTATTCCTACAACAAGCAGCTCTCTAAACTAAAATCAGAGAAGATGACAGTACAGAGTACACCAACAAAAATTATTTCTTCTCAGGTGAAGACTCAATTGGGTCAAAATTATCAGATCTAGCTAAAACCAGAGATATTTTTTAAAATAATCAGGGAATCTAGCCCTAATTGATTTTAAGGTAAATACCCATTCTCCTGCAATGTCCATACACTAGTAAGTTAGGGTCAGCTAAACAACATGCAGTAGCACATGAGCCTCAATAGCACATGAGCCTGTTCTTATACCCAGACCAAAGGGACAATGATTATAATCAAGATACAGCTCTGGTTTTATACACTGAAGAGCAGATAAACAGCAAGATAAACATGTAATCCTACTTGTGTACATGAGACACAGCTTGCCAAAATAGTATTTAAATAACAAGTAAGTGTGAGGAAAGCAGTCTTTCACAATCTTGTTCACAACTGGCTACCTGCAAAGCACTATCTTAGCAGAGGCTGTGCCAACATCCTTGAGATTTTTCCCCAAGAAAAACAAAGTTCTATTTTTATTTAAGTACAAGTACAGTGTTCCAGAACTGTCATTTTTAAACAGAGGAAGGACTGCTGAAGTATTTCAAATTTTTTCTAGACAGAGTCCTTCTCCAAGCAACACAAGCAGCTGAAAGCTACTGTCTCATTGAAGATATTCAACTTAAGTATTCCACATTCCCTTTTGCCAGCCTTGTGATGAAGTAAGCACATGAGGCTGAACTGTGCTGGCCACAATTCTCATGCAACACATCAGTTAGCTGGATGTTAGGAAAACACCACTATCTGAATTGAAATGATCATATCCCCTCAACAGGAATTCCAGCATATATTCTAAGTATGCCAAGTCGAAACCTACACTTCCAACAACATGCCAAGAAGGATTCCCCCTTCTTTCTGTACTATTTGGCAGTTTGATGTATGTCTGGCATTCCGGAAGAGCCACTCCTAGCCCTTATCCCTGTCTTTCCAAAGCATTCTTACCTTCCTTCATCAATGAAGTCTACTAGAAGTGTACTGAGGATGAAGACAATGAGAAGAGCGATGAACATGTGGTAGATTGTCCTGATGTGACTCACTTCAAACAGCTCACTACGGGAGAGACCAGAGTTAAGGTACAATTGGGGTGCCACAGACAAGACACTTCCTCAGCTTATCCTCAGACAAAGGATAATTAGCCATGATCCCTGTGGTACTGAGAGGGCTGTAATTAAGGTTTATATTTGCAAAATGTAGTACAGATATTTCAGAAAGAAAGAGAGAAGCTTGAACAGATTAGTCCCCATGGATTTGAACATAAGACTGTGGGTGGTGGTGGGGAAAGTACCTCAAAGCAAAAGCTCATTAGTTTGCTGTCAAGGGTATTTTTAGTCAATTTGATGAAATTAATTTGATGAAGTTACTCACTCCAAGAGGGACCTCCTGGCAGTAAAGATTTTCCCATGTTCTGGAGGGGCCCTTGAGTTCCTGCAAACAAAGAAGAGAACATTTCAGACAAAAAAGGAAGTAAAGCTTCCAGGAAACATAACCATGTTATAGTGACAGCTTAAAAGGGACTTACTTGGCTTTGTGCAGTTCCTTCTCCATGCAAGAAGCTGGGAAAACGGAGGCTGGACATGAGGAATCCAGGAGTGCTGATTTTGCCACCAAACTGTTCACAAACTGCGTGAAGTGACTGTCCACCTCCTTCATGAAAGCTGGCTTCAGTTGCTGACAGTAAAAACACAGCAGTAAACTGTTTAACTTGCTGGATACATTTTCATGAAATATTTATATTCCTTTTTATCCTGGAGCAGGACAGAGCAAGGCATCAAGAAAAGATTTCTGTACCATCTGCCAACAGCTGGAGCCTACTTGGATAAGACCAGGGACCTATTCTGGCCTGTTCACACACCTCAGGCCAGAGAACTTTGAATAACATTTATCTTCATCAGATTCAAGAACAACAGAATTGTTCTGGCCTTTTAGAAGACTTATCAGACTTCTGAGAATTCAGTTCCTTTATGTCTAGTCCTCAGACACCAAATGTGAGGAGCCTAGAGAGGAAGTACATCTGAGAGTCAACCCCTGAGCTCCTGAGTGCTCTGCCAGACAGCCATCATCTTCAGCATAGGCAAAACGTAAGTTTCAAGAAATTACTTAAAATCTAATTGCATATTGTGTTTTGTTTTCTTTATGCAAATATCTACTAGCCATATTTGTCTTACCACATTTTGCCTGGGATTCTTCCAGTTTGCCTCCAGATTCAAGGTCCAAGACTTCCTACATGGTAACTACATATTATTTCATCTAGTCTTCCTACTGATCAGCTACTCAAGAAAACATATTTCCTTGAACATCTTAAGAATTCCAAACTCCCATCTACTTTCTCGTCTTGAAGGTTGAAAAGTGACAAAACCGTTTTCAAGGAGGTTTCTGGAAAAGAGAAATGTGTGGAGACCTCACAGCACCTTCCAGTGTCTGAAGGTGACCTACAAGAAAGCTGGAGAGGGAATCTTCATGAGGAACTGTAGTGACAGGACAAGGGGTAATGGCTTCAAACTGGCAGAGAGTAGGTTTAAATCAGATGTTAGGAAAAATTTCTTTCCTGTGAGGGTGGTGAGGCCCTGGCACAGGTTGCCCAGGGAAGATGTGGCTGCCTCATCCCTGCCAGTGTTCAAGGCCAGGCTGGATGGGGCTCTGAGCAATCTAGTCCAGTGGAAGGTGTTCCTGCCCATGGCAGGGGGTGGAACAGGATGAGCTTTAAGGCCCTTTCCAACCCAGACTATTCCATGATCCTATAAAATACAGGAACAGATGATATATTCTTACAAAATGCTCCCGTTTAATGTGACAACAGCCAAGTAAGCGAGTTTAAGTCTCTGGCAGAAAATACAAGACAATTTGAAGTGAGACCACATACAAGCAGAAGACCCTGAAGTCATGATGGATCAGAACCCTACATTCCTCCTGTTTTATAGTGGTCAGGTCCAGAGAGATCTCTTGAAACAAAAGCTGCAGCAGGCAAAGATGCAGATTAATATTTAACTTAAAAAAACATTTTCCCCCTATTTGGCAGCTTCCAGAGTAGAATAAATAAGCTTCACCAGTGCTTAACAAAGCTCTTCGGATGTGGTTACTTTTAGATATTGCTGTTCTGGGAGACAGAGGATTGTTTCTGCAAGAGATATGAACTTGTTCCTTTAAAAACAGTAGGAAAAAACCCCCAACAAATATTAAGTACTTGTGAATATAACCTGTAACAGAAGACACTGGTGCACTCTGGGAGAGCCTAATGTTACAGCATGCATGTACATATCCCTACCAAAAATTTAAACAGAAATTCCTGCTTCTCTTGGAGTGCTCGAATTTCCATGCCAAACAAAGTACTATTCATTCCCATCAAAACACCTTTGTTTTATAATGTCTCCCCCTTTTTCAACCTAATCTCTCCACAGTGAGAGTTTAGCAGGTGATATTTCCTTTAAGTGGCTCTTCCCTCAGCACTCTGCTGAGATTGCCTCCTCCTAACACAGCCCTCCAAGGCTGATACCAACACGTGACTGTATTTGGATTGGGACAGCAGGGCATTAGTTCTTCAGATTAAATAAAACACAAATCACTGTATAGACCCTAAAGTAATTGTAACTAATTGTAATTACAAACCAAAAACCATTAAAAGAAAGCTACGTCATAAAAAAGCAGAAGGTGGCCAATAATAAAAATTGATGACAAGTCAGAGAAAGTTGAGGAAAGTAACCCTTACTTACAGAGTTGCAACAGTTCCCCAGAACTTTATTTATTCTAACAGATTTAGCAATTTTGGTCACTGAAACGTGACAACACCCAGCCCTGACCTTGTGACAGAACACACCATTCTCAACTCCATTTAGGATGAGCAAAGGACTGGACTTCCAGACTGAGGATGCTTGAAAGTCTCCAATGCATGAGAAACACTCAGCTCCTACAAATCCCATTTAAACCTGGGGGAGCTGACAATGACCAGGCTTTTCACAAGTCAGGCATCTGCCTAGAATTTAGATACCTATCACAGAAAAGATAAACTGCAATCCTCTGCAAGCCTCTGTTGAGTGGTTCCCACAACAAACCGGCCCAGCACTCTCAGATATTTTGCAGTAGGTTGGGTTTTTTTAACTCAGCCCTATAGATATTACTGTAGCTTTGAGGCACCTTAAACAAATCTGCAAGCTGCCTAACTCGGGGCTTAAAACCTGAGCTCCCTGTGTTTTGGGAGAAACTTAAGCTATTAAAACCACTGACCTGCTGGTTTTCTAGGATTTTCTTTGTGGGTAAGAAATCACTTTGTCTACACAGTGTCAAAGCTGGTGACCAGGAGAAAAAATAAGGAACAAGAGACACTCCTGAAGAAAGAAATCCAAGGTCAAGTTGTCCCCTTGCAACCAGCTACTGCTCCCTGGAACTTCCAAAGCTACATGCACTTTTACAGTGAAAGCTTTCTCTTGCAAACACCCACTGCCAACACAGTGATTAACAGCGGCTATTTTGTCTGCAGAGAAAAGTTACCAGGCTTGATCTCCTGTTCTCAGGACTAACCAGATAAGACAACACCCGAAATAAAATTTTGAGGTGACTATCCCTCTAATGGGCTGAATTTTAGGAGTTTCAGCATACCCTTTGCAGAAGACATTTAAATACACTTTAGTTATACATGTTATAAATGACACACCACCTATAGAGGTGGGAGAAAAAAACCCCAAACTTAAACAGGAAAATATCTCAAAGGTGCAGAGTATTTTTCTCTGTTTTCTAAGTGTCCACTCCCTACTATTCATGTCAAGCTTGCACAAATAGATTACTTCAGATTTACCACGGAATTCTCTGCAATAAAATTATGCAAGAGTGCAGGGCAATTCACCCTGAAGAACACAGGTGCCACAAAACAATGGTTAACAAGAAGGGTGCAGTTCATTGTTAGCCAGCTTCATTTAATTTGGGCATAAATCACTTTAATATAATCTAAGACAACAGCAGCCCACACAGATGCAGATTATGCCAGAAACATCAGTGCTATTTTCTGTGAGTATACTGTTCACTGACAAAAAGATTGAGACCAAGGCTCAGGAAGGTCATCTCCACAGCCAGGGCAACAGAAGCTGTGGGATACAGGCTCCATGTTACCCTTTATTCAGTGGATAGCAGGACATAGGGGATTTTAAAGGCTCAGCATGTAAGCAGGCTGGCTAATCATCACACTGCCAAAAGTTAGTACTAAGGCAATTGCTGTTTTATTTACAGGTCTCAAAGTTCATTCTTATCTTTGGACTTCAACCTATTGGGGTCAAGTAAGACAGAACCTCATTAGATAACACTACCCCTCTTGTGCAAAGTGGGAGAGAGCAAGAGGCCTACGCAAAAGTCACTGCACTCAAGCTAGGGCTATTTGTGTTCCAGGACTAGTGACTCTCCAAAACATATCCAGGGTCAACTGTCCTGCTCCCCACCACAAGCAAGTATTGTATTTACCTCAGCTTCTGCTATTAGCTGTGTTGACAGCTGCATTTTCCTCGTTTTCAGGTGGTCAGCATCAACCCAACCTAAGGAAGGAAAGCAGATATTGAACATTTTTAGTTGTATGTCTGAAAACACAGAAAGCACGGCATACAGTAGCTCAGACACCAATTTTTCAAGAGCATTTCTGACTTGTAATAGGGTCCCACTCAAACTAAACTCTAATCAAAACTGCAGGAAGTTCATAAACTATGACCGCGTGTTTTACGATCACAGTACTGTAAGGAGTCAACAGCTGATAACACAGTGGATTTTATTTTTCATCAGAAACTCTACAAATCTTTCCAAGGTTCCTAAACATATTCAGCCTTGAAGCAGCAATCAGAATGACCCTTAGAAGGTCATATCCAAGTGTGCTGATCTTTTATCAAAGTTTTATCTTAACCAGACATAAGGTTAGTTTGTCTGGAGGTCTCTACTATGCCAATAGACAAGGCAGTCAGTCACAGCTATCAGTAAAATATTATGATCAGCTCTAAGACAGGCTGAATGACAAGCTGGACAGTTATCCTGTGCTCAAACTTGGCTATTCCCACCCCTTTCATCCCCCAGAAGTGCTCGATATCAGTGTAACTGTATTCCTCAGTATTTATAAACATGTTTCACTGTTTAAGTAAACAGTCAGGTCTAACATGTCAATATAATCTGACTTTTATCATTACTAACATTGGCCAATAGGTAAAGCCTCAAATATCACTTTTCTTTCACATTAGAAACTACACATCTGAGATGCCTCTATGACATCAAGAGGATCAACATCCACAGGTCAGGCATTTCGGACTAGTTGAGTTTTAGGACAAGCACCAGCTGGTATTTCACTTCTCCAATAAGAACAACACAGAAAATAAAGTTACTTAAAACAGAGAGTCTTGCAAATGAAGTAAAAGCAAGATTGAAGCAGCAGCATCCATCCCCCTAAAATACTAGTCAGAGTGAAAAGATAGCAACAAACCTTGTCTTGTGCCTATCTTTTGGCAATTATAGCTACATCACCACCTTACACACTGACACAGAGCCAGGATTACAACTTGCATGTTTGGTTTCTAAGACAACATTACCACTTTTAGAAAAAGAAGGTACTGAACTGATTCCCTAATAAGATTCCAGGGAAGCATGAGCTAACAGATTTGCTGTAGAGGTGCCAAAGCTGTGCTGCTGTGAGACAAGACAGACTGATAGCACTATCACGGTGCATAACATGGCCTCCTTGCATGGGCACAGCCTCTACACAAAATGCAGTTTCATTTTCAGAGAAGGAAGTGCTTCTGTGATGCTCAGGAGTCTCAGTCAACCTGTTTGAGCAACTGGTTCTAAGTATTTTAGGTAGATCTGCTTCAGAGGTGAGTCCAGTTCCAGTACTGGAGAACAGTACAACAAAACAAGAAACTTAACCTTCAGTGCAGCTATGCTCAGTTCAGCATTAATTCCCCTTCCCACCAATCAAGCCAGAATTTTGGTTTTTGTCTATCAGCTACACGGCCCTTACTCTTAAGGACAGACCAGCAACAACTGCCTACTACTTAGCAGACTTCTAATGTAACAACAAACAAGGAAACTGCTTAACACCATTGATTTTGGCTGCATGCGAAGATACATTTTTACAAAGATAGAACTCCTGGTTGCTAAGCATCTCACCTCCAAGACAAAAAAAAACCAAAACAAAACAAAAATCCAAACAAACAAAACTACATCAGCATTTAGGCCCATTGCGCTGCTACACTTGCTGAACAACAGCAGTTTGGAAAACAATTTGAGAAGAATGTAAGATAGTCTTGACCCACTCAGCTCATGCACTTTGCTGGTCTCAAATAGCTGCTCCCCTAATACATTAAAAACCGTAAATTAAGTTGCTCCACAAGGAGCATAACTGTATCTCCTTCATATATTCTCAGTGGCTCTACTCCCTCACTGTGCCACCCCACAATTGTATTCTATACCCCCTCCTTCCATTACTACTACAGGCAAACCACCTTTTGTTCTGCTTTCCAGCAGGTCAGCACAACTGCTGAGTTCAAAGAACAACTAATCTTTCCCTTCAAAAAGCTAAGAATTTGTGTCTCTTATCTAGCTGCCAATCTTAAAGATGATATCAAGTTTGCTTGAAGCCATCCAATACAGCCAAAGAGGACCAGACACATAAGACTTAAAGAATTGCATTAGTTCTTTTTTAAGATAAGCTAAAAATAAAATAACCAGGTCTTTGACCATATATTTCCTGTCAGATCTTGCCTTTGAAGCCTTAGTCATTAAAAATTCACATTAAAAACTGCCCAGGCATAGCTCACTTTGGAAATAAACCACTTTTTAGACTACAAGGCTTTAAAATTGGATATAGTTTTACATATACCAAATGTACAGCTTTTATGACTGTACAAGAAATGAGGCCAGTCTTTGACCTCCTGATGCTGTAATTGCTAAATCGTATGCAGTGTCCTCTTTTTTTATTACCCACTTTATTTACCCTCATACCAGTGTGCATGCACAGAAAAGATTAGAAACATGGTATCTCTTAGTAGTTTTTAAAATCAAGATCTCCGTGGCTTCAGTATAAGCATTTCATACGACAAAGTAAACTCACCTATGAGCTTGTCTTTTTCAACAGAAAATCTTCTGTAGCAGAAAACCCACCCCAAACCAACCCATTGTTCTGTATTGCATCACCCCATAAACCCAACTGTGTCACAAGGCAGATACCAGAGAATAAGCACATCTTTAATCACTCATCTTCCCTTGTGCAAGATGCTACTTAAGGTCTGTGAGGTCACTGGAGAAGAGATTCATCACATGATTTTGAGTCTAAAAGGAAATGTGCACTTCTGAGAAGTCCACATCTTCACTTTCCTTTGACCCTGTAAATGAAGTCTGGATCCCTCTGTAACACTCTGGGATTGCAACAGCATTATATAAAAATGGACTCAAGGCTGCATAACACAAGCAGGCATATCTTTGCATTTAAAAGTGGTTAGCATATGCCTTAAGAAGACAGAAAATATATTTAAAGTCATAAGAAAGTTGTCTTTGAAGACAAGGATGAAATAGTGATCCATTTCAGAGGAGACTTAAGCAGGGCTTGCTTTGGAAGAACTTTGTTTATAGGGAGAAGTTTATACTTAATGGCATTGGGTTCCCTTCCCAGCAGCAAGGACATTAACAAGATCGTTAGAGGACCGCTTGTCTTGGGCTTGATCCTTGCAGAATGTGACCCCTCTGTACAGACCAAATTCCAAGAAGGTTCAAAAGCCAGTACAAAAAATGAATGAGCAATTTAATTGTAAGCTTTGTTTCCCTATGAAAACCAAGCTAACAAAAAAAAAAAAAAAATCACCTGAAGATTGAGAAAGCTTCTTAATTGTTGAAAAGTTGAGCAACTGAAGTTTCACAAGATAGGTCCTTTTCTAAAGGATCTCGTTGTCCCTTTTCCAGCCCACGCTTGCACATGTTACAGATAAGTGACATTTGAGAGGAGTAGAGCAGAGAATCACTCATATGATGTTGGTCCTGCAGCTTGAGATCAAAAGAAACCTGCTTTGTTATTTCTTGATAAGACAACTTCCCATTCAAGAGGTTAACGCAACATAGGCAGAAGGACTTCATTACTGTCAGTCACCTGGATTTAAAGGTTCCCTCCTCAAAAACACTGAAGATGTTATCAGAAGCAAAGCAATGGTGAAGCCAATGTAGTGCAAGACTACTGTAAAGAGGGGAGGAGTTCCATATTGCTACAATACAACACACACTAATAACTCAATGCTAATGAGCCTTATTCTTACTTATGATAATTTATTTGGCCACTCAGCAAAAAGAAGCAAGTTATGACTAGACTCAGCTGATCTGTTTAAAAGAATGCAGAGGCCATAGGTCACTGCACTACAGCTGGACAAGTATTTAGATTTAAAAGTCAGTTCTGCAGGGACATGGGACTCAAACAAACTCTTCACTAAAAGGGAGGAACACCAGCATTCTCTACATCATGCTACCATCATGTCCACAGGCTCTTCACAAGAAACTACTGAGCCTACACCTAACCCACAGGTTCCAAAACATGACAGTCCCTAGAATTGCCAGAAACCACCTAGACAAAACAGCTCTTTTTGATCCATCTCTCAGAAACACATCCCAGATACTCAATTCAAGCAGCTAATCTGCAAGAAGCCTGTTGAAACACTGAACACTCATTGCTGTGAGTCACACAGCAAAAGCTAAAGCTTTCCAAATTGTTCCCACTTGGAGAGCTCTCTCCTCCTCCATCTCTCCGTAGGCACACACAATTTGTGCACCATGAACTTTTGCACCAAGGATGATCAATAGTAACCTCTTCACTGGAACATAACAGCCCCTTTCTAAGATCAGCATTACCAAACAGGCTTACTCACACCAAACAGATATGCCACACAGCTTGTTTTCAGATCAGCCTCTAGAGACACTTCCAGTCCTTTCCTGATTTCTAGGGAAACAAGAACAGACTCCAAACCCACCATTTTACTGCTCTGAATGGAATAATCTGAGCATTTTAGAGGCATTCATATTGCACACTTATGATCCATGTCCTCCCTAACATTTTAAGATCTGACCATCCAGTTTCTATTAAGCTCATGCCAGGTGAGTTTTCCTGCAACCAGTGCTGTCCGATACCAATATCCCATTTAGCAGAAGAGTTTTATATTTCTCTTTGTATCTCCAGCTGAAAACACGTTAAGACTAATGTTATTAAGGAAGCCTGGCTTTTGACACGGGATTATTGCCACCTAGATCATCTGATGACTCTAAGCCAGGACCAAATTAGTTGTTTAATTACAACACTGGAGCCAATTCAAGGAGGAGAAATGATTTATCAGACTGAAATTCAGCTACTCTGTCAAAGTGAAATTACAGGCTGAATAATTACAAGATAGAAACAAATCAAGGCATAGAAGAAATCTTCAGGCAATCTCAAAGTTATGAGTATTTCCACACTCCTGTAAAATTGGGTGTATCTGAGCACAAACTATTCAGTCCTAGAACCCAAGCTATGAGAGTCTTCAGAAACATTGAAGAGACAAGAAAAAGAAACCTCAACTGTACAAATGGAAGAGTTAGACCTACTGTAGCTCTAAAGCCAACACATGTATTAAAATTAGTCTTCTAAGCAATTTCAGATCAGCTAATGCATTTGAGTTTTAAAGAAGAAAGAATTAAAGGCCCAGAAGTTTCTGTAGAAAGTTCATGCACTTCTGGACACAAGTCAGTTGGCCCTTGACACATTAGCTCTTACAGTAAAAAGCAGATTGTGTTTGTTATAATCAGAGAGGATCAAGGGTGGGTAACCACGTTAATGGTTTAGTTTTTCTGCAGCAATAACTGCACATAAACATGATACAATATTTACTTCTATACATTCTCGACCTGGCTAGAATCCCTTAACTGCAACAAACATGCATCCTGTCTGAAATTCTCCACAACACCCAGCATTAAGTTGTTACAGTATAGAAAGGCTGTTACCAGACAGCAGATCATTAGCTTCACACTGTCTTTGTGCACATCAGCACTAATGCCTTAGAAACAGCTATTCAGAAGTGAATAGCCAGGACAAAAGAAAAAAGAAGCAGTCACAGATGTTTCTTCTCTGAGAAATTCTCCCACCTCAGCTATGAAAGCCCTACCTACTTACACAGATGCCCTGGACAACATGAAGGGGCCACTGTCTGCAACTCATGAACACTTCAGCTTTGTAAATCTTCAACCTTTGGGTCACAGAGCTGCTGATTTAACACCCCCGTACAGAGGAATTCCTGACCAGAGGGATGCATCTTTCTCCCATGCCTCCCTACCTCCCTGCGTTATTCCTGTTGTGACCAACACTGAGTTGAGCAAAGTAACACTTTGTGACATCTCTGATCAATTGGCAGCAACCTTGACAGGTAAGATGCACTTAGTCTTGACCAGCCAGGATTCATTCCTGTTGTCCTTCACTGCAGTTTGTATGGGAATAAAACTTTGTTAGTTCCAAGCTAACCCACCAGGCACACGGACACTGTTGAGATCTACCCCAGGATGTTTATTTGCTACACACTCACAGTATCTCACTTGCAGTGATGTTTTGCCACATCTCAGAGGTGATAAAATGAATGGCCTTTAAAGACAGACACACCCACCCATCAAGTCCTAATTATCACTGCTCTATTTATTACTTACCCTTCACTCGTAACAGTTAAGGAGTTTCCATACACAAAAAGGTTAAAATGGTAGAAGTCTACTCCCAAGCTCAGCATCACTAGATTCCAGTAGACACCAACTCCCTGCAATTTTCTAATACAGTCCCATTTATCCAATTAAAATTGCTGTGCCACCAGCATCTTAAAATCCCCGTTCTCCAAGCAGTTTGTGAGATGGCTTTAGCTCCAATGTATTTTATTTTCAACAAGAAATCTGACTTATCCTATACTTAAACTTGCTCCAAATTCTGTTTCAGCTGTAAGGAGTACTATGAAATAGTGATGATACCCAGAAGCATATCAGTGAGAATTATCTCTTTGCGTCACTGGCACCAGGGTTTTGGATCTTGTACTCACATGGCACATTGTGATAAACTACTTTAGCTTTTTGCTTAATCTATCTCACAAAGAGAAAGGAAACAAGTTACAGTTTCATCTCTAACCTCCTTATCACTGGGCTGGAATGCAGCACAGCATAAACCAGGAATTACACAGAGTCACAGAGTCCACAGGCAAAACCACTCACAGTGCCACACAACTGTCCCTGCAACCCAAGGAACAGGGCATGGCAGCAGTGACCCTTCCACAAAGCCAACTTTCAGCCACATAACCTTTAAGGTGACCACAAAACAAATGAACACAAACCCAACTGTTAATTGTTCTGTTTTCTGGCAGCCAAGGTTGAGTCTGAACAAAAGGGAACCGTCCTGACATAAACAGAATCCAAGAGTAACAGAGAATCATTCTCTGTGGCATCCTACCTCCACCTGCCTGTCATGTGGATACACCACCTTAGCCTGGTGCGGTAAAGATTTTCTTCAGTCTTGAGAAGTCACATAAAAGTTGTAAAGGAAGCAAGATAAGTCCCACAAAAAGCATTTACCAGGATTACTCAAAAGTGTTGCCAGGAGGCATTTGCACTGTTTACAGCATTAATGCATCTCCTCCTCCTGTGACAATTAATCACTGTTTTAGATCCCTGCAAGCACTGCAGTACACAGCTCCTGAGGGAAAGCTCTGCAGGACAGCACCCCAAACAACCCACACCTGCTGAAGGGGTGCAGCTGGTACACAGGGATCTCCACCTTCAGCCTTTCCAGAAGCAGAAAAAGAAGAAATGTAGGAGTGAGGAGGCAGAGCCATAAGTAGAAAAGGCACTTCAGAGGAGATCACATGCCAGGGGTGCAACCACTGCGGAGCCAGTGAGTCTCACCATTGCTTGAGTTTTGTAAGGACCTCTCGCTCTTGGGTCTCCTCTGTGTTTCTTCATTCTCAGGGGTCTTGCAAGTTGCAGTGGAGCCAGACTGGCGTTTCCTTAGACAATCATCACCTGCCATGGTTACCTAGCTAGAACAGAAAAGGAGAGCAAATAATTAATGACAAAAAAACTCATTCGTTGTTCAATAATATATTTACATAGCCTTTTTTACATTGAAGATAGACTTTCTTCCCTTTATCAGGAATTCGGAGCAAGGAGAGAGGAAATTCAGCACACACTTGTATTAGTCAGTAACTGTTGATCACATCTCCTTTCCCTTACTGTACAGACAGTACAGGAACAAAATAACCAAGCAAGTTCCCCTACCACAACCTAAACATCTCCCCACACCTCCTTCTTTTCCCTACAGACCTCACAACGATTTAAAATAACTTAAGCCTTTGCAAAATCTTTAAAAGGTCAAAAAGCCCTTGCAATCCTTTCTGACAGTCAGGGAGACATCAAGACTGGTCTTCCGTGAGATGTGGCAGGTTTGCTTTGCAGAATCACCAGCAATATTTGGCCTGAGCCAAGCTCCTTCCTTGTCAAGTTGTTACTACAGGAGCAGCTTCCTCAATGGATCCTTGTGTTCTGTTTGGCCAGACAACAGTTGTGTTGCAAACCACGAAAAAACAGGAAGAGAATAAGGTTTGAACTACACCAGGTTCAATAACAAAGGTCACTGCTAGGGACAGAGCTGCCAGTAGAGAACACCTGAAGCACCACAGGCAGGATGAAAACAAAATTCTCAGTTAAAGAGAAGTGGACAAGGAGATTCTAATTTGGTCACAAAGTGATATCCCAGAACACTCTCCATAAAATTCAGCTCAAGAATCTCTTGGAGGTATAGCTACAACCAGGGATAATACTCAGATTTTTTCCAGAAAACCTCACAGGCATGTAAGTAACCACATTTTCAAACCTGATATATATTTTTAGCACAAACTCTGCAGCAGATGTGTTTAGCTGCTGGTGAACAGTGTATGCGCACCAGCACAGATGAGCTGTTACAGGCAGGCCAGGAAAACTCACGCACTGGTGAAAAACTACTTATTTAAGGATTAATTCCTCAGAGTAAGGAGGCTAGCACATCTGCAAAAGGGAAATAAGACTATGACCAGAGGTTTTCAAAACTCAGCTTCTTGTGTTTGTTCCTCTAGTAGGACAGTCTCCTATTCCCCTTTCAGGCTTCACAGCATACAGGGGAGAAACACCACCAAACAACAAATCACTAACTGGGTGAGTCTTCCAGCTCTAACAGAGTACCACAACTTTAATTTTTGTCCCAGTAGACGTCTCACCTTCTTCAAGAGGTGAGGAAGGCACTCGTTCCTGACAGTGCAGAGTGGTTACAGTATCTCACTGAAAGGTTAACTGAAAGGAGTTAAAAATAGCGAATCTTGGGATGGGAGAAGGAGAAGTCATGTGTGGTGTGAAATAAAAATTAAAGCAATTAACTTAAAGAGTTATTAATTTAACTGTGCTAAGTTATCACAAGCACAGCCCTTTTCACACTGAAACAAGAAGTCTGCTAGAGGAAATCTAAGAAAACATTTTCCTAGTCTAGTTCCCATACGAACAGAGGTGCAGCATTACAGTACCTAAGCAACTATCAGAACATCAGAGCCTAAAGAGGCTATCAGACCTTCCCTCCAATCTCTGCTAGAACCAAATCAATCATGACACAATGCCAGGATAATTCCAAGATGTTCACCATCCCCCTCACAAGAGGAAATCGCTCCTCACAATTAGTAAACAATCACTCCCTTCACCCCACTCTGAGGACAACCACAAATGCAGATGTAGGTTTGTAGAGCCACAAACCCATTAACAGATTTCCTAGCAGAAACTCCCTGATTTTATAGTCAAGACCGCCTTACGGTACTCGTAAAGGGCTCAGAGACGTTGAGCTTCTCCATCTTCCCTTTCGAAACACTGGTAATTAATTAGAAGAGGCCTTGGGAGAAAAGCAACACTTTATAGGAAGTTCATTTTTGCATTTCAAAAGGCTCGGTGAGGAACAGCTAAAAATCATAGAATGATTTGGGCTGGAAGGGACCTTAAAGATCACCAAGTTCCAACTCCCTGTAATCACACTAAATAACAACCTTATCCCAAAGACCTTTCAGCTCTCTAAAGTCTTCCTTCGACACTTGGCCCTAGGGCATGACATCAACTCGCAGACCCGGACCCTCGGTACCAGGCAGGGACCAAAACAAAGTTAAGGTCACTCCACAAACCATAGTTAAGGTCATTCCACAGCTCACCCGCAACGTGCAGAACACTCGGCAAGAAAGGTTTTTTTACCCAAAGCCTGCGGATTTCGCAGGGAGCTGCCCAACGCGCTACCAAGGCTCCGAGCCAACCCCTGCCCCACTACCTCCTCGCACACCCCCGCAGCTCCACCGAGCCCCAGTCCCGAGTGGCTGCGGGAGCCGCTTCCCCGGAGGCGGGGCGGGACGGCGCGGACACGTTTCCGATCGCGGTACCGCGGTCAGGGCGGCCGTCAGCCCGCGGAGCGTCACCTCAAGAGCGGCCGAGCCGCTCCCTCCTCCACACAACGCTGCTCCGCTCTTCCCTGTTCCCGCGCGC
>VZRN01004889.1:88515-104094 GCA_013397935.1 Dasyornis broadbenti | reverse complement strand
CCCCCGCATGCCTCACCCTTCCCCTCAGTTTTCCGCCTTCCCCCCGCAGCACCCCCACATCCCCTCAGGCATCTCCACTTTTCCCTGCGCTCCTGAGGCGAAAAGTCAAGTGAGGGACGAGGTGCACCAAAAGTGTGATGAGCCTCCGGTAAGGGGAAGGGAACACCCAAGGCTGGTAAATGCTCGGAAGTCAGAGGGGCCGCGAGCAATCAGAAAGTTTTATTGGTAAGCTACACACTTGGAATGGAAATTGGTATGTTAGTCCCTGACCTATTGTAAGAACACGGCAGTGGGTTTTAGAAAAAGGGGCTAGGGGGAAAGGCACGAGAGAGAAACAGAGAAAGAAAGCGAGGAGAAAAAGATAACCAGTCCTGGTTCCAGCCTCAATCCAGCTGAGGGAATGTCAGTCCTGGTTCTAGGGTGTTGATCCCAGCTGTGACCACGCAGTCCAAGGTCCAGGTGGGCTCAGTCATCCCTGTGGGCAGGGCCTGGCCTCGCCCAGAGGACCCCCCTCCTCCACTCCCCATGCCCCCGGCACAAGGAAAATTTTTCTAAAGGAACTGGGACGACACCGAAGTCAAGGCTGGGAGGGTCTGATGGTATTACCTCTCCTCGTCCTTCTGCAGGAACACACGGGTTGCTCAACGAGCGCGTGCCGTGGTACCCAGGCTCAACACAAATGTGTGTCCTACCCCCGAGGCTCTTCCAAACAGGAGCCAGGGTAGGTATTTTTACAGAGAAGTAAAAATGGAGTGACCCCCAACTTAATTAGTCTCCCAAGAAATGGTGTTTTGTGTCAAGGGGATGTTCTCCCTCACCCTGGGGAGTGGGAGTACAGTGCACCACTTCGGGGGAGCTGAGAAGGGCCTGGCTGGAGAGCTCTCCTCTCAGTGCCAGCTGTGCTCTAGAGGGTCAAATATTGGGACAAAGGCTGCTCCAGAGGGCTGAAAATGGGACAAAGGCTGGGGTTTGTACCTTGCTTTCTCTCTCCCCAGACAGACACAGGCTCGTGATGGAGGGTGAGTCACAGAACATGTCACGTCACCAGCAAACAAACTCTAGTAACCTCCTGTGAGCTGCATTTCACACTGCAAATGGGAAAGTTTTCCCAAAGCCAGGAGAACTTACCCACTACTCTCTTACCGGCACGTACATGTCTCTTCTCCTCCTCCTTAAGACATCGGGGCTGTGCTATGCACGATATGTCCCCAGGTGCACTTTGAAAGGTCACCCCAAACCAAGGTACAAAGTTACAATGGGGTAATAAAACATTTCTGTCACTTTTCACTTATCAGACCTGTTACTAAAATTTATTTTAACCAACACACACCCCAGACACACATTTAAATTGTAACTGCTGGAACTTTCAGAAGCTGTTTTAAATATCTGTGGGGAGCAGAGCCACTGAGTGAAAAAGTCCGAAACTGATTTATTTTACAATATGTGTTCACGCTATTATCCCATCACTCATTTTTCATGCTTCTTAATAGGAAAACCTGTAAAAATGGAAAGAAAAAACTGAAAGCCCTGTCATTGCTGAAATACAATGGGTGAGAGTAGCAAGAATTTTCACATAAATCTGCCCCAGTTCTTAAGAAGTCAGCTTTAACACAGTGCTGCTTAGAGATAACTCTCAGGTCAGGCTATACATGATCTCTGGTGCTCTCATGCAAAAAATGCTGTACCAGCTATTTACAGTGAAGTTGTGGGGCCGTCATCGGCTGGGACAGTAAGTGTAAAAGCAAAAAAACCACCAAAATACTCAATGCACAATGTACAAAAGTATGCTAAAGTTTGAGAACTTGTTGAAACTGTTTCATCCAATTAATAAAAGACTCTGAGTGGTAGGAGAATGAGATTCCTTTAATAGAAAGAAAAGTGCAGCTAACCTTCAGAGCAAGTTTGGTTTGCTTATTTTGCCCTGAAGAGACTGTCCAGAGGTGCCACCAGATTTTATTAGCAGCTCTGGACAGACCTCTGAGCCCAAAGCAACACAGCATGACAAGCACTGAGCTTCTCTTCCTTCCCTTCTCTTCAGAGGCTGTTTACCTGCAGCTCACAGAAAAACAAAGTAGCTGCTCTCATTACCTTCCTTCCCCTTATTTACAGGCACCTGGAAGAAGGCCCTGCCACCTCTGCATCCTCCACTCATGCCTATCATCTGCTATTGTCTTCCCCACTCTAAATTGCTGCATTGTTTCATCAGTGGCATCATTTACCCTGCTTGTCACCATGGTGCTTGTAATCCTGATTTTCTGGAGTGTTGTGCATTAATCCTACAGTTGCATTGCTCAATGATTGCCCAACCACAGCTGTTCCTGAGCACTCCTGGCTGAATCACAGTGTGGTCGTTCCCATTGTTGATGTGGGAACCTTGGCCCTGATACTCCAATTTCTTGCCTCAGCTTCACTGGCTTTCACATTCCCAGCACCAGGCAGCAACTTTAGCAGCACTGCTTGTTTCTCTCCTTTCTCTCTCTTTCTTTCTTTCTTTGGACAATGGG
The DNA here is from genome assembly GCA_013397935.1 of Dasyornis broadbenti. Lineage (NCBI taxonomy): Eukaryota > Metazoa > Chordata > Aves > Passeriformes > Dasyornithidae > Dasyornis > Dasyornis broadbenti. Next base: position 101,590 of record VZRN01004889.1, on the reverse strand, counting down.
GACATTGTTTCAATGGGGACATCCTGTTTCAGCAGGAATACATGGAATTAATACATGGATTTTTGGGGGTCTCGTGTGCAGGACCAGGAGCTGGACTTGATGATCCTTGAAGGACCCTTCCAACTCAGGACATTCTATGATTCTTTCTTTCCTTCCCATTATTTCTGTGCCTGGTCCTGTTCCTTCCTATAATTTTTGGCACTGCTGTAAAATAGATCTGATTAACGCTGCCTACTTTTAATTCTGTGTGACTCTAATTTATTTTTTATTTTAAGGTTTTTGGTATCAGTCAACCTAGGGAGTGAGCAGCTGTGGCTCTTTCTGATGCCCACATTTGTTGAGCAAGATGATTAATTCCTTCAAAACTTCGATCTGAACTTTAAAGTCAGTCACTTGAGAGCCTCAGTGCTTTCACATATGTCAGCAGATCGTACAATAAACTGTTTAATAAAAGTGTGGTTTAGAATTTCTCACTGTGTAGGTGCAATGGGAACATCCTGATGGCTAAATGAAGGAGCTCCCTCAAGTGGTGAAAAATATTGTTACATGTTCCACTTCAATGTTTTCCTTTAGAAAAGGACAGCGATGTCAGATTTAGAATGTAAAGACAGTTATAAATGTAGCATTGAATGAGCTTCCATTTTTGCATAACCAGAAATAATGGTGTGCAAAACTCGGTCAGGCTACAGTCAAAAAGAAAATAATTTAAGAAGCTGTTGAGGACTTAAGCCTGATCTGATAATGCATGACTGAATTTTGGCAGGAAAGCCAAAAACTAGCTCCAGCAGATATCACATTGTTGAGGATGCCTGAAGTGTTTATAAATCATAAAGTTTGCTTTTTAAAAACTCCAGCTCAAGCTTTCACAGTTTCTGCTATCATCATGTCAAAAATTTGTGCATAAACACCCTTGCTCGTTTTTACTGTGTATGAGGCATAGAGTTTTCAAAATATTTGGTGCGGGAGATTCAGATCAGCAAACTTTGGAGAAAAGGCAGAAGCAGCAGCAGTTACACTCACTTTCCAAGCCATGAAGCCGCTGGTTTGCTGGCAGATGAGTTAGAAAGAAATGCCCCCATTCCCCTCGGCAGAGGGCAGTGGTAACCTTACTCAAACATCACATCACTTTTTGCTACTGAACTGAAACCATCCTTGAAAAAAAAAGTGCAGCCCTACTGCCAACCAACAAGTTCCTGGCTTCCTCTACCAGCTCAGAAATTCAAGTGATAAATTTCTTGTCATGATCAAGCAGGAGGCACAAGAGCCAACTTAATTGCTGTATTTCCATTGCTGAAAGGGAAACCTGCATTATTTTTTTGAGGAGTAATTAACGTTTCCTTTCCCTACCATTTTAGGTATAGAACGAACCTTGCCAGCTGGGCTGGTGTAATAGTTGGGGTTTTATTTGTTTAAGTTGAGGAGGTTATTTCTTCAGTATGTTTAAAAAGGAGGAGATCCTTCTAGTCTGTCTAAATGTCAAATCATGAGAGGTATTGAACCGGTATAACTACTGTCTCACCTCACTAAGCTGAATTCTATTTTCTGAAACTGTTATTTACCCTCTCTGACACACCAGCTTTCTCTTTCTGTTGGGCTGAGAAATAACTTCACCTGGATCCCAACCATATTATATAATATCATTGTTCTCCTTGTGATACCAGCTCAAACCAACCTCAGATTTATTTTGCAACATACTCTGCTGCTTATTAAAAATGCATGAAAATATTGAACTTTCTCAATGAGAGGGTCTCCGAAGTTGTTTCAGTAGGAATACATGGAATTAAATGTGCAGTCAGCCCTGGAAGAGTGACTTCAGAGAGATGCAATCCAGAACAAACAGGTCTAGTTACCAGTATTGACTCTCCTGCATATAAAGGCTTTCTAAATATTTTTGTGGAAGCACAGCACTGAACTTGGCCAGCACGTCCTTCCCACTCCTACAGTAGCAACTGTTCATGTTCTTGTGACTCCACAGATTGCCAGTTGTGTTATACAGCTGGGACCCTTCCTTGTGAAGGTAAGACACAGCAGGTGGAAGGGCAGACATTTTACACCTAATTTAATGATGGCTTACTACTCTGTAGTAATCTCTGCCTCTCCATATTTCATAAGCATGTTCATCCTTTCTCTTTTTCCTAAATAAATACTAACTAGTTTGCTATTGCTCTCCCCACAGCTGCTGAGGTGGAGAAAACAGTGTATGCCAGTATTTTCTAACAATTCCTTGTCTCCTGTTTATTTGTTACAGTACAAATGTGCTGACTGCTCTATGGAAGAGAATTAGTGCTTATGGAATGACAGATCCAGGATGATTCCAAAGACAGCTGTTCGCAGGTAATCGTGCAGTTCTGCCTGTTCTGTACTTTGCAAAGTGGAGGTTCTGGGGATTAATAACTTTCTGTGTGCAGTAATTAAGTGGGAAAGATGTGGAAAAAAACCACTGAAGTGCTATATTGAGAACAGATCAGCCTCTTTGAGGGAGTATGAGATCCTTGGGGTCATCAGGGAGAGGTCTTGCAGAAAAATGTCACGTAGGGCACATGGGGAACACCATGGAAAAGTCCAGGAACACTGAAATGCTAGCTAGAATCATAATGCCAAAAGTGATTGATGAAAGACCCCAAAAAGTATGACGACAGGGGGAAAAAATAATCCCCATCAAAACCAGGATATGTATCTCGGAGGAAAACAACTATCTCCATAAAGCCACAGGAGATTGACTCTCCGCTGTAAAATAAGAAAGAAAACAGGTTTTTACTCTCAGTGTCAGACATTTCTTCTTTTCCACCTTGTTTTAATCTCTGCAAAAATAGATGACATGTACCAAAAGTCATCCGAAGCAGAAGACATTTCTAAATCTGCCCAGCCAGCCCTTTGGCTGTCTCCATGGCAATGAGGCAGCACATCCTGCTGCTCTCCCTTCTATGAGCGCCTTTCCCAAGTTTGACATGAACTGACAATGCTGTGCCTTTGTAGCTCCCCTGCCAAAAACTTTCCTCTTCTCTGCTCAAGGCCAGTCCCATCTGTTCCTTCCTGCTTCTCCCTGATTTTGGAAACACTGGGCTAGAAAGGGAATCCATCTATTGCTTCTCTGCTGAAATGATTCAGGCCAAGGAGGAACTGCTGCTGGTTGTACAAGTGGAGAGACTGGAGAGGGCAGTGCTTTCCTGCCTTGGGAAGAAGTTTTGGATGATGGTGAGAACACTGCATGGGCCAGGAGCATAAACAAAGCAGAAAGAAAGAAAATCCAGAGTTCTGTCTAGTCTCCCAAAAGAATCAGACTGAAACTTGGCACCACTGGCCATAGCAACAAATAGAGCAGTAAAGAATGTACAGACTTGGTACAATGCAATGCTTATTGAAGGAGATGACAAGCGTGAAGGAACACTTCCAAACCTCTGAATTCGGATAGATCTGTATCACAGCTGAGTCTCTGGCACCTCAACAGCATTTCACTGAAAGTGGAGAAAATAGAAGACAGAGTTACAAAGCTGAAAGAGGCATTTTTGCTATCAGTGGAGGACTAGGAGAAATGTGAAGTTCTAGTGGAACTACACCAGGAGGTGAAGCAATCTGCGGGGTTTGCTGCAGTTGATCTGCCTTGGGCTGAGTTGATGTGGTTATAAAAACATCTTTGTGCTCAGCACTATTCCATTGTTGGCCTAGTGCCTTGAGGCTTACATGCTTTGGAAATATGGATGAGGAGATGAAAACTTGAGCTTGTTTAAAGGATTTAAATCTGAAGATGGCAGGTCCATGAGAGGGATTCTGAGTTCAGGCATGTAGGTCATGCAAGAGAGGTCTTGTCTTCATCAGCAAGTTAATGTGAAATATAGTAAAAGTGTTCCTGTTAGTTCAACCCTTGCTCACACAAAAAAATCCCTCATTGCAAAAAGTGGCTGGAGAAACATAAATTGACAAAGCAACCAGAGAACAAGGTAAACACTGAGTAAATTCACTTCATCCTTTACCACTGCTGTTTCTCTACAGTAGGGACTCATGCTAGGGACCACCATCAAAACATCCAGCAGTGCTCATTCCCTGCAGTTTTTCCATTTGTGCTTTCCTTAGTGGCTGCTGACTCTTCACTTTCTATTTGTGAGCTTATTCCCCCAGGTGCAACAGGCTTCCAGTTCCCCTCTTATCAATCACCCATCTTCAGCACAGAAGTCCTGGGTTTATTATTTTGCAGCTCGGTCTAGCAAAACCTCAGTTTCCTGTTGCCTGCTGATTAGACACCAAGTTATGGAAGAATCTCTGACATGATGCTACTGTAGTCTATGATTTTCAGAGGAAGGATCCAGGCTTAAAGCTTTCTGGTGACATTCCAAGTAAGCTGTCATGAGAAGAGAATCCAACACCCAAGACCTCAGTGCTGAGGGAAAAATCAGAGGGTTTCATCTACTGAGAGGAAAAGTATAGAACTATAAATGCTAACTCAGTAACTCCCCAGGAATGAACATGTGCCTTGCTGAGACTGAATGCATCATTAGCAATTCCCTGGGGCCGGATGTCTATTTCAGACTGCACAGTATAACGGCTCCAGGGAACGTACAACCAGAGGATGCTGATAATTTCACAGTTTCTGCTTCCCTGTGAGGCAGAAAATAGAAGTGCTCTGAAGCGCTTTCCGAGGAACACAGAAGTAACATTTTCCAAAGCCATCAAAAGCAGAGGAAGATAGGTGTGTTCTCTGCAATGTGGGAGAAAGGGAAACAATAATCTACTGCTGTGGCTGCTAAAGGAAGCTCTTGGCTGAGCAGCAAGCTGCGTGGACTGAAGCTATGGAACTGGTTCCTTGCCGAAAAGATTTTGGGGAGGCATGTGACATTGGCTCAGGTAGACAGAACTCTCAGAAGTATGTGGGATCCACAGTGGATTCACATCACACCCTCAATCTGTGCCTCTCCTCATAGCACAGATTAAAATGCTCCTAGTATGTCCACTCTTTATCACAGGGAGCCCATGGGAAAAACTTCCAGGACAGATGACTCAAGGTAATTTGGTAGTGTGACTACATCTTCAGAAAGAGCAGGCAAAAAGGGAAAGGCAGACAGCCAGGCAGTCTCTAGCACACTGAGGTCAAATTCCCCTTTTTGTCACTCTTGGCTATGGGAAAGTTGAGGACGACAGAGAGGTACCAGACATGCTCCGCTGTCTGCTGGCAGAGACGGGCAAGGCACAAGCATATAGTCTCTGCCATCAGAAAGATGATGGCAGGGTTTCACTCCTGAATGTCTCAACTTCTCTGCATAGTTTGGATTGCACAGTAAATGCCTCGGCTGCATGAGATGTGCTGTTGGCTCTTGGGAGGCATTATTTCAGGTTGGCTGCAGCTGGGAGTATGTAGCATGACTTCAGGCCTCATCAGATGCACACTTGACAAGTTTTCTGCACTAACATAAAAGGAAGAAAGGTTTTCTTAACAAAACAAGGCTTATACAGTTGTCCTATATATGTGAGGAAGGGAGTGTCTGTGTCTCTACCCCAGCTGTCTTTTACTTCCCAGTAACATTTGAACCTCTTGGCCAATTTTATGCAAATCAGATGGAGAGACGAAGGTTGAAGAAATACTCAGTTTCAATGGCTTTTGTGAAAAATTCAGCCTAGTTAGAGGACAGAGTCTTAATTAATGCCCCAAATGGAGGAAGCTTTTTTTGGAGTAAGAATTTAAGTTGGCAGTGATCGCTAGTCCAGTCTCCTGCTGAAAGCACAGCCAGCTTCAAAGTCAGATGTGGCTGCTCAGGACCTCATTTTGAAAACCTCTGAGGTGTCAGGAATCTACTCTGGACCTCAGCTTCACAAAACAAATATACTGAGTGCAACACCTTTGGCTCTGCTGATCGGAGAATTAATTTCCCCCTCTTTTAAAGGAGGTCTGTAAGTGGCAGCCCATGGTAAAGTCTGTGACAATCCCCACACCAGGCAGTCCATAAGGCTCTGCTTATGTTAAATATATTTAACCAGCAGCTAGTTACTTTATTTTGGCATTCTGTGGTAGTTAATGATTCCAAGTACAAAGGTCAGACTCAGAGACACAAGGCTTTGTGTATCCCATTGTTTGATTTACCAGAAGCTACAAGGGAAGGAGTGCTGCCCTGTATGAGTGGCAAATACAAGCTACACATCCAGACTGACAAGCTAATGAGAGCAAGTCATTCATTAACAGGAGACTTGCTGCTAGGCAAACACACACAGCTGTTATGGGAGAAGAATTTGGATGTGAAATGAGACAGTGTAGTTGGTTTTTTTATAAGACATTTCCTATTTCAGCAAGTTTACGGTCTAAATAAAGACCACACAGAACACATTAAGAGCCTGATCAGAGGAAGATACGGGCTTATGTCTTTTCTGAAAGGTTTGGTAATGAGCAGAGAGGCAGAATTTCAAAGAGAATGGAAATATTTTCATGTTTAACAGAAGGAACAAGTTTTAAATTTAAGTGATATTTGATTACAAAATCAAATATATGTATATGCTGCTTTCTTGAGTACCAGTCTATTCTCTACACACACACACACACACACACAAACATGTTCACAGAAACATCTTACAAAACTCTGGTGCTTTCTCCTGCTTCAGTAGTATTATTACATTTCTTTTTAGAGTTTCACACTAGTAAGCATTTTTTACAGGATTAACATTGAAGTTGGAAACTGAAAAGCATGGCTGTTTAATAACTGTGAGGAAGGAACACAGTGCCATTTGAAAGATAAAGGAAGGACTTAAAATTCTTGCATAATCGAATAAAAAACCCTGTCAGGGAAGAATCTATCTGGACTTCATGGAATGAAACAATAACAATATTTTAGAACAAATTCTGATTTTTAAAGTGATTTAACTGTTTAGGAACATTGCATAGAGCATGACACCATCCATGGCCAGGGCACAAGTGGTCCAGAGTAAGGCTGGATCCCTACCATCCTAAACTTACAACACAGAGCAGCAATCCTGCAAGAAGCTGTATCCTCAGGCTCCCTTAAGAGATCAAAGATTATATTCAGAAGTGTGTACAACTGAAAACAATACTAGGAGTGCAGTCACTGTGAGATTCGTTATTGTAACACAGGCATCTTCTGAACACATGGTTTTCAGCAAGATTTAGAAAAGGGAAGTGATGGGGAAGATGGAGGGGAAGGAGATATTAGGGGACAAAACAAGAAGCAAAGAGCATGGAGAGACAGCACTGCTGATTCCACAGTCTAATGATCTTTTCCAGCTTAAATGGCTCTATAATTCTAATTCCATCTTATTTCAGCTTCACCTCTTGCTTTGAATGTACTTTTATTTTATTTTGGACTATCATGGAGGTTATGCTAATTCAAACACAGCAGTCATCAGAGGAATCTACGCTGGGATGAGGCTGCTCTCCGAGGCACTGGTGGAGGAACTGCAATACAGCATTGTGCTCTGAAGCATTTGCTATCACTTAACTAAATGTCAGCTCTCTGGATACAAACCTCTCAGGGAGAGGAAACAGAAAACACGTGAAGAAAAGCTCCCATCTACGAATTGAGAGAATCCCCTCACTGTCCAATGAGCTACTAAAATTTTAAATTAGGAATCATAAAAATTAGGCTCCTATACATAAATTAAGACAATCCTGGAACTCTGGTGGCAAAACATTCCTATTGACCCCCCTGCAGCTGAATGCCTAAAAGCCTGAATCATCACCAGCGCTGTCGAGGGACCTCATATTACCTCAGCAAATGTACTTTATCAGTGATCATTGTGCAAGCTTAGTACTAATTTGCAATTCCCAGCAGATGCAGAGACTTGTCATCATTTTTGTTTGGTAGAGGCAACATTTTCCACAGAAAAAGGCAAACAAACAACATTCTTAATGTTCTTATTAGCATACTCTTCTACAGCCTTTGGTGCCTGGAACAGATGCTTGGGAAGGGTGGTGCAGCTGTAGTACTTAGAAAAATATGGACAGGAAGGAATTCCTGAAGAAGTCCTATAATCTCCTTAATTCCATCTCTCCCCACCTCTGGCTTCACTTTGTTAGAGGCTGTGCAAGGTTGTGTTATACTGTGATGGGTACAGCTCCTGCAAAAGCTCAGCACAGTTAATGTGCTGCTGTGGACATTTGATAGATACATTCACAAGCTACACAGTTCTGATCTGTGAGGGTGCTTAGTTACACAGCATACCTAACCCCAAAACACAGGGCCAAATAAAAGAAGAACAGGGATGCTTGAGATGCTGTGGTGAGCTGGCTGTCTCTACATACTCATCTTTTCCACTACAACACTGTGTGCCCAGTCCCTATCCCGCCTATGCATGGAGCCCTTCATTTGCTGGCTCTTCTGGCCAGCGTCAATATTTAGACTCATGGCAGTGTCAGAAGAGTGGTTTGAATGAGGACAGTGCTGAAGCAGCAAAGACAGAACAAAAGGCTGCTTGCACAGAGGAGAAGGATGATTTGGGTGGTGGGATGCAATATTTGTGGGAGTGTGTGTGTGTGTAGTTTTAATTTTATCTATGGTGGAAGAAAGAACAGTTATTGACAGAGGAAATTTCATTTGCCAAGGGCTGCATGTGAACCCTTCTGTGCTGTTGGGCAAAAACTGTTACTTCCCCAGAAAGCTTTTATCTTCGTAGACTCTCACTGAACAGGCATGAGAGTACCCCAAGCTATCCTGCATGCACTGTACATAAATTCTAATTTAAATCATAGTAATGATTCAAAATAACTTTTAAGACAACACTGAAACACCACCTATTGTGCCATGACAGATCTGTGCAGGCAAGATATTTTAAGAGATGTCAGTCAGAGATGAAAGGGTGAGTGTTTGAACATGTTACACCAAGAAACAATGTCCTTCTTTGATAGAGCTCAGCACTTACAAGCTTTCAACATTTACTGCAGAGTAACTGACCTTGTATCACAAAGCCTTTATCAGATTCTTAAATCTTTTTTGTTTTAAAGCCTTTCCCCAGAACCCCTGGGTGGCTGAACTCCAGAAACCAGGTGGCTGCCCAGTATCAGGCAGGTGCAGCCCAGGGTGGGAGAGGGACTCAGAGCAGCACTGCCCTGGGTCATGTAGTGGGCAGTACCCGTTGCCTTGCAGACATCCCAGGGGAGCTACAGCTGTCCTGAGCTCCACAACTTGTTCTAGCATTGCAATAAAGGCACAAAAATCCCCACATGCTGTACGCAGGTATCCCTCCAAATGCCTCATTCAGGCCTCTGCTCTTCTACACATGTAGCAAATGCCTTAACTAATATATCTGTGTCATAAATACCAGTCAAAGATTTTACATGCATCTGTTTCTCTGTATAGTTTTGGTATACAAAAACTATATGATCTGGAAGAAGAGCAAAGATTACTGCTAGAATTAATTTTTAAGCCACCACCAGCATACTGCTAGCTGATTTTTCCTAAGTTACAAATAGAAACTGCCCAATTAACTCAATACCCAGGCTCAGGAGCCTCCAATTTGTCCACAGGCTCCTTCTGGCACAGCACTCATACCTCAGGCAGATGACAGTGAGACTGTCATGCACAGTATGACGTAAGACTGCTCAGTCAGCAATTTTTTGAGTGTGTGATTTTTGGAGCATGCTGTGGATGGGAGCAAATGCATTGTCAGTGCTTACAGGAAGCTTCAAGAAATGGATATACCATTCATATTTAAAGTCAGTTCAGAAGTATTTCTAGAAATACCACCTTTCTTGTCAGGTACATGACTGTAAACTCAGTGCTGCCTTAGTTCCTTGGTCCTTTTTATCCCTTACTTGAACAGCTCATGCATGACACATTGACTGGAAACCCAAAATTACCAGGACAGTAACTGTTACTGATGCCTCCTTAATGCACGGTGCCAGACCTCTTCACAAGAAATTGCCTTTGAAAAACATGTTCCTTATACTTCATGAGGCTGATAACATCACAGCTGATAAAAATAGATAGCACTGGTGCAGGTTTTACCTCTTGGCTTTGCATGGTTAATAACCATGACACTCTGGGAAGTAAATAGTTTTTAGCTTCCATTTTAACAATAAGGAATGCTGTGACTCAGCAGCACGGAGTCCTTTTCAGTTTGGGGAGTTTCTTGTTTATATCCCCATTGATGTTCCAGCAGGGATTCTAGAAAAGCTGTCACCAACCAGGGCTCCATCCTCTGTTTATATGACACCATAAAAATGATGTTGCTGAGGGGACCAAGTGGGGTGCAGTCTGAGGGTCTGGCTTGTTTAGCACAGAACCAGCAATGGCTGGGGCTATGGGTTTAAAGATGTTTTTACAGGGTACAGCATGGTCTTAAAAAACTATTATACAGCAGCAAAAACCCCATGCTGCTGCCCTCTTCTCCTTGCAGCAGGCCTTCTTAGAAAGCCCCTGCTTGACCCCATCCCCAGGAAAAATGGTTTTGTGTATCAGGCAGAAGTTTCCTGCAGTTGGACATTAATGTAACCCACAGCGAGCTGTTCTATGTGCACAAGGTGCTAGGAGAGAGAATGAAAGATTTCACGAGATCTGAAGAATAAGAACAGTCTTTAAATCCAATTCTCCTTGGTGCACTTGCATATAACAGTCTCTTGACACTTGCATCTTCTTTTAAAATACTAATGGCCTTCCTCTAGATAGTTCTTCATGATCAGCAAGTAAAAGCCATTAGAAAGGAAAAAATAGTATTTCTGTTGATTTTTAAAGAGTAGCTCTATGCTATGTAGCAACTGTAAATGGCATGAGGGAGTTCTGTGTTTGTTGTCTCTACAGTCTCCAGAGAACATATATTTTGTTTACAAGGCAAACCATTTATAAATACCAAATCCTGCAAATTCTAGCTGGAATGAGACCAGGAAATAGCTCCACTGCAGAGTTTACCCATGGGCTGGTTCTGCCCAAGACAGTCTATTCTGCAGGAACACTCTCTACTCATATCCACATAACCATGTCCGTACAAGGTCCTGGGCTTGGCACCACGTACCCCATGCTGCACCCTGGATGTTTCCAGCACTGTTTTAAGAACTGTTTTGTTGTGTGTTATTAGTAAGTCTGTTTGTAATTCCTGATCTCCCCAATGTTCTTAGTCCACTAATTTAGTGAGTTAAGGCATTTCTGGCTCCACATGCTCCTCATTCCCATTTACTCCATCCAGCCTGTGTCAGAATACACATCAGCCCAGTGGGATGAGCCACCCTATTTTAGGCAGAATTATTATTGCAGCAGAGCACAGTTTGAGTACGTGCAACAGTATGGACAGCACCTTGTGGCCCTGGGAAGGCAGAACATGAGCTCAGAACTCCTGTAACCGAAAGCTGACTTTCACAAAGCTCTGAGAGAAATGTCTCCTCACCTTCCCACCCTAGGACAGCAGCCCAGAGGCTGGAAGCTGGTTGGCTCTGTGTTACCCAGCCAATTTGTCACTGTCACATCTGTTCTCAGTGGTAAAGGCATCTGAGGGGAGCAGCATTGTGGCTTATCCAGGATGAAGCAATGTTAACAATACATTGCTGAATTAGTTGCTAGCATGGAGAGAGAAATACTTCCAACTGCCCAGGTCCTCTAAACTGTGACAAGCACTGTTATTTTTCAGGACGAAACCTCCTCCCTTCTGCTTTGAATTGAGGCACCTTTTGCTAATATTACAGAAGGTGAAAGAAGATGGTTTACTAATAAGTTACAGAATTGAGTGTATGTTCAACCACCCAACAACAAGATGCTGCTGCCAACCAGTCCTGGTGATATTCACACAGCAGTGCTTTCCTCCTCCTCCTCCATCCCCTTAGCTAGGACAACAGCTCCTGGCAGGAGCCCAAGGAGTCAACCCAGAGCCTGATAACCCACAGAGATCACAGAATCAATTAGGTTGGAAAAGATCCCTGAGATCATCGAGTCCAACCTGTGACCAAACACCACATCAACCAGACTAGGGTGAGTGCCACATCCACAAACACCTCCAGACGGTGACTCTACCACCTCTCTGGGCATTCCATTCCAATGTCTAATCATCCTTTCTGTGAAGAAATTCATCCTAATGTCCAACCTAAACCTCCCCTGGCACAGCTTTAAGACTGTGTGTTCTTATTCTGTCCCTGGTTGCTGGGGAGAAGAGGCTGACCCTCACCTGGCTAAAACAACCTCCTTGTTTGGGACAGTTTGGGGCAAGCCCACTGCTGCTCACTTCCGCAGCCAGGCACATGGCCCTGGCTTCATCCTCACACCCACTCAGGTTTGTCGGCAAACTAGTCTGGCTGTAGCCTACAGGGAGAGCATATTCCTTGGTCTGGGGCAGCCTCAGGGCCATGGCCATCACTTGATAGAGCTCAAGAAGTATTTGGACAACACTCTGAGGCACACGGTAGGGTTCTTGGGGCTGTCCCTTGCAGGGCCAAGAGATGGCTTCGATCCTGATGGGCCCCTTCCAACTCAGGATATTTTGTGATTCTCCTGGGCCGCTGCTCATGGCCAAGATGGGAGGCCTCCCCTGGGGTGTGAGCTGGCAAGTCGCCCGGGTGGGCTCTCGTCCCTCAGACCATACCCATGTGCATTCCCTCGTGTGCCCATCCCCACTGGTGTGCTTGTGCGTGATAGTGCGAGGAGGATGGTGCCAGGCTCTTTTCAGTGGTGTCCAGAGACAGAAGGAAGAGCAATGGCCATAAACTAAAACACAAGAAATTCCACCTCAGCATGAGTAAGAACTTCTTTACATTGAGGGTGGCAGAGCACTGGAACAGGCTGCCCAGAAGGCCGTATAGTCTCTTTCTCTGGAGACATTGAAAACCCGCCTGGACGTGTTCCTGTGTCACCTGCTCCAGGTGACCCTGCCTTGGCCCTGGGTGATCCACAGAGGTCCCTTCCAACCCAAACAGTTCAGGGATTCTGTGTACCGCAGCGGGGCGGTCTGGGCTGGGGAGGGGCGGCCGCCCTCCCTCTCTCCCAGCTTCCCTTCCTCCCGCCATCGCTCCCTCCCCTCCCTGGGCGGACCGGAGGCGGCTGCGGGAGCCGCTCCGTCCCCGCTCCGCCGGCTCTCTGTGGTTTAAGATGGCGGCGGGGGCTGCGGGGGCGAGCCCGTGAGCCCCAGCCCGGAGCTCCGCGGGAGCCTCAGACACCGGCCGTGG
>VZRN01004889.1:0-88245 GCA_013397935.1 Dasyornis broadbenti | reverse complement strand
GAGGCGGGGGGGGGGAGGGGGGCAGCCACGTCCGTGGGGAGGCTCGCCCCGGCCGCCACATCCCAGGGGATGCTCGACTTCGGCGGTGCTTTCCCCGCCACCCGCTGGAGTTGGGGGTCGGGACTGCCCGCCAGCCACAGCGGAAGCGAGGTGGCACCGCCGGGGATCAGGACTTGCGGGGTTCGGTCGCTGTCACTGTGGCGATTCCGAGCTCTGGTTTGTTTACAAAGGTAAAGGTAACATGTGCCTTGTCTGACTGTTTGCTGAGGCGTTTGTGACTTGCCGTTCTAGATCTGCGAGACTCTGTATAGCTTCTGACAGAGCAAACAATTCCTATTTTGACTGGGGTATTAGAGCTGCCATCTGATTCTCAGCTGAAGTTCTTGCCTGTCCAGTTGTATGCTTATTGCTGTAAACTGGAAATGTTTAATGTACACTATTCGTTTCAGTAACCTCTCTTAGAAGGACCCCCGCAACTTCAAAGCCCCCTTTGTAACTATGTTTCTTTCTTATTATACCTACTTGTGCATTATGTTAAGATGTTGCCAATTTTTGGAAGGTAAGATCAACTGAAACCTGTCTGCCTTGAGAAGTGTGTTGAGAGTAGATGTGCGGATGCATTTCAAATCATAAAGACCTGAATCAGCTCTGGAGAGCTTGGCTGGCTTGGCTTTAAGTGGAGAGATGTCAGTGTTTATAAAGCAAGGCTGCTTCTGACAATACACATTTTCTTTTGCTCAATAGAATGAGCGCAGGCAAAAAGATTAAGGAATGTGGAACCAGCAGTCTAAAAGTAAATATCATCTGCTGTGACTGCTGACATGTATCTATCAAAACAAGAACACACCACTAAATCTGGTTCTTAAAAATCTCAGTGTTTATCACAGCTTTTTTGTTCAGGGAACAGTATCGGCTTTAAAACTGAAACAGAACATGCTTGCTGAGTGCCTGACCCACAATTAAAACTAAAAGTTGTTATTTTATTGCATCTTTCAACCTTAGCGTCACCAGCTTCACGTTTACTCTGTATTTTTGTACATTAAGAGGCACTTTGGCTAAAACATTCCTGTTGTAGACTGCACATTCACAGTGTTAAGGAGGTCTCAGAAGTTATACACATACCCCCATTCTTTCAGTGGCGTCTGTCTAAGTCTTTACTAGCAGAGCAAGAATACTGTAGAGACTGCTATGTGCACTCCTGCTAATGTCAAATTGTCTGTCTTTTCATGTTTTTGTACCAAGATGACTGTTTGGTTCCTGCTCTTACTAGGCAAGGACAGAAAGGACATTTGTGGGAAGTGTAGTACAGCATGTGAGGATGTGTAGTGACTTCCCAATAACAGTTTTCACTGACTCAAGTGCTTATTTTCATTATTGCTGCATGTTTTAGTCGTAATTTAGTTCAGCATCCTGAACAAATCTTTCTAGCTCCTCCACCTACCCTACTAAATTTCAAAGGTAGAAGGTAGGGAGAATTATTTACATGTAGTGGCAGGGAAATTGAGAGGAAAAGCTTTCTGAAGCATGCATGCACACCAAGAAGACAAATTATGTGCTCTGCCAGCCCTTCTGCTCTGTCTTCCATAGAACTAAAAATGAGAATGAGCCTGGAAGGCCAATACACTGAATAAAACTGTTCAGTGCCACATAACAAGAACATAGCTCTGGGATAACAGCGATGGATTCTTTCAAAAGAATTTCTCTACTATTTATATTGCTTCGGTTATCTGCTTCAGTGGTAAGATAATGGATGTAGCTTTTCTTAGGGTCCTGTTGCTTCTCTTATTTTATTTGCAGACTATAAATGAAAATGTGTCTTAAAAACAAGATCCAGCTTTTTATTCTGTTATGTTATGTAGAAGGGGTGGAACTTTTTGGCTACCCAGTTTTTGAGAGTTTCAGGGCAGTCTTCAAACTCCTGTTCTGTCTTGGTGAATACCTCAGCTATGTTAAATTGTTCCCTGATTCCATTCACATTTTACTGGGAATGAGTGAACAAGTCAGAATTTATAATCTGTACCAAATGCTGGTAGAAGTTGGATACCTTTCTAAATACTTGTCTTGGGCAATAACTAAAATGTATGTAGTGTTCCTGAATCTGGAGTTCACTTTCTTTGTAAGAGAAACTGCTTCCTGTGATCCTGACTGTCCTTGTCCAAGGGAATTTTTTACCATCAACTTGTATTCTTATTTTTCATTTAATGACCTTGCTGTCTTGTTTTATTTAGCCAGCAGCAAGCCAGGTTTTCTTTAAGTGAGTCATATGCTTCTGCTGCTGAGATACTTTGGTTGCTGGTGGTATTACTTGATCCAGATTCCTGTTTTCTAGTAATTTCTTTCTGTACCCAACCTATCATCCTGTTTCTGGGACATGTGTTCACAGTGTATGAAAAGTGATGGCAAAAGCACAGGGTTAGCACTCTTGGACCAGTGAGTAAACCAGCCAGCCACAGGATGAGCCTGGATTGTCTCCCTTCCTTGGCTTTCCTTGATGCAGTCATGGATGTGAAGAAGACAACCTGTTGACTGTGTGAGAACTTTGCAGGTATAAATCCCTGCCTCATCTCATGTTGGCAGCTTTCATACTACATTGTGCCAGCAGCAAACCTTCCTTAGTACTCCTGCCAAAGTTCATTTTGATGGGTTGCTTCTTCTGGATTGTTTGTGAAAAGGGTGGTAATAAACAATATTTTCAGCCTCAGACCCATTTTGCTACAGGATTTTGGAGAGCAGTTTGACCAAATCGATGAAATGTTACATCCTTTTTGCTAAGCTACTGGAAATCAGACAAACATTTTCACTCAGCTAACTCGAACCATAGATGTCCTTGAAAAATCAAGAGATTGAGTAGAGCCGGTTTGTCCCATGCTTGTTTGCTATGTTACAGTTATGTGGCAGAAGCTCTACAGGAGAAGCACTACAGGCACTACCTACTTCAGCATGTACTTTTGAAAGAAGCAAGGAATTTGAAGATGTTTCCTGTTTTATGGAAAGAATAAGGAGATCTGTATTGTGGCCCCCCACTATTCCATCATGAGAAGAGACACTTAGGCTGCTGGGGCTTTCAGCTCACCGTGGTGTTGAGTTCTGTGAGCACTGCTGTGACGTTGAGCAGGAAAGCCCTAAGCAAGCTGATACACTGGTGTGATCCATTAGTTGTGGAGCAGAATTCTCCAGGATGCAAAAAGATAATAATAGAATTTGCAGTCTTCTGCAATTAACCCTTCAAAACACCCCTTTGTGAGCATTCCTGGCATGTGGTCAGTTACTTACAAAAGCTGGCAATGGATCATAAGCATGTTGGTTGCTATTAGTGTAGTAGAAAGGAAGAGTGTAAACACAAGGATTGTTCAAGCGCTGGTGTTCCCACATGTGCTCCATCAGAATTAACGAGTACCACAGGGACAACAACTCGAGAGGGAGGAGCTGCAGTGAACAGTAGTTACAATCAGATGCTTAGAGATCACTGCAATCAGAAAAGGCAAGAAGTACTTGGTGCCATTACAGGGTGTTCTTTTCCTTCCAGAGAAGGAACAGGGAGAGTAGAGGGAAGTGGGTTATCTCCTCATCCTTTCAGAAATTTGTTTGAGGAAAGGGGTACAAGCAACAACAACCAACAACTTCCAAGTTGCACATGTTCTACTCAGTTCTTTGTATGACCTTTGAGCAGTGGCACTCCTAATTTTCTTTCAGAAGAGCACTGATAACAGCCTATTGTACCAAGATACTCTTTTGAATGGTGTTAACATGCTTTTCATCTCCAAAAAGACTTGCTGAGTGTTGTAGAGCACATACTGCAGGAAAATCAGATTTAAATCCTGGCTGGGAAGCCTTTGCAATACCTGTTTGCAATACTGCTACAGTTGCCTTGGTGATATATTTTGGGGTAGCAGAAGGCTCTGCCACACTTGAGCTTTTGATCCAGCAGGCGCAGGACATTTGTTCCCTGTTTTGTTTTCTAGAGGAGGGGTTTAGCAACCTTTTACTATGTGCATCAAGGTCAGGCGAGATAAGCCTATACTTTTAAAAATAAAATTATCATTAAAGCTCCCCTAAGGCAGTCAGAGTGCTATGACACATGGTAAAAACATTCTAAAATAGGAAGAAGCATAAATAACACTGTCCCTTTGAAATTCACTGAAACTGAAGGGCTAGATGCAGGAAAATGGAAAGAAGGAGAGAAAATAGGGTCAGTTTAACAACTATACTTTGTGGGCTGCCTAAAATGTTCTTTATTTTTCATCCCAGTGAAATGCAGCAAGCTCAGACCAGAGCTGCTTGCCCACAGACTTTCCTGTCAGTAAGTGCCCTGTGCAGATGGAATATAATCACTGTATTCAGTGCCCGGCTTTTTGTGCTGTAAATCAGAAATCTTGTGGGACCACAATGTATAAACAACTCTTAACTAATTATTTGGGGAATAAAGGATAGTTCAGCTGAGTGTCTAGAGGAACATTCCTTGTAGAACATGTATTTATGGGCGTGTTTTCTATTGCATCTTTTCTCATGATATCTAAATTATTCCTGCAGATCCATTGCATTAAATATTGATTTTTATACCTTGTGTTAAGCTGGGATTTCTGCATAATGGGTTTTTCAAATGAGAGGAGACTACCAACTCAATGGAAGGAACAATATAGTACTGACTACTGATCTAATTCTTTTCACATAGACAGGGAACACAGTCTGAAGAAGATAATACTGAAATGAAGTTACTTCAAAAGGTTTTACTCAGAACCAACTTAAAAATCAAATTTCAAAGGCCAGACATATCTCCAACTTCTCAGTTCTCCCCATGTAGCAGATGGTGTGGTACAAGTTGTTCTAGCAATATTTCACAAACTTACTATTGCTTGCAAGTGCAATGTTTTGCAAAAAAAAAAAAGTTGTGGGATTTTTTTTGGAATTAAGGACATGGCCAAGTGAACAAACCAGTGGGAAATGAACATGTAAGCCTTTGGACACACAAACAAATTGTTACGAATGGCTTAAACTGTTTTTTTTAATCTAGCAGGATTGCCAGCTCCCATAATTGGAGTGTGGAGAGTTGGACTATCTCCTGGAGATGCTCTAACAGGGTTTGCTTCAGTAGTATTTTATGGCTGGTACTGATTACAGATTCTGTGACAGTAAGCTTGAAATCATGTTTTCTCTGGTGTTCAGGAGGAGTGACCTGCTCTGTTTGTTCCTAAAGCAGGCCAGTCCTTGTTGAAGTCAAACTGTACTTTTTAGATCTTTGTTTTATAGCTAAAGCCAGACGATTGTTAGCATGAATTGTTCTAGCTCGTTTCTCTTAGTTATCACAACTTAATGTTTCCAGTATACTTACTATCCATAAACTGCCTTCTAAGTACTGCAGACAGCTGACTAATTTATGGTCATAAGAAACTATCAAAATCCAACTAATAAAAAACAAGGAAGAGCAATTTGTACTTAGTCCAGTATGGATGTGTAGGGAAGTTGTTAAAAGTAATACAGTTGGGTTTTGTCTGGTGACTTGCAAAGTTATTTTCACCTGGTTATATTTTAGAAAGCCAAGGGTGGATGACCACAGACCAAAGCCTCATGCACATTGTTTCCAACCTGATTTTCCAAATCCCTGCTTGCCAAACCGTTAGCAGTGTTTGCAACAGCCTGTAATTATGAGTGACACAAGGTTTGTAGTGTAAATGGTCCCAGGACTGGCTTTGCAGGTGAATCTGCAATATAGGCGTAGAGTTTCCGTCTTAACAGCATTCAGAACAGCATTTACTGGTAAATAAATATTTCTTATAGTTGTTTGGGCCACCAGCAGCCTCTCTCCCTCCACACAGCAGGAAAGAAAAGCTTGTATTGAGGGGTAACACCATTGACTTTCTGGGTCTGAGGTCATAGTTCTCCCACCATTACTGCATCATCCCTCACAGTTCTCTGGCTTTGTGGTTACAAAATACTTTATTTTAAAGGCTGGTCTTGGTATTACCCATAGAGATTATTCTCTCTAGAATAAGTGACATTTACAAAACCATTGAGGCTTCCTGTTTGTAACCCCATAAACCACAACAACTGTGTTATATTACCCATATATGCTTAGAAAGTTCCTGTGCTTTGCGGGCTCTCTATAGAGACATGCATCTCCCAGTATGATTGCTTGTCTGCAGCTGGGTATAAATTAACTTTTTTAATAGGTGGCTTTCAGTATCAGCTAATTCAGCAGAGGAATTTAAAAAATCAGCCCTAAGATAACTGCCCTTTTTGAGGGGCAGACAAAGATGTACAGAAATACTTCACTAAAAATTAAGTTAGTTTTATTTCAATCTTCTGGTGCTTTTTAGAGGTCAGTTAAACATACTTCTTTCGAGACTGAACTTTTCAAGGAATTCCCTTCCTCTTCTCCTATCCTTCTCACCTAAACATTGTGCTTAGGATCTTAGTATTACTAAGATACTTAAATTAAAAATAATTACATGTATTAATAAACTTAGAACTTCACTTTCATTAATTTGAAAGTTTTCTATGGCACTAGTGATGTAAGAATTGGGACTACAATTGTGTAAGAAAAAGAAGGAACACTGATTTTTGTACAGGATAGTTCTGCATGCTTCATCTTTTAATTTGTAATGCTACTGGGTTGGATTTTGGTCTCTTTCCTGGTTTGTTTGGTGTTTTCTTGTTTTTATTATTTAATTCTAAAGTAAAACTGAAGTAGCTGCTTCTTGTCATAAGCTATATATCCCAAAGGCATAGGAACTATCTCCCTCCCCCTGCTTTTGGGTCAGATTAGCAATTGAATTATAGGATAAGAGGAGGAGAACATTCTGGTTTGTGACCCTGTGCACCTCCCTGTCCATTTTTCCTTTGTTTCTCTTATGATAATCCCAACAACAAAGCATCAAATATGTCTTGGCTATTCCTATTTGTTGTCATCTCAGCTAAGATCAGCACCATGGCTAGTTTTGAAACAGGTATCAGGCTTGCTCTTGGTTGAAAGAAATAGTGTGAATACTAGCTAAATTATATGGATATTATACATATTGGAGCATGTAGCATAGATCATGAAGTGTTCCTGGTTTTCAGATTCTGTGTTCAATTAGACTCACATTTTTTTGGAAAAAGTTGGTTGCAGAGAGTAGTGTGCCTCAGCAAACACACTAAAACACACAGGAATTGCAAAGTGAAGAACTTCTCCATCCTAAATCTGTGTACACTCCAACATGGTCTAGGGTAAGAGCTTGTTTAAATAGTGTCATATCCAAGTACATTAGTATTATCTCCTACATTAACCCTAAATATCAGGGATCTAAAAGGTGTTTACAGAGCACAGATCTGTTTTCTAGACAAAACCCCAAAATATTTGTACATTCTGATTTCCTAGCACCTGGATTGTGAAGATAATCCTTCAAACCCAAGATGGAGTGTAAATTAATGTAATGAGGCCTTCCTTAGCTTGCAGGGTCAGCTCAGTTTCTCAAGATTATATCCAAGGCTTTGCTGCTCAGGGTTGGCTCTGCTAACCAGCAGTGTCACAGAGTTAACAAGACTGTTCAGTTTTACTGCTGCTATTCAAAAACCTGTGGGAGGCTGCACGGCTGATGAGAATATCTATTTTGCATTGCTGCTTAGGAAACCCAACAGCAGAAGTAGAGAGAAGAAACAGCAATGCTGGTATTTCTGAAAATTCCTTAATAATAGAGGGAAACTGGAAAGATTATTTAGATTCGCCTTGAAGGGTTTTAAAAAGAAGTAATTTTAATGTGTTATTTTCCACCCAGCAATCTGTCAAAACTGGCCAATTAATGAAAGTATGTATGACTGTTTAGCAGTAAAAAAGCCTGTTAACGCAAATCTTTTAAAAATTAATTTTAACAAAATGGGTCATCTAGGAAGAAGGAAATGAACTCTAAGAAATCTGAATAACCTTGAAGATGGTTTGAAAAGTGACATAGCTTCCTTTCTCCATTGGGTCATTGGGTGCAGGAGCACTCAAGGTTATACTGGCCTGAGCTGTTTTGCGTAAACATGGACTTAATGCTTGTGTTTAATACAGGTTTTTCTTAAAAGACAGGTTTGAATTGTAAAGCTTTTCCTATGTTCACCATTCCCTTCAGTACAAGCAAAAAACAAACAACATTCATTGTCTGATAGCTTATTTGAGGTTCATTTTTCTCTTGTAAATTAAGTTTTTTCATCTCTAAACTGACAAATAAAAAGTTTCAGTCTAATAGGTGGCAGGTCTCAGGCTCAGTTCCTAGATACTAAAGTTAAAATAGCAAGTTTTTAAAACTTTACTGTAAATTGCTGAGTGTCCAGTGTGTGCTCCTTGGAATGTTGTTGATTTTAATAAGCGGAGTCTTGGTAAAGTTGCTTTAACAGTGGCAATTTGATGAAGGCATAACGGCTGGGGTAGAGTCAAGACCTTGAACAGGTGCTCTGAAAGTGATTTCTTTGATCACTTTGTAGTGATATCACTCTATTCCGGTTTGTTTTCAAACCTGCTTTTCACTGACTTGGATGGGTAAGGCTGATGAGCTTTATCATCTGTGGCAGTAACATATCTGAATAGTGAGAGCTACCTCTCTGCAGGCCCCAGAGGATTCCTGTGCTCTCTCCTGCCTCAGAAAATGAGTGGGGTTTTGGGAGGTTTTGTCATCTCTTTCTGAGGCAGGGAGATGTGTAAGCCTGGGGAGGGAGGAACTGAGCTTGTGTAATCAATACTAGTGTGAAACCTGTGCTCTGGCCTAATTACTCAGTGAAGCACAGCAAAATATTTTTTCACTGGTCATAATTGTATGCTCATTGTTTGGGGTCATATTTGTTGGGTTTACATAATTTTGATTTGTGTTGGTTTGTTTTGTTTTTTTTTAATCCCAAGAATAAACAGAGAAAGCAGAGGTACTTTATGAGATTAAAAAGGCTTTATCTACA
Source organism: Dasyornis broadbenti (assembly GCA_013397935.1). Taxonomy (NCBI): domain Eukaryota; kingdom Metazoa; phylum Chordata; class Aves; order Passeriformes; family Dasyornithidae; genus Dasyornis; species Dasyornis broadbenti. Next base: position 79,341 of record VZRN01004889.1, on the reverse strand, counting down.
GAAGATCCTTAGAATAGTTAGCAAAATGGTAGTGTTTTGTAGTGCTAGTGTTTCAAGTTATATTTAGTCTTTTTAAAATTCAGGATCTTAAAACCCCCTCTGTAGAGTTTAAGGTTTGCAATGTAGTTGTGGGGAAGGAGCTGAATTTTTTATGTTAGAAGAAACTGGGATTTTTTTTACTAATCTAATAAATTTGAGTCTGTATGAACTACAGAAGAACAATAAGCCCATTTTTCATGATTTTTGTTTTCCTCCAGAGGCGCCTTAGGTGCCTCAGGATTGATGTGCAAACTCAGTAGGTGCTCAAATGATGATTGGAGTGGCCTGTCCTGCCATAGCTATCCTATGAGACAGAAGTCTAACAGGTTTAACCCTTGTTACATCTGTTTTGTTAGAAAATGTTTTCAGTTTTAAGTCACCATAAATAAATATATTGGAATTCTTTAAGGGTAAAATACTCATAAAGAAGGCACTGTCCTCTAAATCCAACTCATGGTTTGTGTGGTAATTCTTGCATTTAGTTGGAAGTGCAGATGTGCTTTGAAAAGTTGGAATAGGCCGCAGGGCTTAAGTCTGTCAAAGCTGAGGTTGTCTGTAGTCTTGTGCAGAAATTCTAATTCTTGTTTTGGTGTGAATATGCCTATATATCTTCCATCTAATTTGTTGTCAAATGGTTAAGCTAAATTTGAACGAGACACTTGGTACGTGTCTTTCCATCCACACACATGCTTGCACTGTGACAGCAGAAGTGCAGTGACATTTTCTGTGTGCCATGTAAGCATTTCTAATTAAGAAAACACTTTTTTCTCATTTAGTGGTTGGTGGCAAAGCCTAGAACTTCCAGGTGCAGCCTGGCTCTGGAGTAATGCTCCGCTGGGCTCCCAGTACCTGCTCTGCCCCGGGGGGCACTCAGCCCTGCTGTTATATTATTTGCCTTGGGGCTGTAGAACATGGAATGCTCAAGTGCACATAGTTCAAGGCTGTGGAGGCTCGGGTGAGCTGTGCTGGTTTTGCTGTCACACCTGGGGAAATGGGATCCCCAGGTGCTGATTATTGGGCTGCTTTCTGATGTGCATCAGCTGCTTCACAACTACACTGAGGCTGTGTATGCCAGGAGGGGTTTTGTTCCTGAACAAGAGTACCACTTGACCATGAGGAGCCTCTCCACATGGTCCCTTTCCCTCTCCACACAAAGCTCAGCTTGTTCTGCTGGAGAGGGAAGCAGGCTCTGAAGCCCTGCATGCTCAGCAGGGAGCAGGTGAGATGGAGTGGGCACAACTACTGCCCTACCTGGGGAACCTGGACACACAGGGCCTTCAGTTTAAACTTAAAAATTTTCAACTACCAATGTTTGAAGGATCGATTGCAGATGTTCATACTGAACACTATTTCTAGCCTGCCACGAGGGGGTGCTCCAATGTTTTCATTTATCCATTGCTAAAAGGTTTTTGCGCGAGGAAAAGTGGGGTGTCTTATTTAATATTACTGTGTTACAATGTAGTATTTTAGTGAAGTGTTGAGTTATGAAAGCAGGCAGGATCGACACAGCAAAAGGCCGATGTGGATGTATTACGATGTAACAATACATGTTTATTTTGCTTTTGCCTTTAAGATCTGGACTGCTTCCTTTTTTAGTTGTTTTGTTTCTGTTGGGCTTTATCCTAGCTAACTTCATCTGCCAGCAAGGGAAGTTTCCCAACTTGTTTATGTGCAAGTATGCAGACAGCTTTTGTGCATGGAAGAACATTAAGTCTGATACTTTTGCTAGGTAATCTGAGCGCTCAAATTAAGAGTCACTTCTCATCGCTTCTATGCACATCTCATCTGTAAAATTGCAATAATGGTCACTTGGTTTATGGAGCTATTTCAACTTAATTTTGGCATAAACAAACACAGGAAAGCTGTCTGCAGGCTAAATTAAATGTTCAGTCATACGCTCTTGTCTCATCCTGTAGGCTTTGGAGAAATGTGTTTGTTGTGGCTCTAGCCTGTGTTTCAAAACACTTGTGGCATGGTAATAGGTCCAAGGGAAAGGTAATGTTTACGTTAATTGTTGGACTTGAAAAGGAAACTCAAAGCACTGTGCTTTGCTCAATGATCTCTCTCAAAAATCCATAAAGAGACTGAAGCTACAGTGAATTAACAACAGAGAGAGAACTGTAGAGCGATACAAAGGGAATTGCAGTAAGCATTCATGCACTTGGGTTGTTGGCTGGGAGACAGGATCTCTGCAAAGACATTCCAAACCTTTGTTAAGGGCATGTAATTACCAAAAAGTAAGATCACCTGACACTACAGTGGTGTTAGCCATTGACTACTCAACTGTGGGGTAGTTGTTACACTAAATTGGGAAGCATTTGTATTCTTCTAAACATCATTTACCATTCCCTCTAATACAAGCCAGCGAAAGGCCATGTTGAAAGAAACATATTAATCGGTCCTAAAACAGACTCCTAGAAAGGAGACAAGAAAACCTGTTTAAAATACAATGAAGGCAGACTTCCTGTCTTGCATACCGTGGTGCAAAAGCAAAGGCATGGCTTCTGGTATGCTGTAGATGTCCTTTTTTCTCTCCCAAACTTTCCTAACTTGCTACAAAGTTGAGATCTTAGGTACATTTCAGGCCTTGGCATCTGGTTTGTTATAGCCCCCCATCTGTTATTTCCTCTTACAGAGAAACACCCTTCATCACGTGAGCTGCAGAGAGGTGGGCTTGTAATTTTTGAAACCTAGCAAAAGTTGTTATACAAGCAACATTTCTGTTTGTTACTAGAGAAGCAGGTTTTAGTATACAGAATTAACTGTTGTGGTACACCAAAATGAAGGTTGCAACTCCAAGGATTGCTCTTGTGCTTTTAGGAATTAGATACTGGTCCTGTGTCTTGGGAACAAGTGTCATTCTGTGGACAATAAGGTGTGAAATGAGAGTGCTTAAGGGGAAACAGAATTGAATGTCCAGGAATTGGTGCTGGTGACTAAGTCGGGAGAACAATTTCCTTTCCTCAGAGCATTTTGCATTCTTACACAGCTGGTGTCTTATTTGGAGCCATATCTGTTCTGAAAATGAGACGGGTGATGCACAATGTCTTCCTCTCTGACTGTTTGCTCTTAGTTTGTTCCCAAATTCTATGCCTTTGATGACAAAGGATGTCAGCTCTAGAACCAGGAATATGGATATGCAGGAATTGGAGAAAATAGTTCCTGTGAAGGTACCATCTTTAGGTATACATATATATTTAAATATATATATATATATATAAATATATAAAAAGATATTGACATGAGTAAAAATCCCTGCAGTTAGGAAAACTGTTTTCCATAGCAGTTAGCTATTTATTCTAATTTTTTTTTCTGCACTGTCAGAATAGTAAGTTTATAAAAGGAAGACTGTTTTGCCATACAGATAAGTGTAGCACAAGCACACAAAATGGTTTATGGAGCAGGTCTCCAGCAGAACTGTGGATGCAGCACACTTTCCACAGGCCCATACTCACTTTTGAAGTTTGTAGAGGCTTTCTATTACACTTTGCTCTATGACAGGTTTTCTTCCCTTTTTTGATGCTTGAACTCAAAGCTATTTATTTTAGTCATACTTCATTAGTGTGAGTAAGAGTAGGAATTTTGTTTAGAGAACATCAGTAGTTGGGACAGTAGCAGTTTTCAGAGTTTTTATGTCTTTGACTGAAAGTGTTATTTATTAGTTAGATGCTGTGAGTGTTTTGTAATGAAAGCTTTGAGTGTTGCACTTTAGGAAGGATCCCTGATCAACATCACTTTGAGTCCTGCTATGCCATAACTTCCACATATTTAGGAAATGACTTTTCCTTTACTTTAGACCTTCTTCATAGTACAAATTTGTCCTATTACTCTGTAGGGCTGTCAAAAGAATAAAATATCAAAACTGCAAGACACTCGATACATCAAGTGCTACAAAAATATCCTGTGTAGTATCAAGTCATAATGTTAGCATGCCCTGACTGAGAATGTTGTGTAGGCTGTGAATTTAACGTGTCTGAGAATAGGCATTTACTGCTGGGTAGAGCATGGTTAGCAACAGTGAGGGGAGTCACCCACAAAGCAGGTATAGCCTCGGCAGAAGCCTGGAATTTAATACATCCTATTGCTCTCCCATCCTTTAATTGCTAATAAAATGTTTAAGCAAAAATTGTTTGGTTACCTGAGCAGGGGAGATAATTACCTGCTAGAGGGTTTGGAAATAAATCTTACTAGAATACATATCCTCATTGGAAAATCATCATTGCATTTTGTCACAAATCTGGAAAGCAATGATCCAGGTTTAGTAAAACCTCAGAATTTGGGGTTAAATACTCATGCTGCTGTTTCCTGACTGCCTCTTGACAAAAGAACAGGCACATCACTGGATGGCATGTGTGCCCTCTCAACTTTGTACGGTATCAGTCATGCAACTTGAAATCTGAAAAAAAATGTGCCTGCACATCTCATTCTGAGGAGGAATGCTGGGACCTTGGAGCAGCATGCCTCCAGAGACAGCTGCACAGTTAGCACATGTGTCTACCAGGGTTTGTGCTCTTCACAATGATCCCCACCCCAAAGCTCCAGACAAAAACAGGAGATGAATCTCAGCAGCTGCAGAAGGTTCAGTTTATCAGTCTTAATTAGGGTGAGGAGTTGTTGGAGGTGTTTCTTTTCATAATTCTCTAGTGATCGTTGTAAGGGCTACATATCCCAGTTCAGGTTGTCAGGGTAATGCTAATGTCTTTGTAGGGGAGGTGGTCTGAGCCTGCGTGGGTACCACACCCCACATCCCTCTAAACATAAATAATGCTTATATGGACCATAGTGTTTTTCTGTGCCCTACCAAGGTGCTCTCAGTTCTCCTTCCTCTTTTCCCCTGCCTAAGTTACACCTGTTTTTGCATACACTGGTTTTTCCAGTTGTATTTTTTCTTTGAGAGTACCACCCTTATGTGGTATACTGCTCTTATAACGCTGGCAAAGCTCCCACTAAAACTGGTTTGAGACCTCCACACCCAGACCTGATTATTTTTCCTCACTAGTTTAAAGGAACAACCTGTATTTTATGTATTTGTCTTGGATTACAGCAGCCACCTTCATGCACTGAAAACAAAGCCGACTGTCAGTTTCCCTGTTACTCTATTTTACCTGTTGTTATGTAGGAAGCCCTGCCCTTGCTTTAGAAACAAAATCATTAGACTCCTTATATTTTGAGTTATTTAGTTTCAATTCTGCTTCTGCAGCAGGTATCTCTTGTGTCTGAAGTGATTAACCCCTTAATGAGGCCAACAGTAACAATACCAGTAGTATGAAGACTGTTATAAATAATCTGCCTGCAATATTCAAAATACATAATTTCCAAAAGATTCACCAGGAATTTTCAAAGTAAGAGTAGTTGCATTAATTTTTATTCTATGATGGAGGGGAGTTGTAAGTTGAACTAGGAAATACCTGATCTTGAAGTAAACTTTTACAGGATATAGCCTACTTGTATCCTGGTCATCTGAACAGCAATATGATAAGGCTGAATGGATGGAAACTTGTCAAAAGAGACCAATATTTCTGCCAATGAATCTGTTAGTCTAGTTTCTGTAGTAATTAGGAATTAAGTTCTTACCTTGGTAATTTTCCACTGCATTTTCACTAGACCTAATCCAGGTGAAGTTTTACTGAACAGTCACAATTGAGGTTACTGGAAAGAGGACATGCCATCCCAGATTAGTCAGTCCATCTGAGGGCTGATTCCACTTGCTGTGTTTGATCACAACATTTTGATGTTTGCCATTACTCAGTCCCTGGCGTCAAAACCCAAGGTGTGACTCTGTATGTTTAATTCACTGGTCTTTTTAGTGAGAAAAAAAAATTTAAAAATCTTGCTCTATGCAGGTCTCTCCTGGATATTCTCCAGGCTCTGATTTTTTGTGTATCAGTCATTGATTTGGGTGCTGTTCAGGGATTTTCCCTTTTGGGGACACTATTCATGATGAAAGCATTACCTTAAAGGGTGTTAGTCCCACAATCTCTGTTGATGCATCATGCTGGAACTTCAGCATCCTTGCTGGAGGAATTTAGTGTACTGAGTGTTTCCAGATTTCAGCTCTTGGGTCAGTTTTTCAGGGACTGACCATACAGGCATTATAAAATTTAGCATTGTTAAGCATGTGTGGTTTATTTTAGATTTTAAGAGACTTGGAACTCTTAAAATAATAATATGTCCATATTTTCTTGCCTGACTGTTTTGACAGTTGGGCACCTGCTCAGTTCTATAACCTATCCAGGAGGTTGTTACTTCTAAGCTGCAGCTTTGTAATGGTGACTTTTAAGTACTTGAAGTAACTTGAAAGCAATGAGAAGACTGTTAATGGCAGTGACATAGATGAGCAGGAAACATGTCATTAATTCTAAAGACTCCTCAAATAACTTTCAAATATTAATTAGCTCCTGATTCTGTAAAGTCCTTCTAAGCTGAAACCCCATTTTAAACCTCAAGCACAGCAGCTTTCAGTGGATAGTTAATGGGATCTGCCTCTGGATGTCCCGTGGCTTGCCAAGGAGCAGCTCTTGGGCTGAGACATGTCTTGTAGTTTACCTCAAGGCTAGTTTTTCCAAAGAAATTTGTGAGTTAAGTAACACATCACAGCAGGATGCAATTCCAAAAGAGAAATGCCCTGAAAGGCAGGTTTAATGGCATCTCCAGAAGCTGGCAGCAACTGACTGTCTTGTAGTAATGCTGAATAAGAGGTGTCCATAAGGATGGGATAGAGAAGCCCTTATCTGAAAACAGGATCTACATAGGATGGTAAATGTTCTGCTTTCTAATTATATTGAGGAGAGCTATGATTATTAAAATGTTTTCAAAATACAGAAGTGCCACAGGTGAACTGCTGTAAATAGTAAAAATGCAACTGAAAGATCTCCCAAGCTGTCAAAAGCTTGGGAGTACCTTTAATTTCCAGTACCGGGACAAAAGGCAGAAGATAGGATCCCTCTGCTGTAAGAGGCTAAGTCAGAGCTGAGTACAAGTTCGCCAAGAGTTTTGGTTGTTTGGGTAGCTGATTTGGAGGAGGTTTGTACTCTGAGAGGCTCAAGAGAGAATGTTTTGAGAGGAGCATATGGAAGACTGCCTGTTGCCTTGGGATTTCCAACTTCAAGACAGTGCCTGGTGTGCTGGTATAGCCCAGTAGTGAGCCCTGATCCCAAAGGAAGCACTTTATGTGGCTGGTTCCTGCAGGGATACAATACAGCCCTGTGTAATCCAAGCAGTCAGCTGTCTGACAGCCTATGTAGGCCATCAACAACTGGGAATGTTTTTCTGTGGAGTGGGAGGAAGAAGGAATGAGATGGAACTCCGTCGAATTAGAGAAAAGAAAATATCTTAATTGAACAAAGACTGGGACCTTTCTTGGCCTTTCAAACCAGAAGATGTGAGGATGCTGCAAGTTGGCACAGCCAGACTTTGGTCTCAATTTCAGTTCAGAATTTACATTTCATAGAACAACACTCCTAAATGAAGCAGTTTTACACAGCTACCTAGAGCCAGCTGTATAGCACAACTGGCAAAATCTTGCCATGGAACTGAATGTAGCAATGTCCTTCTGTCAGAGACTTTATTGGCTCTGTGGAAAAGCATCTTACTATCCCCAGTCAAATCCACAAAAACTGATATTGTGGATGGATGCAGTTTAGGAACTAACTGGTGCTTTCCAGAGCAAGAGGAAATGAACTGCTGATTGAGCTGCAATGTTACACCTCCCACTGGGAATTTCCAGCCCTTTCCTTCTTCCATCCTCCCTCAGAATAAATATAGTAAATATACTAAATTAAGCACTGGGGGAGGTGGCACCCAAAGGCAGAAGCTGTAGCAGAGGCTGAGTGGCCCCAGTTAAAGCAGCTGACAATACCCTGACCAATCCTCTGAGCATCCCAGTAGTACCACCCGTACTGGCAGCAGGGGAGATGTCTCAGACATAGTGCTATGCTGGTATTGAGTGGGAGGAAGGCTCCTTAAATAACAACCACGGGGTCGTATTCCCTCAGTGGGTCAACACTGAGTTATTGCTTTGCTCTCTGAATAGGAAGAATTAGTAAAGTAATTGTGTGGCAAGCAAGTGACAGAAATGTAACTATGCTTTTTGCTTTTTCTGGTTGCTGGATCTGTGTTAGCACACAGCAGATATTTCCCTTGTCATTTTGCATTTCTATTCAAGAACCTCCAAGCAGCAGATGAAAACTAGAACAAAAGAAGAATAGATCTGGCTAAAATCAGGGGAGTAGCACTCTATTGAACCTCATCACTGAGTACTCCAAAAGAATACTTGTATAGGTTTGGGGTTTGGATTACCTGCATTTTGAGGGGGTTAGGGCAGCATTGGTCCCTTCCCTGTCATTGTTAATCTTCACATATGGTTAAGTTACTGTTCATAATCCAGTCTTAAAAAGCCTTACTCTTAATATACCTTACATTGTCTGCTTCTTCTTATATCCAGGTGAATAGAAGGTATTGTGGTGCCAAATCAAATAAAATAGGATTTCATTTAGTTAGGATTGTCTCACAGCCCGTTATGATCCTAGATAAATCCAAACAACTATTTTCCTCTTTCTATTTCCTCAGCACAAAGAGGGGTTGTTGGCAGTGGTATAGAAAAGTAAACCATTAGTATTCAGGTTAGCATTTAAATTGGCAACAGATCTCAGTTCTTGTGGGGATTTCTCTTTTGACAAATTGTTAGATAAATCCGAAATTGTAGCTACCTCCCTTATGATGTCTCCCTTTGTCTATAGACCAGGTTTTCTCCTTTCTGATATTACTAGCCAAATTTAAGGTTAGTCTAGGCATTTTCCTTGCAATTTCTGCTTTTTGAAATGGCAATCATGAACCTAGGCAAAAGATGTGGCCTAATATTTCTGGGGAATTAAGTCTCTCATTTCCATACTGTTGTACTTTGTTTGCTTTTCTTTACTGCTCTGAAAACAAATTAGTAGAAAAAGCATCATCTGCAGGATGTTTTTGCTCTGTTGGCATCTAGGCACAGCCAAGTTTTCCTTCTCCTGTGTTATTTCTCCCTAGAGCAAATTATACTTTCTTTAACCAGTCTTCTAGTTTCCTTTGCAAAGTAATTTTTGTTTGGTTTTTGTTTTTTAAGTGCTTCTCACCTTAGGATAGCAGTATTTGCTGACTTAACCAGACCATAAACTACTAACCACTGGTTGTAGTATATAACTTGTTAGAAGACATCAATGTTTCTTTTAGTGAATAAGGTCTAGAAATAAAGTAACTCTAAAACAGGAATAAAGTATTTTACTCAGCTTTCTAACTTTCCTTCAATTCAACTATTTTTCTTCATTAAAAGCAGCTATGACAAATGAGGTGGTGGAAAGCAAATGGCAAGTGGTAAACTTACTTGCAAGAGGTTGCAAGTTGAAGTGGTACAGGATTCAGTGTGAACAGGCAGAAGGTGGGATGCAGAGGAAAATGGGTCTGCCTTTGCATATGAGGTATTAAGCTCTGTGCTGCCCCCTGTAACAGTAGAAATCAATCTTTTGGCTGTAATAAGATATATCACTACATTTAGAATTATAGTCCAAAAAGCAGAGCATTAGGAATAGAAAAATATATATTCAGCTCTGGTACTAAGCTATGGTTTGAATCTTGCATGTAATTCTGATCTGGTTGTCTGGAGGGGTGTGTGGCAGAGCTGGAAAACCCCAAAGGAGAAATGATTAAAGGTGCCCAACGGCAACAACATCAGACCTGAGAGAAACTCTTCAGCCTGGAGGAGAGGTGGCTGAGGTAGAATGAGATAAAGGCTTATAAAAATCACAAGTAGCAGGGAAAGCACCAACAAGTACTGATCATTTGGAATTTGCCCTGTAGAGACTGAGGATCACCTCATGAAACTAGGAGATGTCCTGCCCAGAACCAGTCAGAGCCTGTTCTTTTTTCTGCAGGGTGCTGTGAGCTCTTGGTACTGTGGCAACAAGATTTTGTTTATGTATGAGTTTAGTTAGCAGTAGTTCAGGCAGCAACTGGACAAAATAAGGCCTGTCAGGAAGTTTAAATCCAACAACGCCAGCTCTGGCTCAGAAACACCTTGAGCTGCAACATGCTGGAGGCTAGGAAAGTATTCTGGAATAATATGACTACCCTTTCCCCAGGCAGGATGCTGGGCTGTAAGTGACCCAGGATGGTTGTTGTTGTGTGCCTGAGGAATCTCAGTTGTCAGCTGGCTAACTTGCTTTTGACAGTCTTAACTGTTCTGCTAAATCAGACGGGCAGGACTTCTATTTCCTATCATACTTCCTTTAAATGTTACATAGTTTTGATGTTAACAATCAAAAAGGACTTTAGTCCCTAGAAGAAAATCCACAACTGCAGTAGATCTAAAGCATCTTTAGTGGCAGACTGATAAAATGCATGTTTGTATCTTAGCTGCATACAATTCCATCAAGTTTAATACATTGGTTATCCTTACCGCTCTTCAAATAATGTAAAAAAAATATTGGTTCTGCTATTATTCTGTCTTAAAATATCTGCTCTACTGAATAATATCCACTACAAACCTACTAAATTATATAAACATTTTCAATCCAGCTCAACTTATTCACAGTCTTTGTCTATTCACTTGCAGTTATCTTTCTTTGTAATAAAGCTGATTTTATTTCTACACCAGCAAGTCAAACAGTGACCTTTTTGTAGCTTTAATTACTTTTAGGAGTATTGAACCTGCTCAGTCTTACAGTAGATTCTTTTCCTTAAAAACTATATTAATTCTGCCATAACCCAGAAAGGATTTTCCAAAGACATTATTTCAGTGAGTGCATTCTTGACTTAATACTGAGTTGAGACATGTGAGGGCTGAACACTGCAGTTAGATTTGGAAAAGCAAGTGTGGTGACACAGCCTTAAACTGCAAAGCTGTGGGCACTGAGCTTGGAATTCTCCCTCTGGAGAGGCCGGGCTCGTGTTACCCTGGTCATTGAGCAGCTGTTGGGCCGACGCTGTGAATGAGCCCCTTGTCTGCTCAGTGGAGCCAATGACAAATGTCTGGGTTTCGCCAACAGGAAGTGGCTCCGCAGCCAGGAGCTAAGTTTAGTGCCGTGGATTTGTTTCTCTGACTTCATATTCCTGCTGCCCCCCAAAGGGAATCAGCCCAGAGGGCTGAGAAGGAGCAAGACAACTAAACTTCCCTCAGCCAGAGCTCCCCTGGATGTCGGGCTCTGGGGCTTTCCACAGTAGGAGTTTTCCCTGGTTCTGAAGTTAACAACATGCAATTTTTGGGCAAGTATTCATGCTAAAGCTCGGCTTTTCTTGGAGGAGAGGAAACGCGTGTTTATTTTCTAAGACAAATGTATTTCAAAGGAGGCAAGACCACAAGGGTATTTTAGTCAAATGAAGTAAATATTTTAAAAAGGAACCCCCTTCTTTGTTCAAGAGAAGAAAATGGCTGTGGACAATGGTTTGAACAGCATATTGGTTGCTGACAAATGAGGTTGACAGTTTTGTGATTTATTTTTAGCTGGAGAATTTTTTTTTTAAACAGAAGTACTGTGTAGCCTTGGCAATTGCTGCATATTCAGTGTGGGTGGATGGACCTGAGAAATTGCATCTGTGCTAACAAGCATTTTGGGATTCCATTAAAAAATTAAACTCATGTACTGGAAGCTGAAGCTGTATCAGCTCACCTGGGGAGCTCTGCCCTCCGAATATCCTTCACAAGGTAAGCAGTGCTGCCTGTCCAAGGCACTTGCCAAAATATTTGGGCCTCAAAACAAGACATTAACTCAAATTTGGGCTATTCGATTGACATTTTCTTTATCCCCTGAGATTACAAGTCAGTGAGTTAATCTCTACCCTCTCCTTCCAAATTTTCCCTCTAACTAAAATGGCTAAAAATAAATTTCAAAAAGGCAGCTGAGAAGCAGTTAAATGTGGTCATTGTTCCAGGTGCTGAGCCTAAGGAGAGTACCTAATACTGTAAGGCTTCTAATAAGATGTTATTATGTCACTGGATAAGCAGCTTGGACATTTATATCATGTTAGTTCAAAGGTCTGAGCAGTTAGTGCTTTACCTCTGTAAAATAAACCTCTCTCCAGCTAGATTTCGTGAGTGTGGGTATTTCTGGCTTCTTCAGGGGTTGGCTGAGCCATGATTTCTCTAGTAGTCTTTTTTGCGGAAGAGCTCTTACTTCAAATGTTTGTGTTAACGCTGTGGGTAAATAAGTACCCGTTTGATTTGCTTCGAAGTAGATATTATCTGGCTTTGATGTGGCCAGTAGTAGTGACTCCTCAGGAATTCTGTTGGAGTGAAGTGTAATCCCCATTAAGCAACTTCTCTCTCAAAGTACTGATTTTTAAAAGTGCTAAATGACTTGCTGTAAGCTGTCATATGTTTGACCATCCCACTTTTCCTGGAGCAGGACTGGGTGACCTAATCCTCCTCACCCTTCACACTGGAAAGGTTTACTGGAACTTGCCAGGACAGAGGAAGAATGTCAAACAGACTTTTGATCTACAGTTTCCCAGTTAGCTTTGAAATCTCTGTGTACCTTCATAGCACTCCTTTCCCTAAAGCTGTCATTGTGGGAGTAGGTGCTGTCCACTATAGGCAGCATTCAGAGGAAGAGAGATTGGAGCTTCAGTACTCCATGGAAAGAGGTATGTGATACAGAGCATTTACAGTTGCTGGTCTCTGCTTGTTTCTAGATCCTCACAGTTGCAAAGCTGACTGGCTGTATCAGCACTGAGCAAATCCTTAGGAATTAAGGGAGCAAACACTTTGATACAGTATTCAGGATTTTGCAAACAGGTTACATTTTTAGTTTTTTATTCTGAGAACCTTTTTTGTTCTAAAAATCCTTTTTGTATTTAATTTTAATGACATTAAAATCTCTCTTCAGGAAAATTTTTTTTTTTCTTATCTGTTGTACTGTTGGGTTTTGGTTCCTCACCCAGAGGCACATTTAAAGTCAGACTTGAATTGTGACTGGTCCTGTGCTTCTGACCATTCCCAATACATGTGACAGGATATATCTGTTGTACCTTTTAACAGCTGTTAGGTCCAGCTCTCTTGTGCTCACACGGGTTCCTCACCCTAAGGTGTTTTTTAAATGCATCTAAAACCCTGCATCATTGTGCTGGCTGCAAAATGGGATAAGTCCCAGAATCACCGTCCTGACAGTTCTGTGAGGACATAAAATCTTAGAGGTAGTGAAAGCTAGGCTATTGGGTTAACAGTATTGTACTGAACACGATCAATACTTCATCTACTTGGAAATTCTCTCGTAAAACAGCAATACTACCAAATGCTTCAGTAGATGGTTCAGTCACAGCCAGTATTTTGACCTATGAAGAGATTATACATCTTGCATTCAAGGAATGAATGAAGATTTTCAAATGAAGGCTTGGGAGCTTAAATTTGATTTATTTCATACTGGATTCTGCATCAAAAAGCTACATCACCAGAAATCAGTTGAGGAAGAAAGAGGGAAGCACTGCAGTGCAGATAACGGGAGAAATGTGTCACTGACTTCTGATTAAAAAAAAAAGGGATGCCTCTGTTTGTTTGCTTTAATAACAAAGGGAGGGGATAACTGGTAACAGGAAAACAGAAGACAGGCAGTTTTTCTAAAATCTTAACACAGCTAACCCCTTGTAATATTGAGGTAGACAGACAATGTCTTGAATTCTTCAGATATTGGTGGAACTGAATCAATTGAGAAAAATTTGTCTCACTCCTTCTACCAATTAGAATTGAGTAACACCAAAACCCCAAACCTTGTCTTCCCTTGGAGTTTTATATCAGGCTAGCCAAGAAGCACCACTTCTAGGCAGACCCATAACTTTAACCCCTGTATCATATCAGCACTTCATCATCTTACAAAATAAATCTGTAAGAGATGAAGTAAATGGAGAGCTCTTAGGTTTCTCCATGTATTTCTCACTCTGATACCAAAGATTGCTCTTATCTGTGTCAGATATTTTGATAATTGAGGCATGACAGTGCTACCAGCTTGGCTTGAAATATTTCCTTTTATATGATGTGAACGGTTCATGATATGATTTTGTCACTGACTCTGAAGTCTCCTCCCTTTCTGTCTCTCCCAGCCTGGTACCATAAATAGAAACCTACTCCTTGCCCATCCCAAGTTCTTGGCTCGGAGCTGTATTTCTTGACTTTCCTCAGTGGGTTGTTTACAATACCTAAACCTTGCCCCACTCTGTGGGAGGCCCAAGGACTAACTATTGGGTCTGTGCTTCACTCTAGCAAACCATGTTATTAAGAGTCTGGTTGCTTGCAGGAGAGGAACACCTAGGAATGGCATTTAGTTACTGCCAGCATTTTACCAAAGCCATATGTGAGCTGTCTGGCCCCTTTAAACCTGTGTTTTTCATGGGCACATGGATGTCAGCAGAAAGACTATGTGGTCCATTTAGGTAAAGGCTGCAGTCTGTTACAGGGTAAAGGAAGTTCATAGGTCTGCTTCAGTATTACCACATTATTAGACAGCAGAAACTTGGCCTGTTCAGCACTGGTTGCTTTTCAGTGCGTAGCTTCTCTTGAGTATTTTTGGTTAGCAGGAAGCACTGAGACTTGGCTTCAGAAACAAAGCTGCTGTAGAACTTGATACTGTTCCAATTGTGTCAGCAAAATAGGAAACCCACTTGCTGCTGTGTTATCAGTTTTGTTTCCTTGTATTCATTAAGGCAGAAATCCTCCCGCTAACAAGCCATTTAATGATCTGAAGGTCCAGTGGTCTAATGTGATGTATATTTTGAAGGTGCAGTGGAAAATACCAATTATACCAACAGTCATTAGGTACTAGATGGTCTGCTTTCCATGCCCTGAGTTGACCAATGCTTGTTCTTTGGTAGTTCTAAAAGCAAGCAAATAAAATGAATCTGTCTGTATAACAGCATCATAGATAACTTACTGGTATTTAGTTTAAAGACTCAAGAGTGAAAGTAAAGTGAGATATGTGGCATATGCAGGGATCTTGGTGGCCTTGTATTTGAGTTGTCCCTACATGAAAAAATACACACACATCTACACCCTGTGGGTTTTGTAGTAAAACACCAATATATCAGATTGAGATTGCATGTAATAACCAGTATTTACCGATAAGCCATTCTTTGTCTCTCTTCCTTCCATTGAGAAACCAGTCGCTTTGACCTATGGCCAACATCACCATATCCATTTCAGGGATGTATTTTCATTAACACACTCTCCTCTTTGATTAAAAAACATTAAGAAACATTGAAATTCAGAGGGTAGCAAATTTTCTAGAAGGTCCCTGAACTGTACATTACAAAGTGGCATAGTCAGCAAGATTTCCTTTTATTCAACTTTTCCCCACTGCTGGAAGAACTAGAAAAATGTTTCTAAATGGATGACTTAAGTTGTACAGGAAGGGTAACCACTCACAGGAAACAGCTTTGAAGGGCACCGCAGGGAATAGTGTAAAGAGGTGGGGAAAACTGCTGTGCCTGAAAGGTGGATTCTTCCACCGAGGAAGTTGAGTGTACCAGAATTAAGATTTTATATCGTGCACTTACTGTGAAGGGCACAGGAACAGGATGCAGATGTAGTGGATACAGATGTCAAGGTGATCACCTACAGCATAAAATAACTATCTAGGAAAAGGTTTTAAAAGATAATGCTTATCTAGAAGCCAGAAAGATACTTGATTTTATTCTGCCTGGGTGCATTTGACAGGATGTTATGGACCGCTATGCGCTCTGTGTCCTTTCCACTGGAGAACACCTTCAGGAGGGTGTCTGAAAAGGGGGCAGGCACAGAATTACTCTATTGCAGGAGACTCGCAGCCAAAATGTTTCTCACCCATAATGCCAGTTCTGGCAACTACATGATTCCCATCAGGAGTTCTTAACACACCAGCCAGCCATTAGGCTTTGGCTAGAGACTCTTCTGACAGAGTCTAAAATTGATTGGGTAAGTAGGGATATGTGCAAGATACATTATTAATCCAGCTTTCTGTTAGTCCTTCTTTGTTCCAAATACCAATTACTCATCTATTGTATTTTAACTTGGAAATAAATATGTTACTTTAGCTAAGGTTAGTAACTGTCATAGGTAAGGCCAATCCAGCCACAAATCCATACATAGCTTACCCTTTCCTGGTACTATTTTAGGTAAGGGTAATTGTCACAAAGCTCATCCATGTCTTTCTGAAGCTATGCTATCTTTCTCCACAAATTCTGATTATTCTTTGTGTATTAACAGATACGCTAAGCTTAGTACAGATGCCAGTAATTCAGAGTACTTGGAGCAAATACAAGCTGAAAAAACAGTAAACTGCAAGAAGCAAATCAAAGAGGAGAGAAAGCCCAAGAGCTCTTAAATAAAGGTATCTCAACCTCTGACCACTGGATAGCATGCTGCAGAAATCACTGAGCTTGGTTTTGGAAGAGGAAGAACTGTGCACAGGAGTCCTAAGTTAATTTTCCACAAATGTTAGGTGCTGGTTGCAGGGGAAATAAACCTTGTCAGAAGTCATATGGGAAAAGCAGCTCCTTATCATCACAGTATATCCACAGTTCTGTAGATTCCTTTTCCACATCCACAGCTTTACAAAACACAAACTCTTGGAATATGCCAGGTTGCATACCTTTAGCCTGGTTTGAGTCATCATCATACAGTGCAGCTGCCCCTCTCACAGAATGGTGAAGTTCACAGATTATGGAAGTGCTGCTTTCTTTCCTTTCTGGGCTGCAGCATCTCCTCTCCCTCTACAAAGCCCTAAACCAGTGACTTTGCTTCCACTGCTCCTTTTCATAACCCCTCTGTAGGCACACTACCCTACCAGGTGTGAGAGGGCCATGGTGAATGCTGGTTTGTTAACCCTTCCATGGCCATCTGACAGGAGGAGCCTGTCCTGCTACAAGGCAGCTCTACTAGAAAACTAGGGCTTTTAAATAATTCATCAAACAAATCTGGAGGTTTTAAGAGGTAATTTGATGGGATTCTTGTGGAAAGCTGTCTTGAGTGTTACTAAAACAGCAAATATGCAGCTCAGATTGGGTGCACTGTGCTGGCCTTGCTTTCTGTGTCTTTCTGAATTCCTGACATGTCCAAGAGCATTCACGTGTCAGTGTTTGTACCTCTTTGAGATGTTTGTTTTCACTAGCATCCTTTCCTGTTGATTCACATAAGTAGTACTCCAGCAGCGGTATGTTGAGTGGAAAAGTGAATCAGTCTGGGCGGTCCCCTTAATAGGTGATCTGTTTTGTAATTTGTTCAAAGGAATTTCTCCAAGGAAACTGTTTGCTTTCTTCCCAAATACTTTGTTACCTAACTCTTAGTGGATCAAAACTCTGCCTCTGCAGCTCATCTCAAAGTTGTTTCAACTTGCAGTCCAGTCCCCACATCCTCTGTGTGTTCAGCAGTCCCTGGAAAGCTCCACCCTCCCATCCAGTTATTAACCACTTTAACCCAGGGCTTGGTTTTCCCAGTCTCTCCTTCGCCTGCCCAGCAGCACTTCCTTTCCCCTTGGCCTCCAGCGTTGCAGCAGTGATTGCTGTGTGGAGGCCTTTGTACACAGCCCAGGAGTTGTGGTGCTCAGCGGTCTCTTTGCTCACTGGGAAGCACAGCATGACTGTGGGGACAGTCCTCTTCCAGTCCAGCAGCTATGGCAAGGAGGACAAACTACTCTGCTGCTTCGTCGAGGGAGCCTCCAAGCCTGGTGTGCGTTTCAAAGGTGGGATACTCGGGAATGTAATCCTGGCCTATCCCTTTCCTGTATTTCTCCAAGAGCTTCAAGGAGGATGGGGTCCTTTCAAGTCTACCTTTGTTTTGTAGTATGAGGTCACACCCCAGGCAGGTGTGAGATTGCCAGCTTTTATTGGGATTTTAGGATTATTGAAATGTTTCTTTTCTATGAGCAGTTACACAGTATTTCAGAAATAGAGACCACTTCAGCATTTAAAGTGATTTTAAAATTTAAAATTTAGCATATTCTGCCTCCTGCTCTGAGACCAAAGAGATTGGTAATCAGAGTGTTGGCAGCAACGGTAGGGGGCAAAACACCCCTTACATGTTGGCTGGATAGGAAAGTGCTTGTATCTGGTGAGAAGCAAATTGTATTGTGGGAATAAAGAAAAGGAAGGAGATGAATGAAACGTAACCTCCTTGTGTGACTTTGTATTCCTTGTTCATTAAGTGATGATGTGAGTTTTCCATTGCATAGGAAATGAAAGTGATAATATAAGATTTATGGTTAGCCTTGAAAAGGAGCTGATATAAAACAGAATTTCCCACCTCATTTCCTGACTTTTGGTGCAGACAGAGCTTGCAAACTATTCAACTGGAGGGGCATCAGTGGTGGCACGCTTTGGTTATCTGTGTGATGATCATGTTTCATTTCTGTGATGGATGGTGTAGATCCCACACTGTATGGAATAGCGTGGGCTGTTATGGAATTATAAGTGGCAAGAAATACTTTTATATCCTGGTAAAAACCCCTTTAGTAGATGTTGGGTAGCCTTTACAGTTACTTAAGCATCCAAGTCACTCTAACATGAAAGTGAAGGAAGTTAGTGAGACATGAACTTTTAAAAGGGTTTGATTTTTAGGCAATGTGATTTTTAGGTAAGCACTGTAGCTAAGTGATTGAAGCTCCTTATCAGACATTAACTTCTGCTGGCTTTTTGTCCATCAGATGGGTGTTAAGAACATGTGCCAGCTTCCCAGGCATTCCCAAGAAAGTGGTAGGAGTCCCACATCTGCTTTGACTCCTCATTTCCAGTCCAGCACAGCCCCACATGTGTTTCCATGTGGGCAGAACTCCTGGTGATGAGCAGGCAGCATTTCTGCTGGCTTTGCCTTGCCTGCAGTGGGCTCAGCTGGGCACAGGGCTTGCTGCAGCAGCTCTGGAGCTGGGCTGGCACTGGGCTGTTTCAGGCTATCCATGGGTGCATGAATAAACACTCCATGCTGTCTACGGAGCAGGGCTTTGGTAATCAGTGCATGAGCTTTTCTTGCTGGAGAAAGAAACTTAAAGGATGCTTTGATTTAGAATAGATGTTTTTGTTTAAAGCATTTCACTGCTTGGCAGATACATAATTGAAGGTAAGAAGGTAATTAAACACCATTAAGGTATTTCAGAGCTGAAAGGTTGGGTATTTTTGGAAATTGCCTACTTTTGTGTTTGCTCTCAGCAGTGATGTGTAAGTCAGGGTTCTCATACAGCACATTTGTCTTTGCTTAAGGCACTGAAACACTTATAACACAAGTCATGTTAGGACTATAAGGAATGTATTATTTAATTAAATATGTATTTTTACTTCATAAAGAGAGCTGGATTTAGGAACTGGTGTTCTTACCTGGAGCTTAACAACTGCACATACGTATGCACACATCCAGCCCTAAGAAAATACAGTGGGATGTTGGCAGCCATGCTGTAATGTAGGTGACTGAGCATTGGGATTTCTTACTTTCTGTCGTGGTTTAGCTTGGCCCAGGTTTTTCTAGTGGGGGGGGGCCACAAAGATGGCTCCTCTGTGAAGCTTCTCGAAGCCTTCACCATGTCCAGCTCTGAGGTGATGGACATGCTGCTGGCCAAGCCTGGGCCAATTAGAGATGTTGGTTACGCCTCTGTGAAAAACATATTTAAGACGAAATCAAAACAATGGGTGCACGCACTTTTCCTTAGCCAGAGGAGGAGGAGTAGGTGAGAGTATGTGAGGGAAAACAACATGGAGAGACCAAGGTCAGTGGAGAAGGAGGGGGAGGGGGAGCTCCAGGCGCCGGAGCTCTGCAGCCTCTGCAGGCCGTGGTGAGGCCCATGGTGAAGCAGGGGGTGCCCCTGCAGCCCATGGGGGCCCACGGGAAATGCTGAGATCCACTTGCCCCAAAGCGAGTGGATACCCTGAAAGTGGCCGTGGTCCAGAGGGAGTCCTAGTGGAGAAACAGGCCTTGACTTGCACCCTGAGACTGAACTGAGTGTCCCACATGGAGTGGGTGGGTGCCTGAGAGAGAGAGAGAGAGAGAGAAGCCCAGCAGAAGTCCGGTAAAGAGAAGAAGCCTTGCTCCCGAGATGGAAACGGCCTGGCTCAGAGGTCTGTACCCCGTGGAAGATGGACCCCACGCCGTAGCAGTTTTGGGGAGACTGCTTGCCTGTGTGGGGACCAGCATCACTGTAGCAGTGTCGGGCGGGCTGCCGACGGTGAGACCCATGGCTACGCAGAGGAGAAGAACCTCTCCCCGGGCAGGGGAAGAAGATCTGGGTGATGAACTGACCTAACCCTCCCCCCATACCTTGTTCCCTTGTGCAGCTGCTGGGAAGGAGGGAAGGGGGTGAGCGGAGAAACGGTGGCCTTGAAGGGTTTATTTTACTTCTCATTTACTCCTCTGACTGTTAGTAATAAATTAGATCACTTTGCAACCTAAGTTAGTCCTGTTTTGCCTATTCTAAGTGCATCTTCTCCCAGGTTTCCTTATCTCAACTCATAAGCCCTGAGTGTGGGTGTGTTAATTTGGGGGTACCTGGCGTTTGGCCGGGCTCGAACCATTGACACTTTCCATGATAGCACCCAGTCTGATGGCTTAATACCTTATAAAACTAATTACAGTTGAGAGTTAGGAATAAGAAGTGTATGTAAATATTGCATCTGCAGGCAATGCAATCCAGGAACTGAAATTTTGGTGCCTTAATCTGTAGTCTCTTCTGTTCTTGCTAGAAGAACCTTGACAGAAGGCTGCTTTTAGGTTATCAAGTAATTGCAGGATGAACGGGTTATGCAAGCAGCGGAACTCTGAATAATTACCAGAAATGCAGTCAAAAGCCACTTAGCTACATGTTTAAAATGAAAACAGAACAAACCTCAACCACTTACTTTCTCCTATACCTACAATATGGTCAAAAAATTGCATTATAGTCTGGAAACCCATCCCCTTAGTTGTCATTTTCCAGGCTTGAGCTCTGTCCTTTGACACAGAGTTGCATATTACCGTGCCTATTACTTGGCACAGGCTTCCTGCTTTGTGTCTCCCTGACTTCCCAGTTTTCCTGTTCTATGTTGCCTTTGAGCTCTTTGATCCTTTGTCAAGTGCCTTATAGACCAGCACTTGCTCACAAGTGTAAATTTCAGGGGTGTGTGAGGAAGGGGGTAGGTGTAGCCACACATACATTCTCTGCCAGTGTCTGCTTAAAAATCCCAAGCCTGACATCTCATCCACTCAGAAACGGGCCAAAGCATTGACTGTAAAGCAAAGAAAGCCTCAGATTTTTTTTTTTAGAGAAAAATTCTTGTTTAGTGCAGTCAATGAAATCTCTTTATAGTGTATGTTTCCATAAGTAAGTTCAACAAGAGAATTTGGCAATAGATATTGGGACAGGAACTTGGATCAGTTGTGCCATCAGTAAAAAAATATATAACTTTACATCTTCACATATTTTTGCTCTCTTGAGCAACTCACATGTACAAAACCACACCGTTGCTCTTTCTCTTGTCTTAATATTGAAATTTACTGTACTACATGTTTCTGGAAAAACCTCTCCATGAGTTAGAAAGCCAGTGACGGCTAACTCTTGACACAGCACTAGCATGAAGTATTCAGACAGTTTTGCTTCTTACTACAGGTCTTCCTAAAACCCTGTGGATTTAGCTTAGTTTTAATCATCACAAGAACTGTAGGGACTTTTATCTTTTGTTTTTAAAACATTTCTGATTCCTCCCCCCACTCCCTTGTAGTGACAAGTTTGTTTCAGTTGTCCTTTGAAACAGCAAAATAGAAATGCTGCTGCTAAATACCCAGCATCATCTGTACTGCGTTCTGTCCCTGTCAGTTTTCCACCTCTGTTTACACAGTCTTGAAATGTATTACAAGTCACTGTTATTCCTGTTAATACTGAACCAGTACTATCCCAACTTATACATCTCATTTTTGTCATAATTCAGTCTTACCCGTGTTTGTAATGTTGGTTTCAGATCCAAGCTGTCTAAGTCCACCACAGAAACAATAAGGACAAAACATAACATGTTGTGATTTAAAGGTTTTCTTCACTACTTCATGTAATTTTAAAAAGTGCTTTTAATTGTGCACCCATTTTTTAATCTATGAATGTTTAAATAATTTCAAATAGAGGTGTAGATATATTAAAGGGTATATAATATATATTAAATAGAAGTTTGATATACATAGCTTGCTACTTGGCTTATAGGCAGTTAATCACCTTCTCCAGGAGTTGGACTGGATGATCCTTATGGGTGCCTTCCAACTTGGGTTATTCCCTGACTCTGTAATTCACGATTGTACACAAAGTAATTGCCTTTCCCGTCCTTTCTTTAGAGGCCCTGCACCGCCCCTATGGTTGTGATGTTGAACCCCAGGCACTGAACGAAGCCATCAGATGGAGCTCCAAGGAGAACTTGCTTGGAGCTACTGAGAGCGATCCCAATCTCTTTGTTGCACTTTACGATTTTGTAGCAAGCGGTGACAACACACTCAGCATCACCAAAGGTAAGGCTGGGAGCTCAGAGCAGCTGCCAGCTTGAAAACTTAGCAACAGAAATCAGAAAACAGAATCCTTCCCTGGATAGGAATGGGATTAATGCAGTTAAAGAAGGTGAGTCCCTGAAGTGTTGGTGGGAAGCAGACAGTCTGTCCCACGTAGTGCTGGAGGGACATCTGCTGGGCAGTTCTGCTGGAACAGGCACAGTCCAGCTCACTCCTGTTTCAGGCTCCCCCAGTCACTATCCCTGCAAGGTACCTCTTGTAGGGAGGGCAGCGGGAAATGGGTACATTGTGGATGGTAATAGAACTCAGCACTTACACCTGGGACAGAATCAAGAATTAAGCATTACTTTCGATTTCTAATCAGTACATGTGTCAGATTATGACCTGCTGCAGAACTGTTTTAAATCACATGCCATTTAAGGCTTCAAGGAGACAAACCTCATCCCTCCAAGAAAATAAAATCTTCCTAGTCTAACAAGCTGGAGCACAAGAAGCTTTTTGAGTTCATCACTCTGGCCGTACTAAATTAGTGAACAGTATCCTAGGTATTCTGTCTGAAACATTGCTTCATAAATACTTTGTATGTAGCAGTTTAGTTATAAGATGATTTTTATTGTTAAGCTACAAACCTAGGCTCAGCTGATGCTGAGTTTCTCCCTCAATGAGCTTGCACTGTACTTATTTTGTTTTTTCCTTTCTGGTGACAGGTGAGAAGTTGCGAGTCCTGGGTTACAACCAGAATGGTGAATGGAGTGAGGTACGTTCGAAGAATGGGCAGGGCTGGGTACCAAGCAACTACATCACTCCAGTGAACAGTCTGGAGAAGCACTCCTGGTACCATGGGCCAGTGTCCCGCAGTGCAGCTGAGTATCTGCTGAGCAGCCTCATCAATGGCAGCTTCCTGGTTCGGGAAAGCGAGAGCAGCCCAGGGCAGCTGTCCATCTCGCTCAGGTACGAAGGACGTGTTTACCACTACAGGATCAACACCACCTCAGATGGGAAGGTAAGGAGCTCTGCACAATGCTGTGGGTAGAGGAGATGAAGATATTAATTAAGAGGTGATGCAGAATCTCAGATTGCAGACTGTTAAGGAGGGTGTGTGTGCAATAAAACAGGTTCACTGGTTTATTAATATAAAAGAAGAACATGTGTGCCAAGGGTTTGGTGGTAACTTCCCAAACAATATTTTGGAAGAAGTGCAGACCATTCTTGTCTGGGCTGAAGGTAACTGGGTAGCAAGGCAGCTGTGGTTGGAAGTGGTGATAGCCTTCTGCTGGTCCCCTTAGAAGCAGCAGAGTTTTGGTAAATCGGCATTTTAAACATAGATCAAGTAGTGGTATGTTGTGAGATGCAGAGAGAGGCCTTGTACTGGGCTAAGACTTCCAGTTTCTAGTCCTGTAAAGCACAAAGCAGGAGACAGCACAGCTCTTAAGTGATGGCTTATATGTAGCTACCTTCTGCAGGTAAAAATCCCACAGATTAATAGGTATTTTCCCAACAAGATGAGGACAAATATTCTAAAACTCTGGTTCTAAGATTTAAAAACCCCTCACATTAGAATGTTTGTACTGTACCTGTTTTCCAATGTTAGTGAAAACATCCAGCTGCCTTCATTTGAGCAGATTCCCATTTCTTGCTTAACAGGTCTATGTGACAGCAGAAAGCCGTTTCAGCACCCTGGCAGAGCTCGTGCACCATCACTCGACGGTGGCAGATGGCCTGGTGACAACTCTGCATTACCCAGCACCCAAGTGCAATAAGCCCACTGTGTATGGAGTGTCCCCCATCCATGACAAGTGGGAGATGGAGCGCACTGACATCACCATGAAGCACAAGCTTGGGGGAGGGCAGTATGGAGAGGTCTACGTGGGGGTCTGGAAGAAATACAATCTCACAGTCGCTGTGAAAACCTTAAAGGTGAGTTTTCAGATTGCAGGCACGGTTCATCTGGTCACCATTTATGACACGAGTAAGGAAATTGTAATGTTCTCAACTACACCTAATGACACAAACATTAGGAAATAGAGTGTGCTGATCTGCATAAAATCCATGCTTGAGAGTAACTTTGCAAGTCAAAGTGACCCTATCAAACTTATACAAATACATGTGGCTTAGAAACAAATTGGGATTTTTGCCCAGCAGGAGCTGCATGTCCAAGTCAGACCAGTAGGAATGGTTACAAAGCTGACTTCCCTTCCTCCAGAGGAGCTGTGGAGGCTTTAAGAAATCAAAATTGTTGAAAATACTATAACCTCTCCTCCACTCCTGGAAAAATTCAGCTTCTCCATTTCTCTTTCTTTTCAAAACCTTCTGTTTGTTTCAGTGTTAACAACTGCAATTCTATGTGCCCCCTGAGTAACTTATTTTTTATAGCTATACTGAGGAACTAAGTGATTTTGAGAGTCTTCCTTTCACCAGCCACAACAGGTACCAAATGAGCAAGCCTAGCACTGCCTGGGTACTGCAGCTCAGTCCCTGCAGCACAACCAGTTGTTCAGGGCTATTGCACTTCGCTTTGGTAAAAGCCAGAACAGCAGAATGGAGACAAAGATGCCATCATTTATATTCAGCTTGGATGTATGGTGTTAACCAGATCTTGGTCATGAACATAAATGTTCCCTTCTTTTGCCTCTCCGTCCATCTAGGAAGATACCATGGAGGTGGAAGAGTTCTTGAAAGAAGCTGCTGTGATGAAGGAAATCAAACACCCAAATCTAGTGCAGTTGTTAGGTCAGTGAAATACCTTGTTCTTTCTGTTCTTACTTAGTCTTCATTCTCGCAGAAACTTGTCTGGTTTAAATGCAGTGGCAACTTTTCTGTATTATATAACTTTATGAATCAGGTCAGGTTATGGGGTGATATTTCTGACAGTTTTATGTAATATTGGAGCTAAGAGACACTAATTTTAAATAAAACATCAAATACAGTCACTTACATTAGTAGACAACTTTGCTGTTGAGGCACGACTGTTACATAAAAATTTGCATTATCATCTTCCTGCTGGTTTGTGTCCTTGGCCTTAGAAGTGCTCCAGGGTTCAGTTATCAGGCTCAGATTCCTTCTCTACTGTGTTAAATCAGATTTACAAAATCATTTTCCAGGACTTATTTTTCTGAAAGAACAGAAAAAAATTTTAAGAAAATTCAAAGTGAATGGAAAAAATTCTATTAGAAGCCCAACAAATACCATTCTCCATACTTCTCAAATCAGAGACATTTACAGAAAAGGCTGCATTGAAGAGAACGAATTAGTCCATAATTAGGCAGAAGACACCAGATTGCTGCTGCTGTGAGGGACCTTGTGTATCACCAAATAAGTACATGAGATCAAACAACTCAGTCATGGAAGAAATCCACAGGCTTTACAGCTTGGCTCTGCCCTGTTGTCTCACTGGCAGATGCATGATGTGATGATCATTGTTAAATAGTTTGCATAGCTGTTAAATCTACATGCACAAAGATTCTTAAAGAGACACCCTAAACCTTTACAAGTGTTTAATTGCCTCTGGATTTCTGGCACTTTCAGGAGCAGAGCTCTCAAGCCCAGCCTAGGATGAAAGGAGAAATGTGAAGAATGTGAAGGCTTTTACTAATGGCAACTGTTCTGTACCCATTTTTAAAAATGGGCACAGATGAAGTATCTGCCCAGCCCTGTCTGTTTCCAGGAGCAGAGTTGTAGCGATTTGTCATCAGAGAGCTGCATTTCTGCTCTTTCTAATGCACAGCACAGTTGTGCTTTACTCCTGCATGTGTGTAAGGGTATGAATAGAGCCTCAGCAGTCCTGCAGGGTGGATCCCAGAGCTGTGACAAGAGTATCCTGTTGCCCTCCTCCTCCGCCTTTACATACTTAGTTTGGTGACTGTAGCAAGTAGTCATCCCAGGAATGTATGAGAATCCTGCTCTAGGAGCAGGTCCCACTGTGCTGATTCCTTACCCAGCACATGGCAGTGCTTTGTATTACTCTATAGTTGCATTTCAGTCTGGAAATCTTGCCAGCTGACAGGTACCTGTTTCCTGTTGGCCACTCTGCAGTTTTATGAAGGCAGAGAGGGGAAGAATAGCAAACTGCGTGTTCAAAATTCTCATTTTTCATTCTGTAACCTGCTAAAGATAGACCTACTGCTCCATGTATATTATATAGGAATAGTGGTGCTTTCATGTACATGTTCCACTCTATGCACAGAAAAATAGACGGAAGCCCTGAGTTGGGCTGCATTGACCTGGGTCTTGTACATGGAAGTCTTCCCTTTTCAGAGAAGCACTCACTGGTACAAAATGCAATAACTGGCTGTTAAATGAGGAAGAGTGGTGAGAAAGGGAAGCTTTATTCACATGCTGTCTGCTGCTCCCTGGCAGGTGTGTGTACCCTGGAACCCCCCTTTTACATCGTGACGGAATATATGCCCTACGGGAACCTGCTCGACTACCTGCGGGAGTGCAACCGTGAGGAAGTCAGTGCTGTTGTGCTGCTCTACATGGCCACCCAGATCTCCTCTGCCATGGAGTACCTGGAGAAGAAGAACTTTATCCACAGGTGGGTGAAGTCACATTGAGCTGGTACAGTTTCAGATTGCAATGATAAATGGGCCACCAGCATGGTGGACCAGGAATTCCAGCTTTTGGGGAGGTTTCTTCCATAGTTAGAATTCACACTGGCTTATCCATTGGCTGTGCTGGCTTCAATACTGTCTTGCAATACCTTCTCCCCGGGATTTTCACAGCAATCTTGTGCCCTACTGGCTGACAACAACTGGTGTTGTCTTGTATGCCCTGTTGTGCAAGACAGTGTCCACCCCAAGGCCTATTTAAATCCAGATAAAGCCATGCCGTAAACCTATTACTAGTGTGTAATGAGCTGCTGGTCACATCCTATCCTCAGGAAGCATACACTTGACACTGTAACAGCCATCATTACTGAAAAATTAATAGAATTTAAAGAATTAATCCTAATCCTGATTTACCTCATTGCTCCTAAGAATAAATCCATGCAGTTTCTGACACTTTTCAGGACAGAGCTCACCTTGCCTTTACCTGCTGTATACAGAGAGAGCTTCCCAATTCAGGAGAGTGAGGCCCTAAAACTACATTCAAAAGCCCTGCTCTTGCTGCAGTAGTGTCCTTTTTTCCTTTGTACAGGGACCTGGCAGCACGGAATTGCTTAGTTGGAGAAAACCACGTGGTAAAGGTGGCTGACTTTGGCTTAAGTCGACTCATGACTGGTGATACCTACACAGCCCATGCTGGAGCCAAGTTCCCAATCAAATGGACAGCTCCCGAGAGCCTGGCCTACAACACCTTTTCAATCAAATCAGATGTGTGGGGTAAGAAAACTCACCTTCAGTGTCCTTTTCTTGTTCATTTCGTTTTCTTCTGCCAGTCCAGACAATAACTTGCTTTCTGGCCTGGGCAGAAAACTGTGTGAAGATGGTCACATACCAGGCCACAACTTCATGAATCAATAGCATTTTTAACATGTGAGATCTTCACCTAGACTGGCCTGAAATATCTGCAAGGAAACAATGATACCTGAAACTGCAGTAAAGGCCACAGAGTAATGAACAACACAAGGGCAGACTTATGACCAGGAATTTTGTTTTCCTCCTTTTGCAGCCTTTGGGGTACTGTTATGGGAAATTGCTACCTATGGGATGTCACCATACCCAGGCATTGACCTCTCTCAGGTGTATGATCTGCTGGAAAAGGGCTATCGGATGGAGCAACCAGAGGGGTGCCCTCCCAAGGTGTATGAACTGATGAGGGCATGTGAGTATCTTCCAGTTTTGGGGACAAAACCTGGGAGGGTGAGAGGACTCTGTAGTTAACAGCCTGTCTCCAGCAGTACCTGATCCCCAGCATGTCACAAAAAGTCAGGGTGGACTTCAGTTATGAGACAAAGAAGCTGGGGAATGATGAAGGATATTACTGCTTAAAAAACCTTCAGGAAGCTGACAAAAACCCAAAAGCTGGGAATTAACGTGATACTAATGCAAAATGAGCAGAATGCCAGTCGCTTTCCAGACCCTATGGCGATACCAGCAGACAGTGCTTCCAGAATGTGTTGCTCTAGTGAAGTTTTCTAACTACAGAAATTACACTTTCCATCATGATACTCTTTTGTAACTTTCCAAGCTCCATCTAGGATCAAGGCACTCTTCTCCTCCTTCCTCCACAGGGTGCACACATCCTTCTTTTGGAAGGGTCTGCCTAAATTTCAGTATTAAGAGTATGTGAGCAGGATGGTGCCTGGAGCTTTACATACACAGTTGTCTGTGACTGGGCTACATGTGTTCAGTCCAAGTAGCTAGGTAGCAAACATGGAATTGTCCTTTGCCCAAAAAATTCAGAAAGGGGGATAGGGAAATCAGAAAAACCTGTAGAGTTGGCAGAGAGCTGGGATTTTTAGAATTGGTTCCTTCTTCTCAAGATTTGTTTACTAGGATACAGTAGGGTGATTGACTGCTGCCATGAATCAGTACCTGTGAATGATTCTAAAACCTGTTGAACAGTAGGTCAGAGTCTGACTACCTTCTGTCTCCTTGGACAGTAGAAAAATTAATCTCCCCATTTTAGGCACTGAGACTTACTCTGCTTTCTTTCCAACATTGCAGGCTGGAAGTGGAACCCACCAGAGCGACCTTCATTTGCTGAGACCCACCAGGCTTTTGAAACTATGTTCCATGACTCGAGCATCTCAGAGGGTGAGAGCTGCTGTTGTTATTCCTGAAACAGCACTGGAGGTTACCCCCAGAGTGCTGTGTCTCATGGATGGACCCTTAAGGCTCATCTGCTGGCAGTGGGGTTGAGATGGAGCTCCATCTCTTACTCTTTTAGCCATAATTGGGGTAAATACATTCTCTTACTTGCTGCACAAATACTGAATAAACTTCAGATGCATTCCAGTGCAGGGGACAGTGTCATTTTGTTTGTGCACTAAGATGCCACAGAGCTGATATAAGAATATTGTCTCCTATCAGCGGAAATCCCTTGTTTTCCAGGCTAAAGAGTGAAGAATAGTGAGCGATAGAGAGAGGAAAAGATGTATGCATATCACAGTCCCTTGCTAACTGCAGCAATTAGGTCATGTAATATTATTCTCCCAGCCTCTGCTTTTAAAAAAGTGTGCTTTAATCTCTGTATTTTCTGCTTAGCTACTTCTAGAAGCAAATCTGTGCAGCTCAAGTCTCAAATATAATCTACGAGGAGGTAAATACTGGTGAGGAATGTGATACTATTCAGCAGACAAGCAAAAATGTCAGAGCATTCTGCTCAATTTTTAAATTAAATATGCAACTGATCCATCAACTTCCCTGCTACAGAAAAAACACACCAGATGGAATTTTACTAGTGAGGATCTATAATAGGCACATCCAGTGGCCACACAAATGCCAAGCTGAGTGTGGCCAGGAGGTTGTGGGTTATTTTCTGTGTTTGTTTACTTTTTCCCTTTGTTGACCCATTGTTGACATACAGTCTTCATTTCTAATAGGCGTGTGCAGTGCTTTGTGTCAAGCAAAGCAGCTTAGATCCATATCCAGAGAGGACACAACTTTGGGAAGCATCAATAGGAGGCACCTTGATTAAAAACAGAAGCAAATGCATCCAGTGCTGCCTTTAGCTCTTAAGCAGCCCTTAACCCAGCAGAGTTAGATTAGTAATAGACCTCCAGTACAGATCCTACCACTGCTTTTTCTTTGGCTGAATTTATAAATATGTAAATAATTTTGAAATCATTATGAAAAACATCTGACCCTGAATACCTCTAGATTTGAACAAAGACTAAATCCATAAATTATGTATTTCTCAGTCATGGATCTCTTTCTGCTAGTCTGGATGTGCAGTCAAGACCCAGTTTTTTTTTCCCCTCTTCCTTTGCTGGTCTCTGTTTGACTATTCCCTTTTTTTCCTTATAGAGGTAGCAGAGGAGCTTGGAAGAACAGCCTCCTCCTCATCCATAGTTCCTTACTTGCCCCGTTTACCCATGCTTCCCTCCAAGACAAGAACATTGAAGAAACAAGCAGAGAACAAGGAGAACATTGAAGGAACACAGGAGACTGTGGAGCACTCAGCATCCAGCTCAGCCCCAGGTATGGTCACTGAGACAGTGACAATGAGGCCATGTGCTCTGTGTGTAAATTCCTAGAGAAACAAAGACCAACATGACCTGGGAAGGTGCTTTGTGCTGCTGTGTCATGAGTGTTGCTGGCCCAATTATTTACTAGTAAATAGAAAACACTGCAGCTTTTTCAATATTCTTTTAGTAAATCTCATAGTATTTTTTCTTTCAAATTCAGTTTTGCTGATCTTTTTTAAATGACAGCTTCAAAACTTAAGTTAATAATGCAACAAAAGATTTTTTCTTATACTTAGGGTATTTGGGAGGGAGCAAAAAATTACAGGAAGGTACTAAGAAATTGAAAGAAAAGAGCAACTCTCTTTAAACTCTCTCCAAAGTGGCGTCTTCAGTACAGACAACAGACAAGTCACATGCAGAAAGGGAAAAAAATAATGAAAAAATAAAATACAAGTGCTCACTTCTCTCACTCTATCTCTGCAGCACCTGGGCAGGTAAATATACCAGGCTCATAAAGCTCAGTGCAGGACAGAGAGATGGAAATGGAAGTAGATTGTGCAGATTGACACCTATTTCTTCTGCCCAGGTTTCATCAGAAGCACACAGCCAACAGGCGGGTCCCCCGCACTGCCCCGCAAGCAGAGGGACAAGTCCCCCAGCAGCCTCCTGGAGGATGCCAAAGAGACCATGTTCACCAGGGACAGGAAAGGGGGCTTCTTCAGCTCCTTTATGAAGAAGAGGAATGCTCCCACGCCTCCCAAGCGCAGCAGTTCCTTCCGGGAGATGGAGAACCAGCCCCATAAGAAATACGAGCTGACGGGTAACTTTTCCTCTGTTGCTTCCTTGCAGCACGTGGACGGGTTCTCCTTTGCTCCCGTGCAGCAGGACACGAGCCTGGTACCCCCCAAGTGCTATGGAGGGGGCTTTGTGCAGAGGACCTTCTACAGCGAGGATGCCACTGGGCCCAGCAGTGGTGGGGGCGTGAGCAGTGGTGGAGGGTGGTCAGGCATCACTGGCTTCTTTACGCCACGGTTGATTAAAAAGACCCTAGGTTTACGAGCAGGAAAACCTTCTGGCAATGAAGAAGCTTCAAAGCCTTTTCCAAGGTCAAACTCTACATCTTCCATGTCCTCAGGGCTTCCAGAGCAGGACAGGATGGCAATGACCCTTCCCAGAAATTCCCAGAGGTCAAAAATTCAGCTGGAACGGACTGTGTCCACCTCCTCTCAACCCGATGAGAGCACGGGGAGGGCCAATGACCTGCTTCCCAAAAGGTTTGAAGAAGGCCCTGCTGTGACCAGAGAGAGACCAAAAGCAAAACTCTTGCCAAGGGGTGCCACAGCACTCCCTTTCCGAGCTCCCTCTGCATTGGAAGAAAAGGAGGGTCCAGGGCTAGTGGCAACTCCTAAGGGCAAAGAAAAAAACAGTGGCCCACGACAAGGGGCCCCTGAGGATGGCGAGAAGCCAGGGTGGTCATCTCCGATAAAGGCTGCAGCAATACTTCCAACCACTCATAATCACAAAGTGCCAGTCCTAATCTCACCCACTGTAAAACACACTCCAGCAGACGTGCAGCTCATTGGCACAGACTCTCAGGGTAATAAATTTAAGCTCTTATCTGAGCATCAGGTCACTTCTTCCGGCGACAGGGACCGGCCCAGACGGGTAAAACCAAAGTGTGCTCCACCTCCACCACCAGTGATGCGGCTCCTCCAACAGTCAGCTACCTGCTTGGATGCAGCAGAAGAGCTGAGCAGTGGGGCAGGAGCACAGCATGGACTGGAATCAAGCGAAGGGAGTAAGAAGGCAGCAGCAACAGCAGCACCTGTTGGTGGAAAATCTGGGAGGCCTGTGATGCCTCCACCTCAAGTGCCTCTGTCATCGTCTTCCACCTCCCCAGTGAAAATGGCCAACGGCACAGCTGGCACCAAGGTAGCACTGAGAAAGACCAAACAGGCAGCTGAGAAAATCTCGGCAGACAAGATCAGTAAGGAGGCACTGCTAGAGTGCGCAGATCTCCTCTCGAGTGCCATCATTGAGCCCACGCCCAACAGCCAGCTGGTGGACACGGGGCACCAGCTGCTGGATTACTGCTCAGGCTACGTGGACTGCATCCCGCACACACGCAACAAATTTGCCTTCCGGGAAGCCGTGAGCAAACTGGAACTCAGCCTGCAGGAGCTGCAGGTGTCCTCGACAGCTGCTGGCGTCCCTGGGGCAAACCCCGTCCTTAATAACTTATTGTCATGTGTCCAAGAAATCAGCGATGTGGTGCAAAGGTAGCTACTGTCAATCTGGGTAAGAGAAACACAAACAGGGAGTGGGGGACTGTTTTTTCTGTACTGATGCTTTCAAAAGGAAAGACTGATACTTGAGTATGTGAAGTACCTCAGATCACTGAGTTCTCCTCACGTTTACAGGTTCATCTCAAAAAATTGGGGATGGAGAGGGTAAATTAAAGCTGTAAGGGGCAGAACATTGAGGATCTGTCCCTACCTAGTCAGGCTGATCTGCTTGGTATGGCAAGGGAAGGAAGTTCCCTGTCCTCCCTCGGAAAGACAGGAGAACTAATGGCAGGTTCTCCCTCTGGGCAGGATGGTGGTGACAGCTGGAGTCCTGGGGTGGCTGCAGCTGCTCAGCTGTACAGCTGCTGCCCTGGCTGCACTCACATATGCTTTGCTGTCCTGACAAGGCCAAGGAAAGGCACTGGGGCTCTGCTGGTACTAATGGCAGAGCAGTTGGAGCCAGAGGGGCTTTGGAGGGGAGTTGTGTGCAGCTGGGGGAAAGGTCTAATGCACTGACAGTAATCAGAGCTGCTGGAGGTGGATGCACTGGTCTGGATGGCTTAACTTCCACAGTGCTGTTGCTGCTGTAATGAGAACTGCAAGATTAGTTAATATATGAAGCTATCCTTTTTCCCTCCTGTCCACCTCATCTACCACATTCTCATAGTCATTGTATCGGAAGCATCAGGGATGCTGGGAAGACTTACCACTGGAATACCCCCTTCCCTACCACACAGTCTTCACTCAGCTGATACCTATTTCTAGTGGTCTAGCACAGGTGCTGCTTGATGGTCATTTTTGAGTAGTTTGGAGCTCTTGCACAACTTGCCAGTGTTGTTGTTGGGGTGGGTAGGTTATTTCTTATTTAAGCTCTAGATTGTTTTTAACTTGTTACCAGGTTGACTCCCCAGTTCAGTTTGATCACCGTGAGGACCCATGGTAGGTGAGGCAGAGCCTCCACACCCTGAGCTGTTCTCCACATTCCTTTAGCAGTCACAACACTGCAGGGCCAGCTGGAGAGCCAGAAAGTATAGCCCAGCCTGCTCACCACATGTCCTTACTGCTGCAGGATTCCCTGGACCTGTCCCTAACCCTTCATATTGCCAGATTCCTGGGATTTGTTTTAGTGCTTACCTGTCTCACAGGCTTCCAGCTTCCCTGCATCCCAAGGTGACAAATAAAGGCTAGACCAGAATCCTATGCTGTGGTGTAGGGAACATGTACATAACCTGTGCACTCCTCTGCCTGGGGTGTGACAACAAAAGCTATAGTTCTGCCTTGAAGGACTCTCCACTGGGTCTCTGATGCTTTCTAACAATCCCAGAATGAGAGCGGAGTGGTTGACATTGTCATCCTTGGTCCTGGTGCTGTTTGTAGACTGTTGTGGCCTCAGAAAGCTGATCTCCTGTGTCTATGCACAACTCCCTGAGGTGTAAATGTACTGGCAAGTAGGAAGACCTCAGTTGCTGGTTTGTGAGAGGAAGCAAACAGGCCCGAAACCTGGCTCCAAATACGTGTTACCTGCATGCTGCTGCTCACTTCACACTGCTGGTGATAGAGGATCTCACTTGCTTTGCACCTTAAATCTTTTAATTTTGGCTAAAATGCTTTTTAAACTTGTTTTTCAAGTGTGATCATGCTGCTTTCAGTGTGAGCAATTAGAGTGGAGCTGTGGCAAAGGTGTAACTTTAGAAAATGAGCACTTCCATTTCTGTCTAGAAGCACATGTTTGTGCTTGGAAGCAGGCTGGCTGTCTCAGCAAGTGTCCCTGTTTTTTTCACAGAGCATAGCAAGACAGATCCTGGAAAAATCTTTAGAAATGGGCTGGTGTCTGAGAATCCTCATTTCATTAATGGTCTGAGCGAAGCAAAGTTGTATCAGGGTGTGTGAAGGCACAGCAGAGGGGCAGCATGTGAGGTACAATGGACCAGTGAGCTTCTATCACCCAGTAAGGGAAATGGTGGGGGGAAAATGAACCAGACAACCCCTTATGCTGGTAAGTCCTGATCCCCTGCAGCCCTTGGGGCTCTTCTGCAACCATGTAAGGCAGAGTACAAACCTCTTATCTCGTAGACTTTGCAGAGGGCTCTTGTGGTTTACCTTATCTCTTTCAGTCATCTTTATGGAAGGTGTCCATCTAAACCAACTGCCTTTGGAAAGGTGACCTGCAAGGGGAAGGTGGCTTGTGACATTGCTTCACATGGCCTGTCAAACAATCAGAAGGATTTAGAAGGTGAGGGGCTCTCTTTTCTTCCGGGCAGAAGGGCAGCTCTTGCTTGCCCTTGCAGACAATCATGTGGTTCCATCATTGTACTGCTGCTCAGCCTGGGACAAATGGGCTGGAACTGAAGGGATTCCCAGGGGAAAGGAATTTTAACCAGACCATTTGAAAGCTTAGCCCAATTCTGATATGCTAGTCTTCCAGAAAGGCTCCAGCAAAAGTGATA
The DNA here is from genome assembly GCA_013397935.1 of Dasyornis broadbenti. NCBI lineage: Eukaryota > Metazoa > Chordata > Aves > Passeriformes > Dasyornithidae > Dasyornis > Dasyornis broadbenti. Next base: position 44,067 of record VZRN01004889.1, on the reverse strand, counting down.
GAATAGCAATATGGAATTTCAAACTGTTAAAACTCCGGTCTTCCAGCCCTTCCTGAAGAAAGTAGCTATGTCCCAATGAACACTGGCCATCCCCACTTCCTTTCAGATGCCCTCTGTTTTTTCCTTTCCTCCGCAGCACAGATGGGCAGTGGGACAGGGCAGCATCCAACTGCTTTTCCAGAGTTGCAGACTGGCTGAGGTTGGAGGGACCTTTGGAGGTCACCTGGTCCAAACACTCTACCCAAGCAAAGCACCTAGAGCCACCTGTGAGGACCATGTCCAGGCAGCTTTTGGGCATCTCCAAGCATGGAGCCTCTGTGCCCAACACAGGAGCCTGTTAAGTTCTGACCCCTCTTGTGGTGGAAAAACAAAGACCAGTGAAATTTGGGCACCTGTTGTCACTCTTACAGAAAGTGCTCTTACTTATCATCTAACATCAGGTAGGCAGATTGTGGCAGAGGTTGTGCTGACTTGACGGGTTTTTTTTCCCCTCTAAATAGAAGGCTGCAGAATTGCTGGGGCTTCTGGTGCCATGCAGTGTTTTATTCCCAGGCTGCAATGTCCCCCTGCCCTCTGGCAGGATAGCAAAAGGATGCTGAGAAAGTTGGTTCTGCTGTAACTCACCAGCCAGTTGTTCTTCCTTCCACAGCTACTCCTAAAACTGTTACCATTCCCTCTCCCTTTTGCTAGGTCTGGCTTTCTCTTCAGCCTTAAGGTCTCCACTGTGGCCAATTCTCTGCTTTCAACCTGGCACCAGATGTGCAAAGAAACATGCAGGTGGTGATGCCCCGTTATTTTTCTCAGTGAAGAGCACGTCATGCTCCATGGCTTGGGGCAGGGAACAAGGCATAAATCCTGTTGTTTCTTCTCCTCAGCTCTGTCAGGCAGCTGTGGGGGTACAGCTGGAGCTGGGCTCTCTTGCTTGCTCTAGTATGGGCCAGATTTTAAAGTAGTCATCTTTGCCACAGGGATGGCACCCACGGGCCTGGTAACGCCAAGCACAAAGCACGTGCTCACCAAGTGAGCTCAGTGGGGCACTTTTCTTTCCTACCACTGTGGGAATTAGCTGACTTACAGGTGCAATTCTCTCTTCTTTCTGCACTGTACACCCTTCTTAACCCCCAAGTGGTGCACTTGATTTAGTCATGTTCTTTATTAGTGTGGACAGGGGTGAAGCTGAGCTAAGAGTCTGGGTCTTGGGACTGCACCGAATTTAGCCACTGGGAAAGGGGAATTGAAGGGAGCAGCACTGCTGATGCAGAAGGCAGCAGGGAGGGAGGGCTGTCCTTGCACTCCTCAGGACATTTGTCCTGGGTGCCACTGGCCTTGCGTCTGTGAGATAAACACAAGTGTTGACATCTGTCAGGGTGCTTTTGCAGGAGTTGTGGGGCACAAGGAACCAAACCCCACAGTGGAGACAGAGCAGCCCCTCCCCACAGCCAGAGGTGTGGGGTGGGTTACACTGTGCAGCCAGAGAGCAATCCTGACCCTTGTGTCCTATGACTTACCTGAGGCAGGCTTTTCCTCTGGGGCATCCACATTTGTGACAGGCACTAATGATCCGAGAAGATGGTTGCAAAGCCATCAGGCTGTTGCCTTCTCATGTAACACACTCAACTTAGCCCTGCTGCTCATCAGGAGCTGGCAGGGAAAGGTAGTGACTGCAGCACATGTGGAAACCTCCCAGGGCACTGTCCAGCACAGGTGGGTGCTGGCGTTGTGCAGCAGATCCCTGGAGTGTAGAACAAACCCCTCAGCCCAATCCCTGGTGCCAGGTAACAACAGGTTTGGGACACTGACTTGTTTCTCACAGCTCCATGCTAAGCAATGTCTGTACCAAAGGAAGTTGTTCTTCCCCATATGTCTGTTGTGCATGGGAGGTGGAGCCCGCTCGGCTCACATGGCACTGTTTGTATTGGTAGTGAACTCATTGAGGGCAGGAATGGATTGAAATGAAACACATTAATCACCAATCACTCTTAGCAATGTTGTCAACTGTTTTTGTTTTTTAATTGTTATTGTAATATATTTTGGTTGTTTTTCTAATTTAATTCTCTCACTATCGTCTGACTGTGAACTGCGAACAGTGTTAAACTTGGTGTAAATAAGGCCCTTGAAAGGGCCTCTTTGCCTGTCGTTCCACAAAGTTTTGCCAATTTGCATTTTGTTTTAAATAAAGGTTGCAATATTTTATTGGCAAAAAACACTTGAGCAGATGCTGCTTTTTTTCCCCCTTAATGAATGTTTGAAGCTGCTCCGTCCTAACCAGAAGCTTGTTCATTTGGGCAGAAAAAATTGTTATAAACCTGTTTTAAAAGAAGTAATTTAATCCTACCAGGTTGCAAAAAAAAAAAGCAGTATCTTTATTTATGCAGTGTCTTGATTTAGAACCAAACTGTTGCTGTGGTGTGGTCAGAGAGCAGCTCTTGCTGTTGGGGTATAATCAGAGGTCACCCAAGTATGACACACGCACTTGTGACCCAGCAGAGCACAGGTCTTGCTTCGCCCTGGTCAGTAATGCCACCACCTCCCTCTCCAGCCACAGCCAGAGCTGCTCCATATGCCCACCTCAACCAGGCCCCGCACCATGAAACACCAGCATCTACCACCCTAGTCTGTGCCAGCCTAACCAGGACAACTGAAGACTTTTATATTTAGAAAAAAAATTCCTGGTTATCCTGGCTTACACACAAACTTCTAGGCAACTAATCTTTAGCGAACAGCTTGCTAAACTTTCTGCCCAGGTGACCAAACACAACCCGAATTGTCTCCTGTGGGGCAGCAGCCTCCCCTCCCCAGCTGCCATTCCCAGCTCCCTTGCCCCCGATGTTTCTCAGGTTTCTGACACTTGAGATTAACCATAAACCAAGTCTCAGAAATGCCTGATCACACACACTGGCACAGCCCAAAGGTCCACTCCACACAACAGCTGAGTTAAGCCAACTGCATTGGCTGAGCAGTAGGAAAGCAGCAGGCTCATCCTCTGCCTTGGACTATGAAGCCTCGTTAGATAATAGAACCAGTATGCCTGGAGTGAAGTAGGGACTCAAAGTCTGCAGGGCTAGTACGTGTCTGGTCAATCTTTCCCAGAGGTCATGCTGCTCATCACTGGCACCACTAAATGGGTCAAAGCTTAAAATAGATCAAAGGTCCCCCTGTGGGGGTGGCTGGGAAGCCAAGCCCCATCCTTGGCATGCACCGTTTCATTCCTCCCAGCACAGCCCCGTTGGAAGGGAGTTTTGACCCAGAGGTCACAAAGTGATTCCCGTAACACTGTCGAAATTTTTTGGAGCTGCTGTAATAGACTTATCACCTGGCGAGTGCCCAGACAGCAAACAGCCCCTTGTAATAATAATACTAATAATGCTGATAACAGCCAAAAACACATAGCATGAAATGTACTGAAGCAAAAAACGAAAAAAAAGAAGGAAAACTGCATCCATGAAAACTTACATTCACCTGCAGCCTGATGCTTCAGCCACCATCCTGACCTCCCCTTTGCCCTTGGCAGAAGAATTCTCTCCTGTTTGGTTTTGCAATGAAGGAAATGAGCTCCTCACCAACCCGCTTAGAAAAATAATTGTAGCAAAAGTTCCCCTCACCCCAGCAGCTGCTTCCATACAACAGAAGACTCCAGTGAGAGATGGACACTCCAAAGTGAGAGCTATGGATTTGGCATCTCCAGAGGAGATTATTCAGTCATTTTTTCCCTGCACAGACTACGATCCTGGCCCATATGTCCCTGAGCAGCAGACACCTTAGAAAGGCATGAGAGCAATGGAAGAGAAAAAAACTCCAGCAGAGCAGTTCTGGGTGATCTTGTAAAGTGACAAACTGGGGGTGGGGACATGGCTTCTGCCACACTGTCTCAACAGGACCAGTCTGTCCAATGCCTCCATTCACCACACAGCTACAAACCAAGGACTTGGACATTCTCAGTCCCCAGGCACATGGAACAGCATCTGTCAGCAGAACCACATCACGCCTTTAGGCTACTGCCAGCTAAAAGTAGGGACTTAAAACACCAGACAGACTCCATACACAGCCAAGCACAGGCTGTCCGCTCATGCACCTCCTTCCCTGCAACAGCTCTCGGAGTAATGAGGTGCCTGTTCCTGTGCAAGTGCCTGGCTGGGTCATCTGCTTGCCTGACCCTGTGCAAAGAGCAGCTCCCAGAGTGCAGAACCACCTTCAGCACATGTGGTCCCACCTGGTGTTCAAGGAAGGAAGTAATTGATGCGCTGGGGCACGGATTTGCAGCCCTGTGCAGAGAAAAGCTTCTCCTCTTTGGGGACAAACACCATCATCTGGGCCACCTTGTCGAGCGTTGCCTCGGTGTATGGAAGCCCACGGGCCAGAAAGGCGTCCCGTGCGCACAGCTTCACGTGGTGGTATTCCAGGGGCAGGAATGGCACCAAGACGTCAATGAGGTTCTCTCTGAGGAGGTGGCTGTGGGCATAACCATTCTCTGAGCAAAACACAAGATAAGACAAATTCAGAAGCTTCACCTGAGAGCATCATCTCTCTGCAAGGCCAGGCTTGGCTCCGAGGGGCTCATCCAGCTGTGTATGGTGGGACCCACTTGTGCCAGAGTTGGTCAGCACTGAGCCTGAGAACAGAGCATCTCTATGAATCACACGTGAAGCCGCAGACAAGCCTTGGTACTGCACTGTGGCATTGGGCTGCCTCTCACCCTTCACCATTTTCAGGTCTGAAGAGGGCCAGAAGGACTCTTGGCTCCCTCCCCACATGCCTTGTCTCACAGGGACTAAGGACGGGGCTCTCATTGTCAACAGCCCTGGGCTGGGGTGGAGTGAAGGCTCATTCCCTAGCACGTGGCCCCGTGTGACACATGGTGGGTGGGATGGTGCAGAGGGGCATGCAGCCTACCCACAGCACCCCTTGAGCAAGCCCAGCTCTTACCTGCAGCCTCCTGCAGCTCCAGCCACAGCCGCTGCTCCAGGAACTCCATTGAGATCTCCTCCCGTGCCCGGCCAGCTCGCCAGAAGTCCAGGGCGACCTCATTAATGGTGTTGCCACCGAGATTGCTGCAGACACAGAGGGAAGTCACTCAAGATTCAGTTCAGTTCTCTGAACTGAGAACTCAGTTCAGTTCCTCTGGAACTGAACTGCTGAGAGTTGCCAGCAGCTTCCCTGCAGAAAGGCCCCAGCAATTCTATTGGCAACAGAGGGTTTGCTGTCTAGGAACAGCACATGGAGAGGCATCCTTCTCCAAGAGTCCCTTTCCACAGGCATTGATACAGCTGTCTGCCATCCTGCCAGCTCAGACCCAGGAGCAGCAGAATCCTCCATCTCCCTCAGTCCCCTGTCCTGGCTTAGGAGCCATCAACCTTGCAGGTGACACTTGGCTCCACACTAAATGCTGAACAAGCCACCACGAAGTCGAAGTTAAAGGGCAAAGCACATGGCAAGAGTCCCACTGGAAGTAAAGGTCCAGGGCAGGGATTCAAGTGGTAGCCCAGGATTTGGCAAAGCACCCTCTGCCCATCGGACAAAGCAGCAGCACAGTTCCTACCTAAGGACTCCTCTGGACACCCATGGGGGCAGCTCTGTGGTGGTGAATGCGAGGTCCTGGCAGCTGTTGAAGATCCCAGGACAGCCCTTCACCCTGGAAAGCAGGTCCAGGAACAGTGCCCCTCCAAGTGCTGGTGAGGGGTTTGGCCCCAGCCCTGAATGCCCCACTGAACTGGGAACCAGCTGGATGCAGAGCTTGTGTGGATGGGAGGCAGAGAGGCAGTGGGAGACACAGACCTTGCACCCAATCCTTCCTCTCATGTCAGAGGCTCTGGGACCCCAAATGGAAGGGAGGCAAAATTAAAAAGCCACCACTGTTTCCCACCCCCCTCCCCGCCCAAACTATGGGAGAAACAGTCCCTTTTGACAGAGGACAGGCAGCCAGTCCCACCCCATCCCCAACTCCCACACCTGGGCAAAGCTGCAGGACTGTGCCAGTGTCCATAGGAGCCCTGGAGCAGAGCAAAGCTGGTCAGTGTCACACTGCCACCAGGAATGATGAAACCCCTGGGATTACACACTGCTGCAGTTTGAGGCACCCTGCGTCCCTCTGTTTGGTAGCATGGGGTGGGAGTGATACAGTGTCTATTCCTGACCTTCATGGCTTGCCAGGCAGGACAGGAGGTCAGCCCAGTGCAACCAGCAGCATGTCCACCCTGTGACAAGCATTTCTCAGGGGCTACTTTAGACAGGTGCCTGCCTCACATCTTGGTTTTGAGATGTCCCACTTCTCCCTCCAGCTGCATCTCACCTAGGGACAGTGCTGGGGTGCACGTGCCCAACTCCAGGGAAAGGAACAAACTAAACCAGGCTGTGCTGATGTCGGGATCAGCCTCACAGCACCTCAGTCTGCAGCCACAGCCAGGCAATAGAAACTCCCCACCTCCCAGGTGCACAGGAACTTCCCACCAAGACCTTCAGCCCCAGCTTTGCTCCCAGGAGTATGACATCTCCTGCTCAGCTGAGCAGGGTGACACCACATTAACTGACTGCTTCCTTGCCTCAAAGTCTAGACACTGGCTCAGGTGTCCCAACTCAGCTGGACCTCAGCTACTCCCATAAATGCCCTGCTTCAGGGAGGATGCCCAGCATCCATAAGTAAAACTGACCACAGAGGCAACCACCATGAGGGAACAAGGTATTTGTGCCCTCCCGTGCAGCCTGAGCCCCTCATATCACGCACCTCACAGGATAAATTCCATCACTTGGTTCCTCCCCATCCCTCAGGAGCCCAGAAATCACCTGAGGAAGAGGAAGATGGATCTCTGGTGATTCGCCTGGCCCTTGGTGTTGTGGTGAGCCATGAAGGGCTTGATGGCATCCAGGAGGCTGGAATGCAGCTTCTCGGCCTCATCGAAGATGAACAGGGCTTGCCTGCAGCGCTGCAGGATCTCGCTGATCTGCTTCTGCAGCTTGGCCTGCACAGCAACACGGGGGAGCGTCAGGAGCCCCTGGGATGCCCTGGGATAACCCAGCCAAGCACCACAGCTATTCTGTCTCCTCCCACCAGTGGGACAGGGCAGAGAACAGGGAGAGCAAAGGCAGGAAAACCAGTGAGGTGAGTCAAAAATAGCTTAATAAGTGAAGGAAAGAGGAAAGAAAGAAATAAAGTGGTGCAAAGGCAGCCACCCATCCTGCCACAAACAGACTGATGTCCAGCCAGTCTCTGAGCAATAGCATCCCGCCCCTAAACCCACTCCCTGTAGTTTTTATTGCTGAGCATGACAGTAAAATGACATGGAATATCCCTTTGATCACTTGGGCTCAGCTCTTTGGTGTGTCCCAAACTTCTTGTGCACCCCCAGCCTACTGACCTCAGGGGCAGAGTGGGAGAGCAGGGAAGCCTTGAGGCTATGCAAGCCCTGCTCAGGAGTAACCAGGACAGCAGGGTTAGACAGACAAACAACACAGACAGAGCTGTGATCCACAGTTTCACTCACAAACCCAAGCCACAGCCCTACATGGGCTGCTGGGTAAGACATGAACCCCAACCCACTAGACCATCCCATGTTGTTGGCTCTCACCTTGTAGGAGTCCATGTACGTGTGATGTGGGAAGTGGAGGAGGGACACAAACACCCTGACACAGTCACTCTTCAGCCCGTCCTGGTACAGGTGACTGGCCACCATCCGAGCCACAAAGTTCTTCCCTGTGCCGGACCAGCCGTGGAAGGACAGGACCAGAGCCTTCTGGGGCTGTGGGCTCTGCAGGAACCCCTGCACTGCCCGGACCACCACTTCCTTGGCCAAGTGCTGCCCGTGCAGCTGCCCACTGAGGTCTGCCTCCAGCCCTGCACAGAGAGAGCATGAGCTCAGCCTTACACTGCCAATACAGGTGCTTCAGGTGGAAATAAGAAGATAAAACGTGGCCAGGCTGCCTGGCTGAGAGGACTCTGAAGTGGCATTAAAGCCTGTGCCCTGCCTACATCAGTGTCTGGCCCCAAAAAGACACAACTCTTCCACTGACTCCTTTTTTCCTTTAGGAAGAGGCAGAGGTGTTTGGCAGCTGCAGAGAGCACTGATGCCCAAAGGCCCTCCCAAGCTCCCAGCAGAGGGTTTGGATACCAGGAGTCTCAGGGACAGCAAAACACAAAGACACCTACTCATCGGTTATACACAGGTCTCAGTGTTCCCTCCCGACCTAGGGCAGGGTCCTGGGCCAGTTTGGATCCCACTGCATGTGCCTGGAACCTATGAGATGCATAGCTGGAGCAGATATGCTGTGCAGTAAAGAACAAACTCTCTTTGGTCTCAGAACTTCAAACGGGACACAGGACTCAGCTCAGCCTCTCATCCTCCCACAGCTCAGCACCCTGCTCAGAAAAGCCCTTTACTTACATCACTTTCTAGAATACACTTGAACAGGAAAAAAAACCTCGAAGCAAGCACCACACAAGCAGCACAGCCCCTACCTGTGATGTTGTTGATTATCCTGCAGTCTCCCGTCTCACAGCACTTGCTGAAGCTGCAGTACCAGGCAGAGAGGATCTCCAGGTAATCCTGGCCCAACAGAGGAAAGCCCCAGCCTGGAAATGGCAGCAGTTTGAGCAGAGATGTTCCAGGAAAGTGGCTTTTTTGCATTTTGCATAGACGCTCAGCTGAGCCCTGTTTCGGGCAACCCTCTCCCAGATGCAGGGACTCAACCATACCTCTGCGAGCAGCCCGGGCTACGGGGAGGGACAGTGAGCTCGGAACCAGCAGCAGCTGGTTCGAGATCGCTCCAAGTGCCCAAGAAGTACAAGTGCACTCCTCTCATCCCGAGATGTGCCAAGGAGGGAGATGCCCGGGCCAGCTACCCTCGGGAATGACGGACAGCGCTACAGGAGCCGGGGGCATAGCAGGGTGTCCGGACCTGCTGCTCCCTCCTGGGCATGGGAGAGAACAGAGCAAGGTGCTTACTTGGGATAGGACTGGACTCTCGTCCTTCCTCCTTCTCCTCCTCCTCGCAGCCCTCCTGCCACACTTTGCACACCACGTACTGCCAATATTGCTTGGAGAGAGCACCCACAGCTTCCAAGTGCTTCTTCACGGCTTCGTACCTCGCTCTGCCCCACGGTCCCCCCTCCGGGACGGGTCCCTCCTCCTCTGCCCAGGGTCCCCGGGGCGGTGACGTTGTCCCGGGGCTCCCCGAGCCCCCCAGGAGCAGCAACAGCACCAGGATGCAGCAGCCGAGCCCCCGGCGGGCCGGGAGCCTGCCCTGGCCCATGGCGTGGTGCGAAGTCCCGGCTACAGAGCCACGCCAGCCGCCCCTCGGTCCCAGCTGATCTCACTTCCTGGGGCCGCCAGGGGCGTTGCTGGGGAACAGCCGCGGGCGGGGCTGGCCTTGGTCAGATGTGGCTTCTCTGTCGCTGTCCGAGCCACGGGGACACGGCAAACCCAACCCTGTGTCCGAGCAGAAGCTCCCAGCACCCTCCAGCCCCGCCCCAGGCCCGGCCAGCCCTGGCTGGGAGGGGAGGGAGCTGGAGAGATGCTCATGGAGGCTCCCGGATATCACGGGCAGCTGTTCCCACAGAGCTGCAGCATCAGCAGCAAGTGCCTGGGGAAGGTAAATACTCTATTTTGAAGTAGCCCAGCGGCTCGGCTGAGGTTTTGCAGCCACAAAGGCAGGAGAAAATGGCAGTTGTTTCTTAGCGTCCTTCCCGAGGGGACACAAAAATAAGAGGCAGAAACAAGGCAGCAGTGAGTGAGTCAGCTCGGCAGCACAGGGAGCAGCACCCGCTGTCCAGGCTGTGTTTGGTGCCTGCTGGGCTCCGAGTTCAGTTCAGGAATTCCATCAGAACTCTGGGACACACGGCTGCTGACAGTGGGACAGGCTTGCTGTGTGACAGTGGATATGCCATTCCTCAGCGACCTGAGAAATGCATCTCTGCACACCAGGACATCCAAACACACGGACACGCTGAGTGGGCTCTGCTCAAGCAGCCAGGAAAGCAGCCCATCCACATGGGCACAGAACCACCACAAAGTAGCCCGTTAGAACTGAGGGACAATTCATTGCCACCACTAAGCTCATCACCAACATCCAGTTTCTCCAACCAGTTGTGAACCCTCTCCAGTACAGGGAAGTAGCAACTGCAGTCCTTAGGGCTGGCTCGGGATCCTACAGTCCCAAGCAATCCCTGGCTTTCATGCTGGAAAGAGGTACACACACACACACTGGGCTGTGGGGGGAAGATTTAAAAAGTAGATAATTCCCATGTAACTTGCATTTTACCTTAAGCTACACCCACTGCTGGCTTACTGTAAGAAAGTGACACCTCTACAACTACTGAGCAGCAGGACAAGTCCACCCACAACACATCCTGAGACCAAGGCCAAGATGCTTTGGAAATGGAAAGGATTTCAAGGTTGTCCCACATGCTCAGAAAAATAAAAATAATTTGGAACATAAATAGAATTAATTACTAGCCTGGTAATTCCCCAGTCCAGGTGGATGGGAGGGGGGATGCAGCCCAGGCATGGAGCAGAGTGCATCACCATTTACAGATGCCTACAAATATTACACAGCAGCAGTAAAAATACTGGGACTAACAAAACTGCCCTTCCAGCTAAAGAAACAGTGAGGCCGAAACCTGAACATCAGTTGCAATAACTTAAACAGAACTAAAACCAGTGCATTAAAGAAATCAATTAAAAATCGAACTTGTTGTAGCCATAGCAAATTAAACTGCTGTCAGCCTTTCTGAAAACAAGTTGAGGCACCTGAAGTGTCTATACACATTTATTTAAAAAATCATAGCTGGAACATTCAAACTTTGCCCACCCAGGATAACTGTTCTAGCTGAAAAGGGCTTATTAAAAGGGACAGATGTCATAAAAAATAGACGCTTACATGTTTCAAAGGAAAAAAGAAAATTCTGAAAGATAAACTGGCTGTTCAACACTGCACCAGCTTATGGCATAATTCCTGGGATGTCAGCCTTGCCCAAGTGCAGCACATGGTAAGAGCCAGAAGGAAAAGGAGAGAGTTCTTTAGCAGGCCCTGGCACAGGCTGCCCAGAGAAGCTGTGACTGCCCCATCCCTGGAAGTGTTCCAGGCCAGGTTGGACAGGGCTTGAAGCAACCTGGGATAGTGGAAGGTGTCCCTCCCCAGCGCAGGGGGCTGGAACAAGATTATCTTTAAGGTCCCTTCCAACCCCAGCCCTTCTGGGACTCTATGATCCAGACTATTCTCTGTCTGACTTGGCCATGCAGGTACCAAGGCACTGGAGAGTTTTAAGTGCAGGAATTACTCTCCTTCTATAATTCAATTCCCTATATGGGGCCTCAGGGAGGAAATAATCCTCATGATTAGAAGGGAACCTGCAGGAGACTGGAAGAGATCCCAGTGCATTATGCTGAGAAGACCTCGCTCACACCTGCCATGGGTTAGGCAGCACCTAGGAAGCAGCTGAAACCCTGACTATAGTATTTGCTAATCTTGAGGTGAGTCTGGCAGCAGAGGCAGGTGCAGGGACCTGCACAGCCCCAGAGAAGATGGGAGCATGCTCCGCTTATCATTCATGGCTGGTTATTCCAAGCAGTCAGTCCTGGTGATCAGCAACCACGTGATTAAATCTCCACCACCTTGGCTCAGCTCAGGTGCTGTCTAAAAGAAAGAGAAAACAGCACCACCAGAACCATAAGAAGTGGTTATGCCTGGCTTATTCCACACCCTAATGCATCTTGGGACAAGCAAACACTCAGAGGGAACACTGTAATGCACAATTTCACTTACAGGCTGCCCAGAGAAATGCCATGCACCCTTCTTTTAGTTTTTTTCCCTGTTTCCATACAGCAATTCCTTCTGCTCATCCACCACTGCACTCTGACAGAAGGCAGGGGGAGAAGCGCCCCTCTCCAGAGCTCAGTATAACACAGCTATGGATTAGATCACTAAATAAAAAAAAGATCTTGAATATGAGAGGTATGAGAGGGTATGAGAGGAATCCTTTCCCCTCCTTAATTTTTCCCCCACAAAGTCCTATCTATCCCTAGTGCCTTAAAAATATTGACTCTACAAAGAAAGAACAAATCACCAGTCCCACACTTGGGATCTAAGAACTTCTTTTCATCTCTAATTTTTAGATTCAATAAAAAAATTGTAGGGAAAGGATTTGAGAACTTCAGGAAAGTGCTTATTTTCAACCCTCTTTGGTTCTCCATTGGCTCAAAGTTGTTTGTGTTCATTCTTTTATAAAAGTACATTCATTACATAATCAGAAACACTAAAATCTCCCAGTTATATGGATTCTTATGCTGTTACTGAGGCAAACCACTCCAAAAATACACAGCAGTAGCACAACAAAGTGCTTGGAACAACAGCTCTCCAAACTGCTGGTTTCAGCCTGTCAGAACTTAAAAGCATCTGTAGTTGTTGAACTGCTCATACACAAGCAGGAATCCTGTCCTTCTCCCTGAGCAAATTGGCACCTCAGAAATAGAGATGAAGTTACTGTCAGCACACAATGCTAGGAAACAAAAACCCCAGAACATCCTCCCCCACAAAACCCTCAAAATAAACCCCAGAAAGAAGTTTTTACAGAATTCAGCAATGCTGAAATCCAAAGTTTCCAGGGACAAACTCTAGTTTAAAGAAAAGCAGGTTTCACACCACCAGCTGATTCTACAGGGCAGGTCAAAGATCATTGAATTCAGAACTGCTTCACCTCCTGCCTCTGAAACACTCACTGTTGGGCTATTTCTTAAGAAAACCCCGATACAGCCTGAGTAAAGCTCTGCACTCAGGGGGAGCAGATTGACCTGCCCCATCTCAATGAAAGCTCAGAAAACACAACCATGAACACCTGCCAGCTCTACTGACACCTCTTGCAACCTGGTATCCATCCTTTGCTCCATGGAAGAAGCTACTGGGACACTGCCAAGGGCTCAACCCAGGTGCGCAGCAGATGCAGGGCCACGGGATGCACCGGCAGAAGACCACTTCAGTCTACATGTGTTTTATTTCTATATCTGGGACACTCCTCCTTATCACCAAGGCCCTTGCAAACTGAAGCTACACATTTGACCCCGTTTTTGGATATACATGACTGGAACGAATGCCACTGACAACCACTGGCAGAGGAGTAACTGGGAAACAGCAGCAGCAAAACACTTCACACATTCAGCCCACCACATGTGGAAACTCAAGAGAGACAGGAGAGGGACAGAGAGACTTAACCAATCCATCAATGTTGTTTTATTAAAATCTTTATTCACACAATGTTGCTTTATGTGGGATCTGACCCCAGGGGATAGGAGTAGAAAGTCATGATCGCATTTTGTTTGCTTACAAGCAACTCCATTTGTGCAGCAGCTCCCAGGGGCCTCCTCTAGCAGCTCCGAGAGGGGGGTCTGTTTCCAGCATCTTGCTCCAGCTGCTGCAGCAAATAAATTACCTTCTTAATAAATTAGTACTTTTGAGTTGAAGTTTGTTTGGCAAGACACACTCCAGTTCATCAGCTGCTAGACGAGGAGCTGACTTAAGTGTCTCCTCCCCCAATGGCTGCCTTGGGAAGGAGGAGGTAAAGAGCAGATGGCTGATGAGGCTCTCTTTAATTAGTTCTTGGTTTCTGTGCCTCCAGTGCTCTGATAACACTGATAACCACAGTACAACCAGTGTGTAACATCTGGGGCCAGTGGGTGACATGCACAGTGAACAAGGATCAGAAGGTGTCACGAAAACTTACTTGACAGAGCACCTGCCTTGCAAACAATGTTATTTTTCAGAGATTCAAGCAGATCCTGTTGGCACCTGGATGCTGCTCCTTGTTTCCTTTGCAATGGTTACAATTTAAAATCTCTCCGGGTTCTGTATTTAAGCAAAACAACCATCACTGCCAAAAGGGCAGAAATTGTCACAAGGCCAAAACCAGATCTTCCTGATTTTGGTTTAAGAGAGGAATTTATTCTTCTTTCCTGCTGCAGAACATCAACCTCCAGTAGTGTTTACAGCAACTAGAAGCATCAATATCACAAATAAAAAACCAACCCCAAAAGACAACCATTTCTTGCTTCCTTCTACTGATAATGCTGGACTTCACGCCCTTTGTCCACAAGTAAACCAAAATAAACCAATACCCTGCTTTAAATCTTTCACATTCATATTGGGGAAAAACCTATCCCCAGGTTCCATCTGACAGCAAAAGCTTCAGCTTAGAGCAATAGGTAAGTCTCAACACTATTTTAATTTCAAAGACTGAAAGACTTTTTTTTGAACCCATTATTAAATCAAATGTAAATATCAAGAATGATCATATAGAAATCAAAATTTTGGTAGATCCCTCCCAAAATGTTAAGAACCTGTGATTAAGCTCAAAGAGAATATGCTTGTAGAAATGCTACAGGCCACCACCATGTGCTTCACTGTTTCCCCTTTGGGTAAATCATCTCAAATTTCCTGGGAAACAGCTTATATCAGCACTTGCTCCTGCCCCACAGGCATCACCCACAGCTTCTAAAGTGTGTTCTGTTATCAGGTGATAGAGACATGAGTTTCACAGTGCTTCAGAGCTGGCTGTGTATCACCATCCTGACTAGGAACTCCAATAAATAACTCCAGATCCCATCCCATCATCTCATCCCTCTGGGGCCCATCTGTGATGTGGCCAAGTCCAGAAGTGGCAAGAGCAACATAAAATTCAATCTCAGGTGAACAGTCACATTCTACTTTCAAGATACTCTGCTCATGCAATGAGAGAAAGACTTCAGCAAAACAATCCTGCATTTTTCAGATAAACTCTCTCCCTGACACCTCCTGGATCAGGTGTGGCCCAGGTGCAAGAGCAGGAAACAGCGCTTTACCTCCCTGCCAAACTGCAGAGTTAGAAAGATCCTGTCAGGAAAATCAAAGAAAAGGGCTCAAACTGACATTTTGGTGCTCTTGCTCTCAAGTTCAGTAACCTGTAATCGCTTTGGCAAGGGAGCTCTTTCCTTACGTTAAGGACCATGCGGGCTGAACACTGATGCAAAGCAGTTCAATTTGGAAATAGTGATGAAGCTGCTTCTCTTCTGGAGACACAAATTCAGACCTGCCCCAATATGATCAATTTTATGGCACAAGCTCACTGGCAGCACAGGCTGAAGTGCTGAAGGATGACAGGACTAGCACAACATGAGTATTGCGAGCCTGCCCTGAAAAGCCAATTCTATCTATGGCAGAATCATTAGTGAGGACCCCAGGATGACCATCCCAGGCAGGACATCGCAATGGGGGTTGCAGGAAGCAGCTGAGGAAGGCAGAAAACCTCCTGGAAGGGGTCACAGCTTCTGAGCTTGCCCACAGCCAGATCAGGTGAACATGGGACCCAAAGTGGTGTTCCAAGAACAGCAGTGCTGAGCTGTGGTCACAAGGAACAGCAGGAAGCTCTCTCAGGTGAGATGAAGAAGACACCCCAGAGCTCAGGGTTGTCTCCCCAGCTCAGGTTACTGCTGGTACCAGGGTAAGTCCAGCAAACACCTCCTCCCCCAGTCCCACATACCCAGAGGCCTCACAGCACTCAGGGCTCACAGTAAAGTCACCCGACCTCGCTACATAGAATTGCTTCCTAGGACAGATTCTGTCCTCCTCAGCTACTACAGGATGAAAATTTGGTTATAATAGACTCAGGACTGCAAGGATATTTATTCTACTCAGACCTTGCCAGATTCCTTAAAAAACAGTGACAAGACACATGGAAACTTTCTATAATCCCTTAATTATCAAGTGCTGTATAACCACCCTGTCCTCTCCTATACCTCCAACCCTGTGAATAAATCTTAGATAGGACTTCAGCAAAAACACTGAAGCATTACCACATGAGGCAACCCCCTTTCCCAACCTTTTATCAAGGAAAAGCCAAGTGAGCAGCAGAGCTCCCCTCTCCCATCCCTCACAGCACTCAGAAGAACATCCCACCCCTGGGGGGTGGCACAACTCTTCAGTCTAATAGTTATTTTATTCGTCCCTTGCTTGTTCTCTAGAGAAGCAATAAAACACCCAACCAGCTCAGAGCTGATTGTATACAACCCTGGATCAGACAAACTCACCAGAGTAGAGGGGGAAGAGAAGGGGAGAGGACTGTACTCTTCATCTCTGTTTGTCCCCTCCAGATTCAGTCCACAAAGGAGTGTCTGTATCCCACACACTTGCACCAGCACTCAGAGCCGTTTTCATCTGGCACGATGCCCACTGCCGGCAATGGACACACCATGGTGGTCAAGATACCACTGCGGGGGTTGAGCCATCTGAGGCCCTCTTCCCACCTCTCACTGCTGCCAGCCCCAGGAAAAAGCCAGTGTCACCTCCCTTCCTCTGCCTCGGGAGCTTTCCTGTTCATGTCAGTCCATCTTGGCCACAGCCCTTCTGAACTGATTGTGCTGTTTTTCTATCGCTTTTTTGTTTGTTTTTAAAAAAGGGAGTTTTATTATCTGGTGTTCCACTATGACTACAAGTGAGACAGAGTCATCCTGTCTTCCACCAGCACAACATCTGGCCCAAACTGGTCTGTGCACTGCTTCACTGTAGCCAGGATGCTGAGGAGCCGCTGGTCCAGCGCATCCAGGTGAGGGTCAGAGAGCACAGGTGAGATGGGGTCATGCAACATGGCAGTTTTTAAGGCAGACTTCAGTACTCCGTTCTTCAGGTAATTCAGCCTGTTCCAGGTAGAAACCCGGATGCTGCAAAAGAAACAAACACACATCACCATACCATAGTCCGGCCGCAGTCCTGTCGGGAATACCAGTGCCAGCCTCCTGAGGGAGCCTGGCACAGCAACAATGGAGACTCATTGCAAAAGTGGGTTTGGCGTGGCAGGGTCCAGGTGAAACTGCATCATAGACAGGATCTAAATGAAACTGGAAAGCTGAAGGTGATGAAGAATCAATCTGGTGTGATGGAACTCTGATGTTACACAGGTACACTTTCAGCTGTGAGCAAGGAAGGTCTTCAGTCCTGAGGCCTCCCAGACACAGTTTGGCAAGAAAAGAAAAGGAAGGAAAATGAACACATTCAAACAAAACTTGAGTGCGGAAGAGCATCACTAACCAATAATTAATCACAAAGGACAAAAGGCAGTTGACCAAACTTCCAAGAAAGAGAACACAGCAGTGACCTTTCCTTTCACTGGCCACTGAATTTACTTGTGTCAGCGCATCTCAACTCTCGTGTTCTGTGAAGTCTCTTGGGATTCTCCCCCAAACCTTTAAGGTTCAAATCATTAGTACTCCTGGTCTAAACTCTTGGGTTTGATGGCTTCTAATAAAACCAGCAAAATAAGCAAGTGTGGGAACAAACCAACAGTTAAAACAATTACACGTATGAATTCTTAAATGGCATTTGCCTGGTACCAGAAAGAAGGGATACCTGAAAAGCAGGAAATTGCAAAGCCTCTTACAGAGATAAACTTCTCCTCTGGTTGCATTTGGGAGAATCTAGATGACAAAGACTCCAAAAGTACCTCAATAAAGCAGGAAATCAAACAGAAATTTAAAATTAATGTAGGAAAACTACATAATATAGGAAAAGAATTTGAAAATTCTTTAACTGTTCTCCATATGACTTCTAAACGGATCTTGCAGAATGTAGGCCAGGTGTACTGCAGTGTGCAGGGCGCTGTGCTTAGTGCAAGCAGGATGAGAGCTCAGGCTTTGTGCAAAGCTCCCAGGTTTCAAAGTTCTCAAGGAATTTGGAAGACAGAACCTTTCATGCACAAGCTTCAAGGACAAGCTCAATTTGGAAGGCTTAAAAGAGTTGAAGTATCAGTCAAGAAATGGATATATCAGTATTTTTCTTCATGGAAATTTTCATAGAATCCCAGGACCGTTTGGGCTGGAAGGGACCTTAAAGAACGTCCCTTTCCACCCCCCTGTCATGGGCAGGGACACCTTCCATTAGACCAGGTTATTCCATTCCCTCTCCAGCCTGGTCTCAAACGCTTCCAGGGATGGGGCAGCCACAGCTTCTCTGGGCAGCCTGTGCCAGAGCCTCACCACTCTCACAGGGAAGAATTTCTTCCCAATACTCCATCTATCCCTGCCCTCTGGCATTCCCCCTTGTCCTGTCACTGCAGACCCTTGTCTGATGTCCCTCTCCAGCTCTCTTGGAGCCTCTCTTTAGGCACTGGAAGGAGTTCTAGGGGCGTCCTGGAGCCTCCTCTTCTCCAGGTGAACAACCCCAGCTCTCCCAAGGCTGTTCCTATAGGAGAGGTGCTCCAGCCCTCAGAGCATCTATTAGGAAGAAGCAGCAATAGCCTGGTGAGAGAGTGGACACAGAGAACAGAAATCAACAAGTCATAGCCTCTGAAAAGAAACAAAACCACAGCTCACAAGGCCAAAACAGAAACAAACCTCTGCAAAGAAACTACAAACTTCACTTGAGAGGAGCCCCCTGAACAGGGCTGCAGCTTTCTTTAGAAACCATGTTTGAAATTATCAAATTGCCAGACACATTGGATCCTTCACTTCTGTCAGGGAGAACTCAAGCTGGGATGTGAACTTTGATTTGTCAGGAGCTGGATGGGGACAGCTGCAGATGCAAAGTACCTGTCACATTGACTATGGATAAATCTGAACCAGTGAACTGGAGGTAAGACCAGTTTCTGCAGCCAACCCTCCGACATACTTCCTTAATGAAAATGGATTTCTCAGCTTCTTGGGCAGTGACAATCCATCACACAGACAGAATCACAAAAAAGTAAAGCACTGTGAACCCAAGCAAATGTTTTCAGGTTGCCAGAATGTTCCCAACTGAATGATACTGCAAACCCACGAACAGAATTACTAAGTAAAGTGAAGAGCACCCCTGTGTTTCACTTACATGCAGCACTGATAGAGAGGAGCCAAGATGCTTCTTTCATCCAGGGCAGGGTTTCCAAAGCTGAAAAGCAAAATTAAAACCAAGTGAACCAGCTGAACTCCTAAGGTTGTTCTCAGCATAAAAGAGCTTTGTAAAGAACTCAAAGAAATCAACACTAGGCAATTTCATGCTCCAAGAGATCAAATCATTTAAATTAAAATATAAACAGGCCATAACTGATCACAGATATAACTCTCAACAGTATCAGCTAAGCAGGTAAACAGAAGCAGCACCAGCATACACAGTTCTTTATCAGACTAAGGCACCTTAGAAAGGCATTTCAGAGAAGTTTAGAAATGATGCAGGGGTAAGGAATAACTGGTATTCTGGGAATGGAGAATGGGAGCTTTGTCTGTCTGACACAGCTGGGCACGGAAGGAACCAAACAGCAGCAACCATTAGAACAACAGTTCACTAACAGGGTGATCAATTTAAACATTTCATGCCTACACTTTCTAAGGAAGCCAGAAGGCTTCCACAGCATTTCAAGCTTCACCTAAACACATGCTGGATTTATTTTCCATAGTTTCACCCTCCTCATAACACTGTTTTCAATGAAGAACTTTCCCCTCAATAAAGATACGCTGCTGTAGGGGCCTGGCATTATGCTGCCCAAATAATTCTGTTATTAGTAGCTTTCAAACTGGAATAAGCTCTCAGGGAAGTGGTCATGGCACCAAGGAGAATCTGCTCTTAGTCATATGGTTTAGTATTAGGTTGTCTGTAAGGAACAAGGAGTTGGGGTTGATGATCCTTATGGAAGTAATCCACTACACAAAAGACAAATGAGAAAAGAAAGGTAACTCCAAGGCTTCCAAGATCTCCAGAGTCTCAGGTGCTGTGTACACTTGGTACAAGTGGTGTGCAAAGCCAGAGCAGAGCCTGGTACAGGAACGGCTGGTCCTTCACAGAAGGGGAAACTCAATGCTACTGCACATGGGAGACCCCACCGGAAAAATAAATAATCTTGAATTGCCGGACTAAATTAAAGTAGATGATCTATGTTTTTAAGAAAAATTAAGCAAATCGTTATAATCTAAACAAGGCTGTGTCTTCAATATAATTTTTAACCTAAACTATAGGGGACAACACACAAAAAAACTATTGCAGAGACAGAACAACTCACATTTTTAACACATTTTTAAAATGCTTTTTGTTTGGGTAAGAGTTAATACCCACATTTAGAGCATCATCATATTTTGCTTTTGCTATCACTTCTACCTCCATTTTAAACTTTTAACCTTTCAAAGCCAGAGTAGACATATCCAGAAGGCAGGAATGCCAAATTATTCAGAAACACATTTGAAAAGATCTGCTTTTATTACAGCACTCACTAATACTGACTGGTGATTAATAAAAAGAATAAGTTTTCAATCTTCCAATTATTAAAAGCCTAAAAGGAAAGGGCTTTTCTGGGGATAGGAGGACAGACTTGAGCAAACCTTTGAAAGCTGCTTTGGGAAATACTGTGCTAATTGGGGAGTTTCTGTAGCTTGAGTAAGACCTTGCCAAGACAGAGCACTATCTAGGGCACAGAGTAGAATCACACAATCTTAGAATGGTTTGGCTTGGAACACTTGAGTTAAAGCTCATCTTGTTCCACCCCTTTGCCACAGGCAGGGATACCTCCCACTACCCAGGATGCTCCAAGCCCCGTCCAACATGGCCTTGGACACTTCCAGGGACGGGACAGCCACAGCTTCTCTGGGCAACCTGTGCCAGGGCCTGACCCCCCTCACAGGGAAGAATTTCTTCCTAATATCTGATCTAAACCCACTTTCTTTCTGTTTGAATTCATTTCCCCTCGTCCTGTCAGTATCACAGCCTTTGAAGGACCCTACGATTTGGTGAGTCATTTCTGATAAAAAGGAAAGCCTATTACAAAAGATATTAATGAATAAATTAGTGAGAGGAAGGAAACAGAGAGATACAGAGCAGATAAATGTATGCCCTTGTACTCGCCACTGCCAGGCCAACAGGACTTTCCCCAGGCTCACCTTTTGGCATTATCCAGCAGGATGAGCATACTGGCTCCTTCATCATCCTGGAAACTCTCGTAGTGGTGCCGGTCGGCGTTGCCGATCAGGTAGTCAAAGATGGCCGTGTCAATGATGTCGAGCAGGCGCGGGCCCGAATCATACGGGGACGTTTTCTTCACGGCATCGCAGTAGCTCTCGTCATACTCCCACCTGCAGCCAGAGAGGAGCCAAACAGCCCTTCAGGGAACCACCTCTGCACAGCAACAGCAGCTACAGCTGCCCTGCAGTCACCTTCGAGTGCACCAAGAAAAGGCGAGCAGCCCAGGCTAGATAAAGAAGGAAGCACTTGACAACGTTTCATGAAAAGAGTAAACCCTGCAATAACATCCCAGTGTATGGAGCAAACTGTAGTTTCAGTTCAAGGATACACAAAGCTCATCTTCCTGTGGAAAACAAGGTCAGAATTTGCTTCCTCACAACTCCACAGTGGCTGGGCTGCCTTATGGAAAGATTACTGCCATGCTTTGCCTCCCTCAACTTCCCAAGGAATGACTTCAGTACTGTGTCTGTTTCCATGGCCTTGAGCTGTTTCCATCTGGCTTTCCAGCCATCCTCTTCCTTTTTTCTTGCTAATGCAAATATCCTCATCGTGGTTAGTAACAAGCCCCTCTGCCCCCAGCAGAAAGGCTTCACATGTTTTCGTTCTCCTTCATTCACAGTTGTCTCTCTCCTCCCCACTTCCTTTGCAGAGCATCTCATCTTCTTCTCCACTGACAAGATTTCAAGCTTCCCTCTTATCTCCTTCTCCTTCTCCACCTGATCTTGTAATACGGATGTCATGTCTCAAATCTCAAAGCTAGGATTTAAAATTTTCTTATTTTCTTCTTTACAGCTTTCAAAGCTATTCAACACCACCACCAAAACAGCCAAATCTCTGGTGTATATCCTTTCCATCTGCCAACCTAAATAACAAGGGCATCTTCCATGTAAGGACTGAAACAATCCTTCACAAAATAGCAGTTAAATTGGAAATGCCTTAAACCATCTGTGATTGGGAAACAGAGATGGAGGAAACACAAGCTGGAGAGACTTGCTGACATGCTCAAAACTGCAGATAGTAGGAAGATCAGAATTTAATTACTACAACTGTCACTTCATCTTCTAGTGGTCTGGTGCCAGAGGTCCCAATATCCCATCTTTCCTCCAGGTATCCAAATCAGAGAGGTTAAAAATTTTTCTTCTCAATGTTTCTGATAACAGGTCCTCAAGTGCTGTGCCTAAATCCCTCTACGAAGAGGGATCTTTGCACCAAGGTCCAACTCACATTCAACTTACAGCACAAATCCACACAGCAACAGTCTCAGAACCTCTTCTCCTTGTGCTACATTTCTTATGCTGCATCCCTCTCTCCCTTAAGTGTTTCTTTCTCTCTCTCTCATTTTACTTTAGAGCAGTACTTATCTCCTTGCCACAATTTTTCAGATATACTATGCTCTCTCTCCTCATTTTCCATGCAGTCTTTCAAGACAGACTTTTCTCCAACACTCATTTCTGATCATTTATATTGTATTTGCAAAGGCCTTGGAAGGCCAGGGATTTTATCTACTACACCTCCATTAAAAATTACGTACACTAATGTGCCTGTGTGAATTATGTTCAAAAGGTCAACTAGGAACTGCCGCTAGAGTAGGAAAAAATCCTTATAGAGTTATTTTTCCACAATTACCAGGCACAGAAAAAGAAGAGCATGACACCAAGAATGTTTAAGTCTCCTGATCTCTCAAAATGAAATGTGCAGCAGAATAAGGTGAAAAACACCAGAACCTTGTAAGCTCATCTGAAGGAGGCAAGAACGAGTTTAAATACACCAAATACCAAATCAGCACAGGAATCAAGGTAAACCCCTGTGTAAACAGGCAGGGTATGATGAAAAGTAGCCTCTCAATGGGAGGAACACCTCCAAGAAACTCATCCTGTTCATTATTGCCATATACCATGTACTGAACACAGCTGATTTTGACCTCCTGGGAAAGAGAAAACATCTGCTGTTCAAAAAATCAATCTATGCATTTTATACTCTAAAACAATTCAGTGAAGCCTTTGGATGAGATTCTTTCTGAGAACAATCACATCATTGGAAATCAATGGATACTTTAGATCAAGGACTAAAAATCTCTTTCTAATAATTTTCAAGTTCAAGACAGACTTGGGAAACTTCACTAAGCTCAAAACCATTTGTTCTGGTCATGGCAAAAACATGCCCCACACCATGAACTCAAGATATATCACATCTATTGTAGAAGATAGCTTAAAGAAGGACAAATGTGGGATTTAGCATTCTTTACATGCTGAGCATGGTCACCAAATACTCATGGCATTCCAAGCAAAGGACTTTCCAGTGCCTACCTTCTTAAGCTAAACCAGCTCCACACCTCTCAAAACAAACTACAAGGCCCATGAATCAGGTCTGGCACAGTGCTACCACATTTCAATGGCCACAGAGGGGCACAGCAGGTCCAGTGGCACAAGAGAAGAGTCTTGGTTTGCCCACAGCCAAGATTTTCAGAGCTTGGAGTGATTGCATTGTGGAGTTCTGTTTCAGGTGATGCAGGAAAGGGACAGTGCTTAATATTGTGGAAAACAATGAAGATTTCTTTCTTGCTTATTTTAATTTAGATTTCTTGGCTTCTACTGTTGTCCTAAGAAAGTTGTTGACACAATTCTAGGTTTTGAGAGCGCTTAGTGCTCTTTAATTAACCATGGTATTTGAAAGGGTCATTTTAGTACATTGAAAGTACATTTAGTACATCATCTGCAAAGAATAACCCTGCTCTGTTCTCATACCTGGCAAGTTTGCCCTCCCGGTAAGTCCTGCCCCAAGGGTGCCGGTGTTTCTGCAGGGGCCAAACATCTGGCAGCCACAGTGTCACTGAGCCCTCCATGATGTCCCCATCTGCACAGGCTGGCTCTGTCTCCCGACAATAGTAGCACTTCCCATAGAAGCAAGTGTTATTGCCTTAAAAAGAAAAATTAAGATGTATCAAAACAGCAGAACTTAATCCAAGGAATCCAACTGAAATTCAGAAGCATGTTGTGCAGCAGACTCTTCCCCACGACAGGATTTCACTTCACT
The DNA here is from genome assembly GCA_013397935.1 of Dasyornis broadbenti. Lineage (NCBI taxonomy): Eukaryota > Metazoa > Chordata > Aves > Passeriformes > Dasyornithidae > Dasyornis > Dasyornis broadbenti. The sequence continues at coordinate 20,109 of VZRN01004889.1, read as the reverse complement.
TGTCCTCATGCTTCCTGTCTCCGAGAGGGAGAGGCTCAAAAGAGATTACAGACATCCATTCATTCAGAGCAATTAAAGACTAATATGAAAAGGAGAAAGCAATTATATTTTCTAATGAGATTATCAGTCTGAGAATTAGTAAAACACTGCACTATCAAAAAGTTTTTGTGATCCTTTCCTAGTCCTTAGGACCTTGACTTTGCAACCTTAACACTGCTTGTTTTTCACATTTCATACTTCATGTGTTAGATTTCCCACTTCTTTGAAAAAGTTGACCAAAAAGAGATGTCAAGAGACACAGCAGAACTCAGAGATCTGGTGCCCTGAGACCTGCCACACATCTCAGCTACTTGAGCTGACTCTGCAGAGGAGACAGAAACAAGTATCATTCTCACATGACCTGGGAATGCAGATCTGTCAAAGCTTCATCAGTGTCTTCTGACAGGAGAGGAGCAAAAAAACCCTGCAGCCTTTAGTCCACTAACACTGATGCATCCTCTAACATCAAGTAATCTGGAACAGACTGCAGTAATAGTTTTAGTTTAACCTTTTCTATTTTCCCCTTCTAATCTGCCTTTGCTTGATCTTCGACAAGTTACATCCAGTTCCGTGTTCACAGATGTTCTTCCAAAATACTCTTTGCCTATGTCTCACTTGGTTGTGATTAGTCTCTGTCCTTTCTTCCTTTGGTTCTACATCCAATATCCTCCCCAAACCAGGTCCAGCTCTCCAAAAGTCGTGTTTTTCCCTTTCCATCCTTATACATCTCCACCCCTCAGCCAGCACTCCTTTGGAGACCTCCATCCAGACCCAGCTCCTGTACTCCCAGTATCCCATCAAACAGCTTGAGGATGTCAGAGATCATTAGCAACTCAGAGCTTGCAGACCAGATCTCTTATTTGTATGGAAAGCCTTGCAAGTCTCTCTTCCCATTCAGGGCCTGCAGCAGGTCTAGCAAGAGACAGAATTCTTTGAGATCCTAGCTGCAACTCCAGCAAACCTGCACTGAGTATGCATGAATTCTCTCTTCTTCAGAACCTCAGGAACTTGGTCAAACTTGGCCGGACAGAAGATCATAACCTCCTCCCCAGATTCACCCATTTCTTTAGCTCCTGCTCTGCAGAACAGCAGTTCTAAGGAATCTAAGGAGGAGCAATGAAAATTTCTGGAGCCATACTTCTCAAGCCAGCACTGCTGCTAGAAAACAGCTTAGTTATCTTGGCTGAAATTCGAAAATGTAAAGCCTGCCTGAGGCAGGGACTCCATGTGAATGCCAGGAGAGTCTGATGAGGCTGAGCTGAAACTTTCATCTGAAAGTTACACCCTGTAAGTCGCAGCGTCAGGCAGCAGGTGAGGCTGCCAGCAGTGCTGCTAACAGGAACGTTACCAGCTGTAAGGACAATCATCTCTAGAGCCTTCTGATTAGAAAACAAAATAAACAAACAAAAGATTTGATGGTTTATGAAAGCCTGAAGGAGTTAAGGCTGCAGCATAAGTAACTCTTTGGTGCTTAATGACCACGTGGTAGGAGTTCACATTAATAGCTCCCATTATGTGCCCTTCACAGCACATTATTACTGTAAACAACACAGGGAAGTTCTGCCATGTTCGGCTGTAAATGCTCTGCAAGCTCTGATGCAGAACAAACAACATCTAATACCAACCAGGGTGTCAGCTCTATAAATGATCTCAAATCACTGCTCTCTCACATTAAATACAATTTTATTTTTTCAGGTCTAATCACAGACATTTCTAACCCTCTCTGACAGTGGAAAGAAAATTCTTACTCAAAAAATAAAATCCCATCTGTAACAGAAGCATGAGGGAACATAGAGCAGTTACAGAGTGAAAACTACTTGAACAAAATCAAGTCCTCCTCCTCCGCCAAACGAGGTTATCCAAGATCTCTTCTGGCACAGAAAGAGCTTCCTGCATGATGGTTAACTGTTCTATAGCTGTGTCAGGTTCCCACAGCTCTTTTTTCCCATTAAGCATCTTTCCTTCACTGGACAGCACTGACCATGGAATCCACTTACCCACGGTCATGAAGGTGCTCAGGAGCTGCTCCGTGGCCACTGGTTTGATCTCTGTGCGCAGATTCACAAACCTGCCAACCACCAGCGGGGCTCGGCGGAAACCCAGAATTCTGAGTGAGGGTGAAAAAACATGACCTGAGAATTTGCAACATAAGTAGCAGTTCAAAATTAATACAAAAAACCCCACCATCTCTGTCAGAGATGACAGAGACCAAAAAGTAAAGTTGGAGTCCTGCAGCAGCCTCCTCTCTTCTCCAAGGCAAAGTAGGGAAACTCATTTTTCTTATGTGCCTGGATGTTAAACTTGCTTTATAGGCCATCAGTGACACTCCTTTATTAAAACATTTGCAGCAGAGCAACAGAGGATGCACCATGCTCCAGCCCTCAGAACTTGGACCTCATACCAGAAATATCCATCATGTGTCTGAAGCAGGCTGGAGCAGTAAAACCATATGGGCCGTGGCTGGTCATCTGGAAAGATCATTTATAATTTGTGGGAACCACTATCTATTAAAATATTGTGCTTAAGTCCAATTCAATTACACTTGAAAGCAACCAATCCAAGAGTTGTTTTGTTTGGCATGACGAAGAAGGGAAGAGAGAACGGCAGAACAAAAGTGAATACCTGAGAAGTGCCTGGAAAAACAGAGGTGGGAAGAACAACCACAAAACTTGCAGTTATAAGATCCAGGTTTCACTCCCATGCCTGCCACAACCTTTGCTCTGTGACCACAAAGGGCCTGTGTATTTGTAATGGAATTTTAAAAGTGCTTAAAGAAGTACAAAGACCAGTACAGTGCCAGCCCCAACTCTCTTAATGCCCTTTTGACACCCTTTTAATAGTCTTTGCAATTCAAAAAAAGAGCCTGAAAAGGCTCATCTGGAAAAGGGACAACTGACATTCCACAGAGGTATTGGGAGAGTCTCATCAAAAACTGAAAAGGATTTGTTTTAGATATTCAATAAGTATATCCCCTTCCATAAGTATAAAATAACTCTAAGAAAGGGCAACACAAAATGTCTGTCTGAACAAGTCATGTGCATAAGGACAAAATTCACAGCCAATACTGAGCTATGCACAGCCTAAGCAAAAGCAGGTGTTCCAAGACAATAAGCACAGAGCTTACATGTGGAAAACCTGTCCCTGTATTTTCAGACTCACAGCCGAGAGGCCACAATCGTTGAAGGTACAGCCTCCCCATCAGTGGTAAACACACAAAATGATTCAGATCCTTCTTGAAACAATCGCATCTTTGGACAATATTTGGAACTGTCACCACTCAACACAAAGGTACAGGTTAAAGTTCTGAGGCAGGTAGCTTCCGTAAAGTATTCCAGAAGAATAAAGAGGTGCAGAGCCACAAAGAAAGGCCAGAGAAAAAAAGCACTCATGACCAAATGGACAGCAAAGAAGAGTTATGCAGGATTTGGACACTGAAAAGAGGCTTTGATTGAATGTTCAATCACTACTTTTTCAGGAAAACTGAAGTCTGTATGCTTCTTGAAAGCACAAATGGACTGATATTTTTTATTGTTATATTTTTTTGGTCTTAATATACCCTGATTTTGGCCCATGAGCACAAGCTGGCTGTAGCAGCAATGGGTGTTATCATGAAACCTTCCTAGAATTACTGATCTCCACTGCCTGCGCAATGAGTTCCACAGGTGAATCAGGACTAACAAACACCTGTCACCACCTATGAATTCAGTCAGAGTGAAAAGGCTCTTATTTATGTACTGGGAAACCTCAGTTTAAGTTCAACCATCCTATCCTTTGTTATATTCATCCCTCCTTATTACTTTTCTCAAGATTTTATGTCTCTTCATCACCAAATCTTCCTATAATGTGGAAACAGAGAGTGTGCTCATTTATTCTATGTGAAATTGCGGCTCTAACAGCATTTCATAACTACTGACATTCAGCATCTGGCGTTTTCTGTCCCATCTTTGCACATCCAATAATTTTAATTTTTTCCTGTAATGGCACCTCCGGCACAGGTCCACAGATCCACCTTGGGTACCCCCAAGTACAACTAGTATATGAATAACTGGTTTCCTCTAGGATGCACTGATTCATATTTAGTCTAGACTAAATTGTTAGTCTAGACATTAGTCTTGACTTTTCAGTGAACTGGACATGAATTTACCACATACATTTAGTATTTCAGACTCCTTCACGGCATTTGGCTACGCTCTTTCTCTCCTGTAATATTAACTATAGTGATTTTAGGGCTCATTCTCCTTTCCAAACTTTTCACAAATATCTGGAATGTTACAATCTTGAAAAGATCTTTGAAATGAAGTTTCACAGAATAACCTAGTTCTTATTTCGGCTTCAATGTGGTATATTGGCATGTTAGAGGTAGTTTGCATCTGAGGTGTATTCTTCATAGAACTCCTTTTTTCCTGGTATTTTCCAAAACCAATAAAACCAGATAAAGCAATGCCGTACCTATCCAAGTGAAAGGCTGCCACTTCTGCATTGTGTCTGTCATAGCCAGCGTAGGGTTCTCCTTCCACTATATAATCCCTGGCATATCTGTAATTGAAATAAGTCAAATAAAGTGAGTCTATGTAGAATTCCCATAAATTTTGCTGTTCAGAGTAACAATTTAATAACAGTGCTATGTTAAAGAATATCTGGGTCACTTTCCAAGTAACTGCCAATGGGAGAAGAGAAAAACATCAATGAGATTAAAGTGTCGAGATTGTTGAAGTGGTAAATAAGGAGGAAAAGTCAATGATGTACAGTGGTCTCTAGAGGCTAGGAAGCAGTTCACATTCCAACTAATAAATTTTAATCCAACCATATGCCAAGCCACATATTAGAACAAAGAGTACAGATCCTGCCACAGAACAGGGGTCTATTTATACTGGAAAGCAGCAATTCCACAGACTGTTTTGGGGTTAGAAAGGATTGTACATTAACATGAAAATACAATCGGATATTGTGGAAGAGATGGCAAATGCAATCTTTGGCAGACAGAAAATCAGCAAGTATGAACCTGAGGACAATACTGAGTATAAACAGAGCCTTTATTCTGGCAGAGAAAAGACATAATGAACAGCAAAAACCAGAAATTAGGCACTCATTGCAACAACAATGGTGTATTTTGGTGAAGTGGAAGGCTTTTTGCTCCCTTTTTTATCTTTTAATTAATGTTATTTAGTCAAAGCAAACACCAATTTCTGAGTTTCCTGACACTTGGATTGGTGTAGATACCGCTTGAGCACAATGCTGTAGCTGAGTGAGAAATACCACAATCAATACCAAACAAATGGGTGAAATGCAACATTTTCAAATAAAATAAGGCCAAATTAGGTTACCTATTTTCCATCTATATTTCAGATTTTGTAAACTGGATTATTTCCAGGAGAATTTGTGTTCGAGCAGTAGCAACAACAGTGTAAGAGAAGGCACAGAGCTCTACTTTGATGTTTTAACCTTGCTCAGGGAGGATGTGGGGAAAGAGGACGGTCCATTCCTTAGCCTGAGCAAATATTTCAGCTTCTCTGCAAGGTAGCTCAAAAGAGAATTCACTGGTGCCGGATTCCTGCCAAATGGGAGCTTTCACCAAACCAGCATCTTATGTCACATATACCACCAGATGTGATGATAGCAACTATTAATTGTTAGCAAATTAGGCTGGATTTCAAGTAAATTTGAAGTGAGACCCTCAGAATATGGCCTTGAAGGCAGGTTTTTTGTATGTACTTACAGCAGGCTGTTGGAAACGTGGCAACATTTTGAATGAAAGCTGTGGAGCTAAAATTTATTGGTAAATCCCAACCAAACTCCTTGTTTCCATGCACAGTAGGCATCTAGTCCTTTCCAAAGCAAAAGTAACATGGGAATTCCTTCTTCCCTGGATGGTAAGTTGGCTCAGCACTGTTTCTAGCAGTAACTTTGACAGAGCTTTCAGGTCCAAAGTCAGTTAAATATACTCTCTTGCAGTGCCAGAACAGGACTCTGCCCACAAGCCTGGCTTTTCAGCAGTCACAAACAGAACATGGGTCTACCAGGATGGCCAAGGCCATCCTCGCTAGTGCTCCTATAAACATTCCCAGCTGCTCGTGTCCTTGATGAAGCAGAATCTCTGCTTGCCTGCAGACAGGGCATTACAGGAATGCCATTTAATGCTCAGTGAAATGCTTTATTGCCCTCCCTCGCACAGAAAGCACTATGGGAATTCTGTGTCTCCGCGGTGCTTCCATTGGAGGAGATGCCTGTTGTACCATCAGTACTTCGTGTGAAAGGCTCACACTGCCTGGGCCCACACGGGAGCTCCAGCCAGAGCAGGAATTGGCCGCAGAGAATCAGGACTGTGAACTCAAGTCCAGGGCAGAATTTTTTCTCATTCTCTAACTACAGAATCACAGACTGGTTTGTGTTGGAAGATCATTTCATTCGAACTCTGCTGCCATGGGCAAGGACACCTCCCACTAGACCAGGTTATTCCATTCCCTCTCCAGCCTGGTCTCAAACACTTCCAGGGATGGGGCAGCCACAGCTTCTCTGGGCAACCTGTGCCAGGGCCTCACCACTCTCACAGGGAAGAACTTCATCCCAATATCCCACTTATCCCTGCGCTCTGGCAGTGTGAAACCATTCCCCCTTGTCCTGTCACTGCAGATCCTTGTCCAAAGTCACTCTCCATCTCTCTTGCAGCCCCTTAGGCACTGGAAGGGATTCTAAGGTCTCCCTGGAGCCTTCTCCAGGTGAACACCCCCAGCTCTCCCAGGCTGTTCCCACAGGAGAGGTGCTTCAGCCCTCAGAGCATCTTTGTGGCCTCTCTACTCACTCACTAACACAACAGGAAACCTAAATGCCTGCTTAATCCAAAATCTTTTTCTGTGATGACACTTCCCATTTGCAATGAAATCTCCTAAAACACACCTGCCTTACTTTTTAACATCTTTCTTCTCCTTTTCCCCAAAGACAAACAGTTCAAAAAGCTTTACAGCCAAGACTCTTCAGAAACATTCAATGATGACAAATTTTTCTGAGGATCACTGTAAGCAGAAGCCATACCAACGAAGTATCCCTGCCCTCCCGTTCTTATGTTGCTCCTCTGGTACTCACCCACTGGCAGACGGGAGGCTCAGGGGCTCTCACTCTGACCTACCCAAATCATTTCTACAGCCTACATTCAGCTACACCAGACACACAGATTTACTTTTAAGACCACTGCCAACTTTCTTTCCTTCCTTCGCTGTTCTTGAACTGCACCCTGTCCTGGCAGTCTGACACAACAATGAGGCAAAGCTTGTCTCCAAACTGCCAGAAGCTGTACTTTCACAGTCGGGAAGATGCAGCTCAGAAACATCAGATGTAACCAACATTCCCTCAGGACTGAACACTGTGATTATTCTTTTAATCTAAAGACAGGTTGTATTGAGCATCAAGGCTGTACAGCCTGAGAGACAGCTGGCACAGCAACTTAATGTTACTAGAGCACCAGCAAGGCTCTATCCTGTCTGTCTCAAAAATAACAGGATGACCTTTCCATTTATAGGAAAATTCGTACCTTAAACGTTAATGTGACAACATGGAGAAAAAAAATATATGTATAAATAAAGCAGGTTTTAATCTGTCATTGAAGGCAGTATTTACCTCTTGGGTTTGAAGACAACCTTCTGTCCTCCTTCAAGTATCAGCAAAGCTTTCAGTTGCGTCCCTTTGTATCCCACATCAGCTTTGACGATTTTCTTGGTAGTCATGGCATGCATGACAGCCCCCAGCTCAGGGGTGTCCTCGGGGTACACTTCGCGGGGCACCACCCACTGCGCTGCGATCTCCCAGGGTGACTGCAGCGTGTGCTCCAGCCGCGGGTCCAGTGCCACACGCAGCCCTGACAGCATCCGCTGGAACGCGCGCTGGTCCTCCCGGTTGGCAGCTGAGGTGTCCAGGTTGTCAATGAGGAAAACCTTGGTGAAAATGAAGATGACGAGGAGGATGGCCAAAAGCACAACTCGCTGCTTCAGCTTCATGATGCCCTTCAGCCCCTCTCCCCTGACTCTTTCTTCCAAGTGTTACCGGCAGTCTGTTGGAGATCAGGGTGAGGAAGGAGATGTTAGTTGATGAATTTCATTCCTAACTTGCATTGTGCAAGAGGTCTCACCACTGAAGCGTCCCCTAGTACCCCTAAAAATAAACAAAACACAAACTTACAATCCTGCAGATCCCACCAAACTCAAAATAAAGTTTATGCTTGGAACATAAGCCTGCATTCATGGAAACTTGTATCCTAAAGCCCGAACACTTCTGTTAAAACACACTGGGTTTGCTGCCTTCCTGCAGGCTTTCTGTGATCTGCACAGAAGGGGAAATTGCCAGATAGCATCGCTGCACAACTGAAATCATAGCAGCTGCAACCACCACGGGAAAGACTTTTGCAGGGAACTGTAGTTTAATGTGATTGCTCCAATTTCACATACACTCTTCCACTACTATGAGATCCCATGACTGCTGGTGTCCTAAAGGCCTGTCCCTTCAGAAAAGCTCCCAGGTAGATTTTAAGACGGCTGACAAACATTGAGAACAGCTGCACAGCCTACTTTCCTGAAGGAACAAGACATAAGGACAGAATAGACTTAATTGTTTATTGTCTTTCATTTGCTGCCACTATAATTTACTCAGCTTTTTTCCATTCTTAACAAAAATGAGCTGGGGTGGGGATGACATCTTTACTTCCTTGCGGTTAACTAAGTACCTTCTGCACTCAACTGTAAAGCCTATAACCACAGAAAATATATGAAGTGTCTGCAATCTCCACCAAATTCACCAAAAAAAAAATCCCAGACTACTAATCCTTGCTTGTTCTCAGTAATCTCACCTACTACAGTTAAAGCCATGTCTGTTGCTGTATTTACAGTGGGCTGCAAGACACGTCTGGCCCCTCAATAAGCCCTGGCCAGGGCAGTGTTTGCATATAAGGATCAGAGAATGCACCATCAACTGTACTCAGTTATGAGGACAGAAATGACCTTCCTAATATTAGCTGAATGTAGTCAAAAGCCAAATGGAAAAGGACCTGAGGCACACCTCTGAGGAGCGCTGGGAGCCAGCAGCAATTTCTCTTTGCACCAGCCATGCTGATCACGCAGACCCTGAACAGCACCCTGAGCTGGGGAAGGACTGACACAGAAAAGCCTTGTCATGCGATCTAACATTAAGTGTAGAAACCAGACATTATTAATCATGGCACTAGAAAAAACGAGCTGTACTGGCTCATTTACCAGCAGCAACCCCAGGACAGCCAGGCTGGCGAGCCACACACAGGTCACAGCCATCAGTGCAGAATCAGGTTGGCACAGAATAAGACTGTTAGTGTAAAAGGACATGAAAACCCACAGAGGACACCACAGCACCTTAAATAAATTTACATGAGGTCCAGAGCAGACCCATCCAGCTACACAGCTCTCCTACATCCCTGTTAGCACTCACAGCAGTATAGAGACTCCAAGAAGGGCAGAGAGTAGAAGCCTCAGGGATGCTTCAAACTAGAACTGTGACCCCCTGTGAACTGTGTAATACTGATTTTAATCTATTGAAAAATAAGTGCTTGTGCTCATACTGAAAGGGAACAAATCACATGTTTATATGGAAATTGGAGCATATTATTATTCTTCATGTAGTTTTATTTTGGCAGCCTGTTCTCCAGACAGCACAGCCACCTGCACGTTACCCACTGCAAGCACAAGAATGAGAAGCACAGACAAGGAAGATGCACCTGACCCAAAAGCTCTCATTCCTGCAGATACAGACTCACCCATGAAGAGATCCCTAAATAATAATCATATTATTCTTAAAATTAAGCAGACAAGCAAAGCAGATCAGCTGTAACTGTACCCTCTCATCGTAACTGCATAATTCACCTCTTTAAAGCTACTAAATCTAATCATTTTGACCACTGCTGTCACCAAGATCTGCTTCCATTCATTTTTAAAATCCACTGGAGTTTGTAAGGAGTTAGGCAAAGAACAAAAGTCCTTTCAGAACAGTTACTCCTTGCTATATGTATACACGTACACATACATTTAAAGAAAGCCTCGCAGCCCAATGCTGGCTGACTAAAGCACAAGGTAGGATGTTCCATGCTTCTGAAGCTCAAGCTGAGCACTAACTTTTCCAGACTGATTTTCAGGACTACGGAGTTTCTCTAGGGATATTCTTCTTGGGAGCTGGGGGTATGAATACAACTACAGTCACTTAAATTAAAGGTAATTTACTTAGTTTATCTTTTGTGACAGCTTTGAAACTAACTTTGGCTGAAACCCTCCAAAGAGATAAACAAAATTTACAAAAGTAAATAAAATTAAATATTTAACTATTTGCTGGTGAGTTGGCTCTCACTTTTTAGTGACATCTAAGGACATGAGTCATCACCTGCTTTCCTCCAACAACCACCCCGAGGTTGCCATGCAATCAGTTTCCCAGTGCTCCATGCACAGCCCGCACTTTGCTCCTTGGTGCCAACATTACACTCCCTGCTCTACAGGCCAAGGGAGTTGAATCAATTTACGAACAAATTTACCAAGGCCAGCAAGAACTTGAGCTTCACTGTTTTAAATTGAAGATGGCAAGGATGACAGCGCTGAGCCTGTGTAAGAAAATATTTATGCAGTTTTGGAAGAAAGTAATTTGAAAAAGACAAGTCTTTGGCAAAGTCTTGGACTGGAAAGGAAGATTACAAGAACTCCCAAAGCGTCAAGCTGGTCCTGAAATGAGGTCAGAGATGAGGAAGGTGAAATAACAACACACTACCAATATTTTAAAAAGGAAAAAATAAGGTAAGCTATGAGCAGAACTCTGTGGAACTAAGTGCAAAAGAGTCTTGGACAATGACAAAACTAAACCCAACAAAAAAGAGAAAATAGCCAGAAATACACAGCCCTACCAGCTTTTTTATGCTGTAATCAACCGCAAAGTTTGCATAAGAAATGCTTCTTGTTTTTCACCACTTCTTTGGGATATTCCTGATTAATTCTGTCTCTTATTACAACCAGGTCTGTATTCTTAGCAACTATGAGTCTTCCAACGTAATATACAAATAAAAGCATCTCCTCAGTATCATGGTGGGGTCACTGTGCACACAAACACCCAAACTAAAGCATGTCTTCTGGCATTAAATACCAATATCAGACCACATCATTCCCAGTTCAAAAAACAGCATGCAATTTGCCACTTACAAAAATCACAGCTACTATAAGCAGCTTACAAAGTTAGAAAAAAAATCCCACAAAACATTTTTTATTGGAGTCACAAAATCAATGCTGTGCCTCACATCACAATCTTACTTTTATATCATAAAGTTTTTTAGCTGCTACCTCAAAAACACTTGTGTGTACAATTTGCCAGGATTTCATTATGTTCCAAGTCACAAATCAGGTCTGGGGGCAGGCAAAGGTTTTGTTTGGCACCACAAGTACACAAAAAAATCATAGCTCAAACAGACACTGATCTGAAATGGATACGGTGGAAGTACACTCTAATTCCTGTTTAATGCATGGGGTTTTTCTTATATACACTACACCTTTTGGGATCACCTATCAAAAGGCCTTTAGAAGTTCTCTGGTAAATCCTGGAAAACGCCTTGAAGAAACATTGCATACAGTAGTGACATTTTCCTCTTCCCAAAATGTACTTCAGTCTCACCAGATCAATCTTCCTTCCCATCCTCCCCTCTCTGGCCAGCTCCTTGGTGGCTCATGCCCTCCCTCTCTGTGTGAGCTTTGTTATTCCAGTTTCCACAGGCAGGCTCCCACATATCTTTTCTTGGATTTCTCAGACTCATTCTGTCGCTTCCACTCTCTGTGCTGCCTGCCTTGTGTACAAGTTTAGTCATCTAGTGCTCAAGGCTTCCCACATATTTACTTGTCTGCTGTTTCTCCATCTCCTTTCCTGTTAAAACCTCATTATCTACAGGCAAAATCTCAGACAGTCTACACTCAAACTTTTCACATACACAACTGCACCCCCGGCTGAAAGCTACAACACAGATAAATATGAAAGACCACAAGCATTTTAACCACTGCAGTATCTCTGCCTGCAGCTGTAACAACCAGTAACTGCCTGGAATATTCTCACACAGCTTCAGAAAGAAACAAAATAATTTTGTCCATCTGCCTGCCCACCTTGGCCTGTTATATCCCTTAGTAACTTTAGAATCTGTTACCTGCATTTCTGACAAATTTGTCAGAGGAATACTTGCACGAACTTTACAAAAACCACAGGCCAGATAGAGGACAGACACCTTGAGAAGCCAAGGACAGCTGAGTAAATATCCTGGATCTTTCCCAGCTGCCTGCACAGCAAACAGGAACACCCGATTCAGCTGGCTGCACAAATAAGGATAGGGTGGATTGGGATAGAGGCAGCACCTGGGTGCAGCCCTGGGGAAGGAGAAGCTACCCGGTACAGAGGCTGGTAGGAGCCAGGCAGGAGTTGCTGGGGTAGATGTGGCAAACAACTCTTTGGGAAACCATGCTGCATTAATCCTCCTCGCTGAATGACTTTCCAGCAAGCACTGTTTCCTATGGAAACAAAGTTTATATAATCACACTTTTCATTTGGATCCACCAGCTAATTCCAAATACATCTGAGAGGGCAGCTGATATTGTGAAGATGGGGTTTATATGTTCATTGGAAGCTGGCAGCTGGGGGTGCTGCGGGAAGGGCTGTGGCGTTGGCTTAACAGTGTCTGCTTGCCTTGGCCATGGGGGTGCACAGCTGGGACTGGCATGGAGCTGGGAATGCACTGTGGGCAGTGAGGGACTGGGAGCACTGAAATGGGAAATGGCACTAGACATTGGCAGGAGCCAAGGGCAGTGATACAGAGGGTGCTGATTCCTGGCCAGAAGACAGCCAGAACAACCCTCCCTTGTCCCCATCCCAGTTACTGACATTCCACCTGACCACTGCAGGTCAATAAAGAGAGCTGGAAATGCTTTATGGAGCCTTGCTCTACTTGGGAATGAAGCCAAGGCAGTGAGTAAACTCTGCAATTTCCCTTCTCCACTTGACAGTCTTACATTTATTCAGCTCCCGCATAAAACGGGCACTAAAAATTTAACCAGGGTCCATGTACTCATCTGGGTTTTAGCAGCAATGAGCCTGTCTCTGCTGTAGGATGGTGCCAATCAACCTCCCCCACTGCTGAGGAGAGGCAGTGGGATTCTAGCGTCAGAACAGAACTGACAACTTTGTACCAGGAAACAAAATAAACTTTGTACCACAAATGGATGTAAATCTTGTGGTGACTATGTAGATCAGACTTAAGGACACGAGGGGTGCGCAGAGTCGTTTTCAAATTAAAACAAGACACAAGAATGCCTGTTTAGTAATAAGCACCAGATGGGATCCACTCAGAATGAAGCCTCTGCAAGCCTAGGATTTATATTTTAGTTTACTCTGTTCGTTCAGCCCCTAAAGCACTGTGTATGTTGTAGAGCCTCAGCAGGTAAAAATTAAACAGCTGCAGTGCTTATGCACATCTGTATCCAGAAAGGATCCAAAGAGAGATGTCCTTTAAAATGAGTTAAACCCACAGCTTTGACAACCAGTCAGTGCTTCTATGAACACTCATCGTATTTTTCCACCAGTGGACAATGACCTTCGCCAAGCTGCGACTGGCACTCGGTGAAAGCCCGCGGCTGTTCCCAACGGTTGAGATGGCCAGAGAAGCTTCACAGCTGTTCGGGGCTGTGTCCCCAGCTCAAAGCGAGCATCCAGAAGAGGAATGAACTGCAGGAGTGCAGATAAAAATTCCAATCAGCCAGACATGCGCCCGTGCAGCCCTCCCCGACCACGGGTGAAGCCGGGAGGTGTCCGGGAGCTGGACCCGCGGCTCAGGCCGGAGTTGTCAGGAAGGTCGTGGAGGTGCTGGAGCAAGTCCAGAGAAGGGAACAGAGCTGGGGAAGGGGTCTGGAGCACAAATCTGGTGAGGAGCGGATGAGGGAGCTGGGTAGGGCTCAGCCTGGAGAAAAGGAGGCTCAGGGGGGACCTTTTCGCTCTCCACAACTCCCTGACAGGAGGTTTTGGCCAGGTGAGGTTGAGCTCTTCTCTCAGGTAAAAAGCGAAAGGACAAGAGTACGTAGCCTCAAGCTGCGCCAGGGATGGTTCGGGTTGGACAGAGGAATTTCATCACGGTAAGGGTGGTTAGGTATTGGAATGGGCTGCCCAGGGAGGCAGTGGAGTCACTGTCCCTGGAGGTGTTTAAGGAAAGCCTGGACGTGGCACTTGGTGCCATGGTCTGGTTGACAATGTGCTGTTGGTTCACTGGCTGGACTCGACGATCTCGGAGGTCTTTTANCCGCCGGCCCCCGCCAGCCCCACAACATGGTGCCACCCAGCGCCCCGCTCCCGCCCCCCAGCCAATGGGCGCCCGCTCCGCCTGCCGCGCGCCGCCCGCCCGCCAATGAGCCGCCAGGGATGCTCCGGCCGAGGGGACGCGGCCGGGCGCCTCCAATGGGAGCGACGGGGGGGGCGGCTGCCAATGGGGCGGTGGCGGGATTAACCCCTGCCCCTCCGCTGCCGGTGCCGCTCCGCGGATGCGGGGAACATCACTCGCTTTAGGGTGAAATCCAGGGAATACACGTTTGTCATACACATTTTTCAAATGCAGATGGAAAATACTTAGCCGTGGCTGCGCGCAGCAGCGCTTCGCGGGAGGAGGATGCTTTGGCAAAGGGTCCTATAACACGCACCACAGTCAGAGACAGTGGGCTCCTCTGACTTTGGAATTATAGAATTGTAATTTAGAATTACAACCCTCTTAAACAGTATTATTATACTATATAGCCCTATTATACTACATATTATGACTACACAAAGTCCTAAGCAATACACCTCCTTTTATAATCTAGCGCCAATAAATTGGATGCTATTCAACCATAACATCAATAAATCTCTCCCCGTGCTACTCCAAATAACATATTAATTTAAATTATTTTCCCTACGTTCACACACTCCCAATATAAAATAACCCTCCAGTGTCAATTGAATTTCGCAGGCACCGCTGAAAGTTTGGCAGGGAATGCACAGTTGGTGCAATGCCAACCTGGCTCAGCAGGAGCCACCCCCCAGCAGCACCGAAATGTGCTCACAGGAACACCACAGCAAGAACGGCGGCAGAGCAGGGGCTGGCAGATATTCCAGTCCTGCACACATCCACCACAGCTACAGCCTGTGCATCCCCTTCCTCCACAGCTCCTCACTATCCAGATCATTTTCTCCATTGTTTCTGCTCCACTTATTGTTCCTGATCTTTTTTTGTCCCTTCTTACAGAATCATTTAGGTTGGAAAAGACATCTGAGATCATTGAGTCCAACGCAGTTGACTGCAAAATCTCAGGCTACTTTAAGACTGCAACAAATAGTGCACTTGCAGAATGGCCTGAAGTGGAAAATAAATATATTTCTTTCCAGGAATTTTCCCTTTCCCTCCTCTATTTTTAGTTCTCAGAAGGAAAACTTTTAACGTGACTTTTAAAAACCCCTTTGAAAACCAAAAAGTCATACTTTATGTCATGCTTAAGACATGCTTTATGTCTTCCTGCTGCAAGGTTCTAAGTGCCACCAGCAAACATCTTTGCAGACATCCACACACTGGCTACTACTCTTGTGCAATGCTATTGCTAGAGGGAAAGATAAATAAATAAATAAACAACTAAATATATATACATATAAATAGGACAATTTCATTGTTATGGACTGCTCCTCTGATAGCTCCTCATCCGGTTAAAGTTTTAAACCTAACTACAATCTTGGCTTTCATTATTAATTAGCATATTAATATTTAAGTGCTAAGCAATTGTCTACAGCTATAGAAACATTAAGAGCTAAAGACTGGCCAAGTGCATCAGGTAACAGACAAGCCATGGAGCTGGGGATATTGGATGGCAGGAGAAGCCATGGAGCTGTGGATGTTGGATGGCTGGGGGATCAGCAGGACGCAGGGTGGTCATGGAGGGCCATCATCTTCCAAAGCTGACAGGCAGAAAAGCTCTGTTATCCCTTGCCAAGGGTGCAGCAGACCCCAGGAAGATCAAGAGAAAGAGCTGATGGAGCTGAAGCTGCCTACAAAATTCTGCAGATCGTGGGAATAAGGACTGTCTCAGGCTGGAGAACAAGGTCTGGCTGGGGAATAACAGCAGTCCAAAGGCCGTCTCAAAAGCTGAGGCTGGTGTGGGAAGGAAGCCATAAAGGCTGTTAAATACTTTTATGTATTATTATTTTATGCTCCAGGAAAACCTCTGCATGCTAGAGGAGAAAGCTTTAAATCAACATACACGCTGTCATCAGATGCTGCATAGATCTTCCTATTCAAAGAGCTGTGTGATCCTGGCAACAGGCTGAAATCAGATTTATACAATGCAAAAGAATTTCCTGAGTCAAGGATGCCACTTAGACCTAGCAAAGCATGTAAAACATCACTTTGCAGAAGATACCAATATAAAATAAGCCCACGTGTCAATAATCTGAAGGTACAGAAATAATTTAAGGCAGGGTGATGCTGAGGTCAGGTATCAAGCACTGACTCTTAGATGGAAACTCTTCAGCTGAATAGGTGCCACCCCCAACTCTCTTCCTCCCTGCCAGGCAGTGGAGAGACAAACAGGCATCGTTGCCTTGACTTACCCATGGAGATCTTGGATACTGTGAAATGGGAATGGTGAAAGAACAAAAAGAGAGATGAGACAGAGACCTGGGAAGGACAGGGCAGGTGAACTGAGCTGCATTTAAGATGCACAAAGACTTCTGACACCAGTGTGGTGGTTAACACAACTGAGTGCCTACCTTCCCACGCCTTCCCTGCAGTGTGACCTTTAGGGTAAAGGAAGGGCCAAGAGGTTATTGTTCAGTGGAAAGGTGCCACGAGAAAGCTTTCACTGTGATTACAGAGTGGCAAAGGCTTCCCTCAGCATATGGTCAGAAAGGCCAGATCCTTAGCACCGGGGTTAGATGGATAGAACCTGGGTTTAGACAATGTGTAAACCCTCAGGAGTCTCCCAAGCACAAAACCTTGAGTGTGGTGTGTGATGACTCAGTCCATGTGGCCTAGTAATCAGCTGACAGCAGGTTTGCTGGCACCTGAGGAGCAGACAGGCCAGGCAGGGCTGGCTTCTCTCTCCTGGACCTGTCCAGAGCGAAGGACAGCAACAGACTTCCTTTTGCAGATCCAGCCCGAGACACTACACCCTCCAGCTGCTGGTCACCATCAGCAGATGAAGTCACTAGCACCAAATGTCTGCTGCTGAGAAGTTCTGCCTCATGACTCCTTAATCTGCTTCAGGGGAAAATCAACAGGGTTAGTTTGTATAGGTGCTTTGAGCTCCCTGGGTGATTTGCCTGGAGCAGATTAGGAAATGCACACTCCAGCTACTCCCAGACAACGCGGGATACAGGAGTTACAATAAGAAACTACACGTCAGTATTTTAATGGAGCACTGTGCAGGCCTGTGCCCCAGGTCAGAGAGGCAGATCCCTTGTCCCTTTGCTACTCCCTCGGATCTTCCCTGTTGGCTCTTGTATCCTAATCCCACCTATGTACTGCCCCTATGCCTCTAGACCATTGGATTCCTTATGCTCTCTCCGCCCCCACCAACCCCCTATAAAGTCCTAGACCTCTTTCTTTTTCTGTCTCTTCTAGTCATCTGCTCACAAGCATGGCTGGAATAAACTTCTCTCGTGGACCCTTCTTGCCTCGCTGCTGTCGACCATGTTATCAGCTACCCGGTGTGTGCTTGTAGTGTGTTATATATGGCAGCTTTGCCGAGTGGCTTCTGCTGCTAAGACTGATACATATAGTTTGGGCCAAAGCTGCAAAATGCTTATATAGCTTAAGTTAGAAGATATCTATATAACCTGAATCATACCTATATATATATCAATGTAACCTAAATCATAACTTTCTATATCAGGATAACCTGAATCATACCTATATATGTGTATATCAATATAACCTGAATTATAACTTTCTATACAATGTAATGGCTATTATATAGTTAACTAGGTGCTTCATGCTGAATAGAAGAAAAAGAAAGAAAAAAACACCCGCTCACCATCTGGATAGTTTCAGAAAATGGACAAACACTGATAAAAAACTGGCAAAGGTGAAGATGAAGCTGATAAGCCACAGAAAGAAGACTCTAAAGTAATTAAAACTAAAATGACTAAGGAACACTGTAACTGCGCATGCTCTGAAGACAAAGTTGAAAAGTTCAAGTGCGACAAAGACATTGAGTCTTCCTCACTTGGAGACCCTCACGACCACAGAATTGGGGAGGCGCAAGCGCAGTGCAAAGAATTACCTAATCACCATGAGCTCGTGTTATGTAAATCAGTTCTAGCACGTATGTGATGACACAGTAATACTTAGCATTATTTTCTGTATAAATAAACCTCAACACTTGACAAAGGCAAGTGAGTTAGGTGTAAAGATCCCCCTCCCTTCCAGTGCTGCAATAAACAAATACCTGCTCTATAGACACTGATCTATGGGGTTTTATTTCTAGCCTATCTTTTGAGCATCAAGACAATCCTGGAAGGTTGTAGCATTCACTATACGGGCTGCAACAAATGATGCTTGAACAGGGACAATCTACTACATCTCCCTAGGAACATCTCTAGCAGTTTTTAGCCTCTGGATTTTAAGTCACTTCAGCACAGGCAGTTCCCCGGAAAAACCTCCTGAGTTGTGTGAGTAAAACTTCGCTTGGGTCACTATTCTTTTCTCTCAGTTATGGGAAGAGTCGTTCTGGAAAAGGTTGCTAGAAAGTTAGCCTGTCCGCAAAAAGACATTTATTCTCTAGTTAAAGCCAAACTTAAAGCAGGAAATTTCTGTTTTTCTAAGAGAAATTTAAAATGTTTCGCTTGTTGGCTTTTTGAGTTTTTCCCAGACATTTCTGTGGCGTCTGTTCAGTCTCCTGCTTTCTGGGATAAGGTAGAAGAGAAGCTAACTCTCCTCAGACAAAGTGGAAATAAGTCAGTTACGAAGTTTTTTCCTTTGCTAGTTGTGATTCATAAGTCAGTTAAAAACTCAGAGACTGAGTCGGGAGGACAGAGGAGTCTGGAAAGTGTACCTCGCCATGAGGCTCAAAACTGCTGCTGTCCCCCGACCTTTCCCGGTCTCCCTTGTGCTTTTCTCGAGTTGGGACTCATCACCTGTGCCTGGGGTACCCCCAAACCCCCATCCGGACCCCCCAAGCCCCAGCGGTGCCGACAGCATGTGCCTTCCAAGATAGCGCTGGCCACGTGGTCAAGTCCACCATGCTGCCTCCCTCTTGCTCGAGTTTTCGCGGGCTCACTGAAACCTCGCCCCGTGCGGCGGTGGGCGGGTCTGTGTCGAGTCCCGTACCCTCGCCGGGTCCCTGCCTGGTCGCAGGCGCCGCCCATGGCCCCGCCTATGGCCACACCCCCAGCCCAGCTCGGGTGCTGCCGGCACCCAAACGCTGCCGCGCCTCGCCCCCCGCGGTGTGCCTCCAGGCTGCCACGGCTTGCCCCAGGAAATACCGACCTTTCTTATCAGAAGTTGAGAACAGCTCCACAGATTCCGAGATGGAGGATCGCTGGGCAGAGACACGAAGGCAGGCTAGCCGGGAGGGAGACTGGGAACTGGCCCAAAAAATATCAGCTTTTCCAGTGGTTTTTGCAAAGGGCAAGAGAGTGGGCTCTACAAATTTAAAGTTTTGGGAGCCTATCCCCTACAAAGAAATAAAAGAACTCTGCAAAATTGCTAAGGAAAACGGGAGAGGATCCCATTTCTTTAGANGGAGGATCGCTGGGCAGAGACACGAAGGCAGGCTAGCCGGGAGGGAGACTGGGAACTGGCCCAAAAAATATCAGCTTTTCCAGTGGTTTTTGCAAAGGGCAAGAGAGTGGGCTCTACAAATTTAAAGTTTTGGGAGCCTATCCCCTACAAAGAAATAAAAGAACTCTGCAAAATTGCTAAGGAAAACGGGAGAGGATCCCATTTCTTTAGAAACTTACTAGAAGCCTCTTTTTCTTCTAACATGCTTATACCACATGATATAAAAAGTATTGTCACTTGCCTTCTTTCCCCAGCTGAGT
>VZRN01004883.1:263695-282617 GCA_013397935.1 Dasyornis broadbenti | reverse complement strand
GGCCTTTCTGCTCCACAACACTGTTTGCCTTGTTTTCTGGGCAGAAGGAGAGTTAAATTGTAAGAGCCTGTAATTCTTACACTTTGAATCCTCAGGACACTTTGTGCCTGTGCAGGGTCCTGTGTTAATACCAAGATCTTTTGCTCTCCCCTGGAAAACTGGCTGTCTGACTTGATTTGCTTCTTTTTTTTTTTTTCCTTCTTTCTTTTTTTTTCTTTTTGTTTAATTTTGCATGGCCTTTCCATGCACTTAGGGCACACATTGTTCAGTGCTCAGCCAGGGCGTTAGACTGGATTTTGTTATTGCCTGCTGTTATTGCCTGCTCCTGAAACTTTGCGGTAATGCATGGAAGCGCTCAGAAAGAGCAGCCGATTTCATTTACATGAGTTTTGCAGGGAGTATGTGTGACTGAAGCAAAACTTCATGGAACTGAAGCTGCTCTCAGTTCCTCCTCGGTGAAGCAGTTTATAGGGTTAGAGCCAGTAGGTCACAGTTACTCACCCGTTGTTCCTTCTTGAGCATTATTGGTATTTGTCCCTGAGCAGGAGCTAAGGAAGAAATAGCTGCATGCTGCCAAGCAGGTGGATGGTTCCTTCAATTTGTAAGGGGAGTACTGATGTTAAATTCAGTCCTGTCTCATCACTGGGAAGCAGTAAGCACACCTGAATGTTAGCGTCATTGGAAAGGCATTTGGGTGGCATCTGTGAAATGTGTTTGGTTGGTTTCAGATCAGCTCCTGGTGTGGATTTGTGCCCTGTTACCCTTGGATCCTGTTAAGATCAGAGGTGTGCTTGGCTCAGAGAGGCTGACCTTGCCCTTGGTCAAATGTGAGGCTTGTTCAGACATTTTGTACCGGCACAGCTCCCCTTTCTGTGGTTTGGACCATGCTCAGACCTTGGGAAAGAGAGGAACTGTATTTCCTAAAATACAGGGTATTTTGGAGTATCTAAGCCCCTCCTGGATGCTTGAGTTATCACCCAGTCCTGGATCCCCTTGGAAAAGGACCAGGTGCTTTTAGAATGGGGGTTCTTCAAGCTGTCTCCACCGGGGGCCTCATAAGATGGGGGCACCCCAAATCTCTTGGTAGTTCTGAAATCTTAGTTCTTCTGAAGTCTTGATTCTTCTTATAACACCGTACCTGTTGTCATGTGAGTGTCATGAGTGGGGTTACTAAGTTCTGGTGGTTCTTGTCCAGCACTGCCATGCTTCTGAGGGTGAGGTTCTTGGAGAGAAGGATCTTTCCTGCATACCACAGATACGCCAGCTCTTAACTGGTTTTACTGGGAGCTGGGTGGCAGCTGACCTACATAATTATACATAAAGAGAACATACCAGCACCTGATTTTGTGCAGTATCAAAAAACGTAGTGTTGCTTGTTCTGATGTCTGAGCCTTGCCAGTACAGTCTGTGTGGATCTTAAACAATCTAATAAAAGTTAATTGAGGAGGAAGAGGTTTTGCACAGGTTGTTAGTAAACTGAGGTTGTTTGGCCCAGCCTGAGGAAATTGGTTGCACAAAATCAGGGGCCTTTGGGGACTAAAATAGCACAAATCCTTTTGTTGCTGGTGGCAAGTGAGAAGGCATTGGCCAAGGCCAGCATTCACCTGTGTCAGTGTGTGCTGCGGGGTGATGAGTGCTTAAATCCCAGGGGAGGCCACGCAGCTCTGGCTGAGGCAGCCTAGGCAGGGGTGGGAGTTGACTCAGCTCTATTCAACATGCTCCATGGCCAGGAAACGGGGCCTATGGTGGCAGCAGTTGTATCAGCACCCCAGGCTGAGGCTGGACATGGAGTTATTATCTAAGAAGGAGCAGATTCCACTGCACTTGGCCTTTTCCTTTGCTCTTGGCACAGCTCCCCACCCATGCTGAAGGTCGTGCCTGGCCCTTGCTGGACAGCTGCCCTTGGCAAAGCTGAGAATAGAAGTCTAGAAGTGCCAGTGTTCAGACCTGTAAAATCAGTAGCTGGTGTGTGTTAGTGCAAGTGTTTGTGCAGACACAGCCTTAAATGCTTGTGTGGTTAAGTATATGTGTGTGTGTCTCTCTGCTTTTTGTTTTAATAGTGCTTTTGTGTGTCTCTCTTATGAAATGCAGGTGTCCCATATAACAAGAAGGGAGATAAAATTCACTTTAATGGCTACAATTATGCTTAACTATGTTGAGTCAATCTGGCAGAAAGAAGAACATGTTCAGACTGGCTGTTTATAATGTAGTGTCCTATTAGACAGTAAAGAAAGCGATGCCTTCCTGAGGAGAGTCGACAGAGCACAGATTAAAAGATAGAATCTTGAAGGCAATGCACATTTTAATTTGGATTGATGAGATGTCACATCTTGAGGCCTTTCCTCTGACTGCAGTCCCTCTGCCCCCAGGGCTTTTGACCAGCCCCACACCAGTGAGGCTGTGTCAGCACCAGCTTCTGAAAGGTCATTTTGGTATCAAGGCTGCTGTGTACCCAAAGCACGGGTGCCACTGGGTGAGCAGGGTACCCAGCCAACAGTCTACACCTGCATGTGGTGGGATGGGTGAGGGGGTGGGGTTTTTTTGGACTTTGGTTGTTTGGGAATTTTTTTCAACATCCTGCAGTTTTCTGGTGCTGTGTCTCTAGTAGGTCTGACAAATTACAGAAGCATTTCTAATGGGGGAAGGGGACAATGTCTGACCAGGTGCATTGTGGGGTGTTTCCTTTGGGGGCGTGAGGGCCGCAGTCCTTTGGTAGCAGAGTTGTCCTGAAGCCTGGGACCAGGTGGGTCTTTTCAGTGGGCAGCTGCAGGGCATGTGGCTGGGATAGCTACTGCCCTTCCTGCCTGGTTAATCAGTGATTTGAGCAGCCATCCTGCTTTCACTGATGTGGGACAAGAAAGTGATTGGGGGGGGGGGCATGTTGGGTAAAGGTTTGTTTTTGCCTAATTTCATATGCAATTCCAAAGAGTGTGTTATAAGAGCCCTTTTTGACATTTACTCACTGAAGCGAACACAAGCACCAGAGGTTTTCCACAATGGTTATCCCAAGCTCTGGAATAGGCCAGTATCTTTATTATAGCTCATGCTTGGACTTTGCACTCATATAGAAAATTAAAAGGCAGTAAAGTACCTAACCATGAGTTGGGTCTTATACAAATAAAAGTTGGGATGTTTTTTTTTAAGTTAGTTTGGTGTTTTTTTGTTGTTGTGTTGATTTTTTTTTAAACGGTCACAGACTGCTCACCTAGGAATTGAATTGTATAGTCAAACCTTGAGGCATGCAACAACATCCCCACTCCCCACCCAAAATGGTAGCAGTAGGAACCCATCAGTTGCTGGGAGCCAAAATGACTCAGCGTTCCTGCCATTCTTTTTGCAGGGGGAGCTTCCACCAGGAAGTATTTTAGGGCTTTCATCACAGCTAGTTAAATCCTTGCTATAAACATACAGCAGCAAAAGAATGAGCTGAAAGTGTGATTTCTGCTGGCGTCTGCTCTTTGGGAGCAACATGGAACAGCTAAATGGGTGCAGTAGCCACCACAACATACTGTAACCACACTTTTCCTTCTAGCGGATGGCAAAAAGTTTACCATCTTGCTTTTCTAGGATTGTGTGTTCCAATGAGGAAGTCTCTATCAAGCCACTTGCTCTAGGATAGTCCTGTTTTGTCACTTTACACAGACAAATACTCCCTGGTAATCTGTGTCACGCAGCACAAAGTGAGCCTGACTCATGCACAAAGCCAGCTACCACTTTTTGCCACATCTGAGCAGCCCCGGCAGGCACAGCCTGTCCTCAGCCCTGGCCACCAGTCCAGCAGCAACACAGAGCAAGTGGCTGCCCTGAAGCTCTTGTGGCTTCAGGGTGCAGCCTCCCTTCTGACTGTTGGAAGCTTTAACCTGCACTGAGGATCAACAATTTTATCTGTTACGTTATGTCTGGAACACAGAGCCTACACCTCCAGAGGTGGAGTGTGGGCAGTAATGGAAAAGAGGCTTTTTGGGATTGTGATGGGCATAGGCACAGTCATACGTGCCACAGCAGCCTCTAACGACAGGTAGGGAGAAGGGAAAACAAGTAACTAACAGACACCAGCACTGATATGTAACGGCTCAATGGTTCAGATGTTTCAACTCCCTTCTACTGAGACAGTCTGGGAATGATAAAGATGTATTTTCTGTTTGAAATAGGTGCAGTACTTCTTCAAGATTCTGGACAACTAACAGACTCCATCCTCACCCACTGCAACAGACACACATACAGAACCGTGTGTTCATTCATTTATTTGTCCAATGTTTCAGCCTGACTGAAATACAAGATTAACAAGAGCACTGTACTCCTGGCTATTATTACATGTTAGAACATAGAGTTTTGCACTTTAGACAACATTTAACACCATTCTATGGGGTACTGCATTGCTTTTATAAAGTTTAAAATAAAGATTTATTTTCAAACATGTGACTTTGGTTTATTTCATACATTACACTTTCTTGCAGAAAAAATAAAATTGTACAACTGCATAAATATAAAATTCTTCCACCATGAAAATGGCTAAAACATTCAATAAAGACATAAGCACCACAGTGCGTGATGCCTTCAGCAGGGAAGAGAAAAAAAAAAAAGACAAAGAAAAGAAAATATACAAAGCAAAGAGTTATGCCTATCACTGAGGAGAGTGATAGTCTGACCCGGTCTCTCACACAAGATACTGGAGGATAAGGGAAGAGAGGTGGAGAGAGAGAGACAGCATTTGCTACAAAGCACAGTACAAAATCACCTATTCTCTTTAACTTCACTTAAGTTAGTTTCCCTGCCACCCCTCCAAATAAAATACCCTAACACCACAGAAAAGCCAGAAGCCTTATGGAGTGCTGTTAAATATCGTCTCACAGGTGGGCATTTCTTTGAAAAGGAACAAAATAATGAGAAGTTTCATGCCAGTTCTAGTCCCACTGAGTATTTACACCTTGGACAGCAAAAGTCTTTGCTCACAAGAAGTAGAAAACAGATACAATACATGGCTTGAAAAATGACCAGAGTATGCACCTATAGTACTGTACACTAAATAAAATACACAAGGCAGCAATACTTAGGGGCCAGAAACACTGCTTACTACAAGTCAGTTATGGAATCATAATTTACAGTAAAAATGGGCATGTCCCAAGGCTCAATTTTGTTTTCTTTTGTCATTTACAGTAGAATAAATATTTGTCGCTATTGCTACACTTTGTTTACATTCTAACCTAGTAAATGCAGAAAGCTAGTGTAAAGCATATAGATTACGTGTAGGTCCCATACGTATGACAGTTTGTTCAAGACTAGTAGGTTTTCTTTTTTGTTCTTTTTTTTTTTTAAACCTTTTTAAATGGCTAGGAGGAAGAGGGGGAAGGAAGAGTGTTGTGCTTATGATCAGCTGCTTTTTATGTCAAATTTAATATCAAAGCGTCCCTGGAAGCGGTCCTTGTCGCTGTAGACGATGTTCTCCCCATAGGCCCTGCACTCCACGCGCACCTCCACATCGTAGGTCAGGTTGGTGAACTGCACGGCCACCAGCGGCTGCAGGTACCGTGGCTGCAGTAGCTTCCCGTAGTAGGGGTAGTACTGCAGCCCGAAGCCAGGGTAGCCACCCATCCCATAGTACTCCACTGTGCCGATTTTATCTGCATCTTCCTCTCGCTACAGGGGAAAAGGGAAGCACAGCCAATGACAAACACCTAGACTCTGCCTTTGGCAGCCCTTGGCCATAGCAGCAGCTATGTTTCAGCCAGACTGTGAGTTCTCCTTTGGTCAACACTGGTCCCCACTGTGACAGCACAAGAGCATCCAGTGGTTCAGAGGACATGTCAGCACTGCCTGATCAGCACACAAACAACAGCACCTCCCAGCACATATCAGCCAGAAAAAGGGCTTTGCTTAATTTAAAGCCTCTGCCCCTTTACACCAGAACGTCCTGTCATACGAATGCACAGGCTTTGACTACAAAAACTTGCTGTTTTTCAGCTGCTTTACATGTGCCAAGTATGAAATTTCTTCCCCAGAAGCCTTTTCTCAGCTCTCAAATAGCACTTGGAAGCAAAATGGCTACTTTTGAAGATACCTTGAACTATCGTGCCCTGCTTTTATCCCACACAGTGAGGGCAGCACTAACTCATCCATCAGCGGGGCTTTGAGAAACTTCTGTTCCTGAGGGGGAGATATCCCAAGTAAGAACTACCCCATTTGTCTGTGGAAAGGCAGACGGGGGATAACTACGCTTGGACTAAAGCTTAGTCATGCCCTGCAGCTTCCCAACTCTACTCTATTTCAACTTACCTTGGCAATGCAGTGAACAGGGATGAGATTTGGGTTGTATTTTGCCATAACCTCAGGAGGGAGGCTTTCATTTGCTGGAGCCTAGAAGAGTCCGAAACAAGGGGATGTTACACACTGGACACTCCTCTGCAGAGTGGAGCACCTTTGCAGCAACAAAGGTCAACAGCACCAAACACACACCATTAACTGGAATCCCTTCAAGCACAGTTCCAGAGGCAACAGCTCTCCATGGTTCTTGGGCCAGACAAGTGGCATAACAACTGGAAGCAGGGGAACTTAATCCAAGCAGAACTGCTGGCTGTTCTTACAGCTTCACCTGCTGTGGATACAAGCAGGTCGGGTTGGGTTTAATTCCATGGCCTCCCTGAGGAACACATTTCATGGCTGAGTGTCTATAGCTAGTGGGGCTTGTTTATGCCAGCTCAGGCAGTGGCAGGAAGAGATGCACTGTGGTGCAGGATTTGCCACCTGCCTGCTAGGTGTGTGCAGTCAGAACTGGAAATGCACCGGAAAGAAAGTGTGGCAGTCACACCCTGACATTGCTGAACTTCAACACCACCAACAAGGAAGGACAAAAGTTCTAGGTACATCAGGGAAAGGTGTGAGTGCCAACTCTGTACAGTCCAACCATTAACCCAGTTGGTCTTTGGTCTTTTCAAGTGCAGCAGTATTGCTTGACAACATTGCAGTTTCAGATCTGCTTTACAAACACTTTGTCCAATGCAAGAGCTATGGGGTCTCTGCTGGAGCGTGGAACCACAAAAATAAATACTGTCTTGGATATGTTGCTTCTAAATGAAACATGGAAAGGCATTCCTTGACTAAACAATGTTGTTTAATGCAGTCTGGAGCTCTCCAAAGCTCTATGGCAAAGAAAAAAGAGTAACACACCAAACCCTTCTCTTTCCTAGTCATCAAATGTGCTCATCTCATGTCATCCCACAGCCACCACATACCAAGCTACTACAGTACATTCCTGCTAAAATGTTTCCACCACAGATCAGATAAACCAAAACCTCAACTTAATTCGTTTAGCATGGGACAGGCTCCCTTTGGAGAAAAACATCCCTCAGGACTCATTAGACAGCACCATTCCCCATCCTTGAGTGCCCTGGCAGATGGAGGTGAAGGCAGCATTGCACCATTGGCACTGTTCTCTATCCAAAGATGGAGTAGCAGGTTTTGCACACCACCTTATTCAACAGTACATGTTTTGCCGCTGAACTCTTAGGAGAAATTTTTAGCACTTAAATATGTTGGGGAAAAAAACAGAAGGAAAAATCATGAATGGCCAGATTAACATCCTTCCACATCACTGCAAACTTGCTTTCAGCTGAAGCACAGAGAAACCAGGTGGCAGAGATACCCTATAGCTTCTGGGAAACGACATTAAATTAACCAACGATCTCCTCACCTTTCTTGCAGCTGTGCCTGACTTTCAAATGTAGTTTACTCTTTAGAGCCTGTGTTTCACTCTAGTATTTAATATTAGCACTTTATCATTTGATTAAGCAGTTTTAGCAAGGCAGACAAGTCTACACTGCCTGAGGAAAAGAATGAATTGAATCAGGGCATAACAAAATGTACTGATGTTACTACAGACAGAGCTGGTCTGGGATGCTTCCATGGAAGCATACAGGAATTTAAAATGGGGTTTATCATTTGAAGAAAACGCCCCTTTATATTAACTCAATTAGCAGGCTCAGAAGTTACCAGATAAATAACCAGAAGTTGCACTGTGAAGGTCACTGCTACTTGTTACCAACTTGCAGTGCACAACTTTCACTGCTTTTTAATTAAAAGCATTTTTAAAGCAAATTACTCAAATTGTCTCACAATTTGTCCTCTGAAGAAAGGGTTTAATACTGATCTCTTTTCAGAGACCAAAATGCAGGCACAGCAAATCTGCAGCCAACCCTTCCTCCTGATCAGTAGTGTCTGCTAGAAAGGGAAGAGATGCTTGCCTGAGGTTTGAAGCCAATAATTCTGTTGAGCTTGACAAGGATGCATGGTTTGCCATCCTTGTACCCATAGGTGGGATCGTTTAATCCAGAACAGTTTTCCAGCCATTCACGTTTGAATTTGCAGACCTTCTTCTGGCCCTGGGCATCATTATATGGTCCTCTCTCTTTGTATTCAGTAGGTGTGTCTGTCAGGAGAAGAAGGAGAAGACAGCTGTATGCAGTGGAATCTTGTGCATGTCAGGAACAGCAACACTTTCACCTCCCTGGGCAGCTAGGAGTTCCCCCTCACCAGGGCAGTTAAGGCACTCCACAGACCTACACCCAGCCACCCCCACATGGGGCTGCTCCCACACCAGCAAGTTTTATGGCGTTTTCTTTTATAATGAAGATTTCTTCAGAATCACCTGGATAAAAGACTAATTTTTTTCTGGGCAGCTTTTACAAGCAGGTTCTCTTCAGATTATGAGGTGAGAGTCTCCTGTGATTACAAATAACCTATTAAATGTTAACACTTCCCAGATGTTTGACTGTATGGCATGAAGAGGTCCAACACTGGCTTTGGCAAAGCAAAACCCTCGTGGTGGTTATCAGAGAGGATAAGGTCTGTGCCACAAGCTTCAGAGTCAGCTGTAACATTTTCCAAGTGAAATGTGGGAGTTCCCAACCGTGTAACCTCTACAATAAGCTGCTAAGTATATGGCCCAGTGTGGTCTGCCAAAACAAAATGAGGAGCCATATGACTGAAACCAGAGCCTGCCAGTTTACCAACATGCTGCTGGAACAGCTGAAAACCAAGCCCACCACTGCTCACCCTCATCTTCTGGTGGACCTGACAGAGGCATCATTCAGAACCCTCAGCTGCAGGAAACAACTGAGGCTTACCTCCACAGTCCTGAAACACGATGTTTTCAGTTTGTTGCTCAGCACTGTAGTCCCTTAAGAAGTTATCGAGGTTCCTCACATAGGGTTCATAACTTCTGGGTTCAGAGGCAGTAAAGGCAATTTCTGTCTTTTGAACCTGGGGGACTTGAGTCAGTCCTAAGAAAAGCAAAATCAGGAAGAAAATATTAAGTATATCTCAGAGCTGCACAGCCTCCAGGAGATACAATGCACACCAAGAACATAACTCCTAATTATAATGATCTCTATTTTTCAGATCTAAGAACTTTGACAAAACAGCTTAAGCTCACTGGAGGAGAGGTTCTCCTCTTTCCAACAACAGTCTTAAATATTTACCACAGTGTTTTAATCAGGTGAAAAGACAAAAATGATAAAATGGAGAAGTGAGGCTACAAGTCAAGGCTTCCTTCAAGAAAAACAGCCAACCAGTCCACTGTGCACTTCCACCTCTTCCTCAAGGACAGAAGGGAAGCTGTGTGTGAGACCAACCACATGGAATGTCAGTATCCCTCACAGGCTGCCTTCAGTGTGTGCAAAACACTGTGTTCAGAATACAGCACAGCTGTCCACTCGTGAGCCCTTGCAATAAAAGACAAGAGAGGATCCCCAAGTCCAGTCACGCTCTGCCAGCTGGAATCCACACGGCCTTTGTGTATCTCCCTTGTGGGATGCGAGGCAGGAGACATTTTCTGCCTCAGTAAATTCAGCTGCCTGAGTGCTGCCTCCAGTCTTTTCACTACCTAAGTGGATATTTCTGACTGCAGAACTCATCTTCTGAGCTCTCTTAGCAGCAGCTCATCACCAAGGAGGTGAGTAGGAAATGCCACCACACAGGAGAGTTGTTTGAAAGACTCTCCAGATTCTAGGCTGTGCTAACCAGCTCACATTTAGACTATAATGATAATACATGAAGAAGAGAAGGGACTATAAACCAGAAATGCCTACAAATGATGAAAAGCACCAATTCCTTTGCTCTTCATTGTGGAACTTGGAAATTGTTGCTCCTGTGCAATGTTTTGGTCACATTATAATTGAAAGTATTACTGCATGGCTAGCATTTTAAGTAACAGGAACAATCGAGTTCATGCTGCTTTTGTGGCAGCCACTGTAATTATTGAGGTCTTGACTTGCGTTCAGTTTGTCATCTTCATTTTAACAAGATGAAGAAACGGAGCAGCATTTGCTTTGACAGCTTTCAGAACAGCCTGTTGCCAAGAAACTCCTCTGGTGCAAAACTCAGCCAGCTTAGCTAGCTGGCCCCAGCCCACAAGAGCTTGTGACTCCAGCAATTTTTCCAAAGCCACTTGAGTGCTTCTGCTCAGCCCCTCCTCAAGCCAACTCACTACTCCCCCCATCCCCCCCTTCCACTACCCACTAACTTGGAATTTGTAACCTAGGACAAAGATTAGCTTTGTTCCCCTAAACACAGCTCCTGGTCGCCAAGGATTGCAAGAAGTCCAGCAAGGAGCTCACGTGTTTCAAGTTGTATTCCATAAAGCAGCTTTAACTGCTCAAAAATCCCTCTGGTACAAATGGACTGGGTTGAGTTTACAAGTTTAGAACCAACTTACTATTCCTCTAGCAGAATGACATCCTACCCTCCAAAGTCAGTGGTTTTCAACCCCTTTTTGAGCAATTACTCATCTTCTTGCTTCACAAACAGCTATATATAGAATAAATATGTCAGTTTCAGTTTTAGTAAGGGACTTCAATCCCATCCTGCTAAGCCCTTCTCACGTTACCACTCAGCTGGGAAGCAAAGCAACAGACTTAGTCACCTGAAGTGGCTGTCTGGAATTGCAGCAAAGGCAGGCCAGGCCTTGGGTCCTCTCCTGGGTCTGCCTTTTCCAGAGTTCAAGTTACAAGTCTGTCATTCAAGTGTATAAATACAAAAAAAAGGGAAAAAAAGAATCAAGAAAACATGACCAGGCTTGTTAAGTTCCAGTCAGGCAAGTGAAGCTGTTAGTTTTGCTCAGGACCTCCCCATCTCTGTTTCTTGTCTTGGCCAAGGCACCCACAGGCCTGGCAAAGGTGAAGTGAAGGTCAGTAATAGACACCCTCTGGTTTGTAAAAGCTACCCAGTAGAAGATTTCTGTTCTCTGCTTAAAGAGAGCCTGGCCACTGATAAGTACAGTCCAAAGCCAACCCTCAAGCCATCAGGCAAGTGACTTGGCTGGAAAACAGACTCCCATCCCAAAGCATCTCTGTCTTGCGCATCCCCACAGAACCTCAGTGAAGCCCAGGCAGTACCACCATGCAGCTGTTCCAGTGTCCAGCACAAGGAAACCACTGCTCCTGCCAGGTAGCCTGTGGCCATAGCTGGGCTGTTTTCTGCTGAACTGGGAGCACTTCCAGGTAGTTGAATGAACCTAACTAGACCAGGCACACAAGTGCTTGCTTTGTTTAGGATAGGAGCAAAGTAGAGATCAATCTTCCCACTTAAAAAGCAAGAAAGAAAATCTTCATGAATATAAAAGACTTTTCATGAAAAATAACTTTATCCTGATTTTAAAAATGTTACTGGCTTATACCACAACCTCCATTCTCACATGCCTGCAAACTGACTGGATGCAAAGCCCTAAGCACTGATGTATCATCTCCTTCTGTACATCCCATAGCCAAACTAAAAGCTGCAGTGCTGTTAGCAGAGCAGCACTACCACTGAAATCTTAAGCCATCTTGTGTGAAAAACCAAACGTGTTGTATGATAGTAGAAGGTAACCTCTGCAGAACATTAACCTTTCTGGAACATTCTCTCACTTAAGCAAGTAGGCACAAAAAAAACCATTAAAAAGCTGAGCCCTTCCAGTGCTACCTGCTATGTGTTGCTAGACACCCAAGGAAGTGTGTGGCTGGCATGAATGAAGATTTTAGGGGCTCCATGCACATGAGGAAGCCATTCCTAAGCAAATCCTATGGGGGAAAGGAAACAAACCCACAAGTGCTTTAATAGCCGGGAGTCTAACAACCCTTTCCCCACACTCAGACTATAATCTGTATGACACAACTCTGCACCTCATGCTGTTACGATAGAGATGCACCACGGTGTCACATGGTGATGCTGTTCTTTCCACAGGAAAGAATCAAGTAACGCATTGCTAAAATACTGACAAATTAGAAAATTGCTGCAACTGGCTCTTAAGAGTGCCTTGCTAAGAAATAAGACACTCATCTTCACTTGGCTGACATTGTCCGTATGAATGATGAGCAATGCCTTGAGCTGGTAATGGACACCACCATCTGTTGGCTGTGACTATATAAGGATATCAAACACAAAAAAACCCCGTGTAAAGTCACTTGGTTTGGTTTTTTAGCTATAGTTCCACTTCCAAAATGCTTCCACTGCAGATTAAAATCCTGTTTATCCAAGTTCATTTACAAAACAATTTTCCACATTGATTTTATCATTCTAAGCTGCAATAGCAAGACTTCAGGAGAAGTATCCTGAGGGTAAAGAGGAAGACACTAGAAGTGGGAAGTCAGGCTTGTTATTAGGAAGGGTTGTATAAGGCCATAGTAACCACTCTTGCTCCATCACCCCATGCTCATTTCCAAGTACTATATAATCTTGGTTCCAAATGAGTATGAACACTCCTGGGATGACACAGATGACAAATTGAGTGATCACTACACATGCCCCAGCTCACTAAATGAGGTTAGATTTTAAAAGTCACCATATCAAACAATGTCCTTCCAAGCTTCCAGTCAACCTCATCCCCAAAGTGCAAAAAGCAGGTGCAAGTCTTCTGCCAATGCAGCAAAACATGTTTGGCAGTAACATCCTGGAGCTTAAGACTGAGATTTTCCCAAGCACAGGTGGTGCTGAGATGAGAGGAAGAAGCAAAGAAGTGCAACTTCACAGGCAGGCTGCCTTTGAAGCCTCCCTGCCACCTTGCTGCTGCTGTCCCAGCTAAATGAGCCAAGTGGGGAACACATAGCAAAACAGCCTTTTCCATGCCCAGCAGTGCTTGAAGCAGGGACACCTGAAATCCCCTGGCTTGAGCAGGGGTTGTTCCTTCCAGCCACCACTTACAAAGCTTTGCCTCAGGCAGCAGTGAGCTCTGTCCCCTCCACCAGCCCATGATAGGATGCTGTTCCACGGGATGCACACCACAAGATGGCAGAATACACAGCCCAATTTGTATTGAGGTGGGGAAGGGGACGGGGACAATGAAGGATTATTTTTTAGAGTTGCTTTTTAAGAGGCAATATCCTCATCCTTCCCTATTAGCAGGGTGAGTCCTCTGTGCTTAAAGCAGAGTCCGAGCCTGTGGAGCTGGGGCTGTCACAATGGCAGGGCTGGACAGGCAGGTGAACTGCACTGTCCCTTCCCTCACCACAAGACAAAAGAAAGAAAAGAATAGTATAATGGAAAGGTACGATACTCAGCTTGCCCTGAAGCCCTCTATTACATTCCTGTTGTGTTCAATGCAGAAACCAATTACCATATTAATGACACTTGGCTACAAAAATAGCACTTTATGGCTTTCAATGTTATACCCATGTCAATAACTGAATACAACACCCTGTAGGTTCTGTTGCTGTTATGAAATCTGTTGTATTTCAGAACAAGAATGATATTATAGCAGCCCCTACAGCATTTTTCTCTTGCAAATCCTGAAAGCAAGGCCAGTTTCCCCTTTCTCAAAACATTCTGGGCTGATACAACACTGACTTGCCCAAGAAGGACAGAGCACTAGAACAAGAATAAAACCAGCTTCCCTGGCTCCCTAGAAAATCCAGGGCTTTATCAAGCTGCCAGTATACTTACCTGGCTCACGAATTTTCCCACAAGAGCCAGGAATTAGAACTGCACAACATCCTATTTTATATAGATCATCATCTGCAGGTGTCTCAGATCACAAAGTTCAAGTTTGATGCTCACCATACACGTATTCATTGGCAGAACAGCAGCTGTGCTTGCAGAACTGGGGAGAATCCTGCACTGCTGGGGAATACAGGGATTGCTGACCCCCCAAACAGCAGTGCAGCCACTCAGTACCTATCAGTGTCTCCGAAAGCCTGTATTAAAGGGTTATTTTGGACTTGCAGTTTCATGGCTGCTGTGCTACAGGGCAAGGAATGTACTGAACATAGAGTGCCGGCCTCTGCCATGCCCTACACCAGCTTGTTCACATCTGAAGGAAGAACTGTCAAGTGATGCTCTGCAAAAGACCCTGTGCTATTTACTAATTATTTCTTTGAAGTTTTATGCATATACCATTGCAGCTCGGTTCAAAACCCTTGTTTACTGGCTTCCCACAGACACACATTGTTCCCCTTGATTTCAGTACATGTCCTGAAAGCTCATTACAAAAGATTCCTGACAACCTTTTCATTGTTCCTCCATTCTGATTTCTGCAGTACACACTACAAGAGCATATTGAAATTCAATTCCTTTTCTTTGCTAAAAGAAAAGAAAGAGAAGCTGCAGAAAAACTGGTGCAGTATGCAGTTAACATATGAATAAAAATCCTGTGCAGGCTGAAATCTTCCACAGAACTTTTACCAGAGTTGCTTTGATATTGGAATCGTAAACTGCCACTTCATAGAAAGTGAACAGTTTACCTAGAATGGGTAATTACATGACATCTGGCTGAACAGCAGGGCTATCTGGGTGAGGCCTCAGATCCATGGGCTCCTTCACTAGTTATTTCATGAAGGGGAAAAACACATTATTGAGTAACAACTACCCCAGCATTAGCCATGCTGGCTTTCCAGATGCAGTCAATGGCTCTGGGCAGTATTAGTGACAATCTTTCCTGCAGAGGTCAGGGTCCACTGCAGAGACTAAAAGAGCCACTTTCAGTGCTTAAGACAGCATTTACCCCAGCCATGGTGGTACATGAAGGAATGCCACACACCAACACAGCAAGTTCCAGCCTCTGTTTTGTCTTTAAAGAGTCCTGGTAGAAAAGCAGTTATCTGCAGAAGATGACTTAGCTAAGCTCTAACACCATTTGGTGACGGTGACATTCCCTGTGTTTAGGGCAGAGAATCATAGCACAGCACTGCCGACAGTGGGGCTGCAAGACAGTGCAGCACCAGGGCCAACTTGTGTAGCTACAAGCCATCAGCCTCACAATTGTCACTTAAATACCACTGTTATTAAAAGCTTCTGAACTGTTTTACACAGCAACTGGAGACAGATCGTTAGGATGCCCAGTGCCAGGCAGCCTCAAGGTCATTTGTAATGTGGGAAAGCAGCAGTTGCGCAGCTCGCCCCTGCGCTCCAGCCGCCGCTGGCTGCGGTGGGAATCAGATAGCGCAGCACAGCCGGGGCAGGCAGTGCGTGAACCTGCAGCAAGGACCATTCACTTCCTCTGCCCTACCCAAGGCAGGCTGGCCACAGGCACTGCTCCGGTGTCATTTTGAGCAGAGATTTCTTCTGTCTAGTGAACACAGGTCACATATCAGCAACTACCATATCAGCAACTCCCTTCACCTCCCACTCCAGTCAGTTGCAATGCCCACTAGTGAGTGCCACAGCATCTCTGAAGCATGGGCTACTTTGGTATTGGATAATGCAATTCCATAAGCACTCCCAGAACTGGCACTGTCCCCTTTCTCCTTGTGCATGCCACTTCCACAGATAAAGTCATTTTATCTTTATGCCTTCACTTACCCATGTGAACAGAGTAGCTCTGAAGAAAGAAAAACTGAACCCAGCTTCCTCATACAGCCTGTTCCCAAAAGTGAAGCCTTTTAGCCTCACCCCATCACTTCAGCTTAGGGGAAGGGAAAAGCAAAGCTGGTTCAAGCTCCTCTCAGAGAGGAGACATTTTTCATGTGATACAAACTTTAATTCTAGCAGGATTGTCTTCAAGCCCCAGTAGTGTTAATAGAGAAGGCTGAGAACATACCCACTCCCTACAAAATGTGTTGCAGCAACAACACATGCTTATTTCATCCTCCTTCTTGAGGTGAGTGACCAACCCCGCCTTCCCAGAATGGCTTGCACGGAGTCAAACACAGGCCTCCTATTTAGTTACCTGGAGGTGCCACTCGATCCTGGTATTTGGGCTCAAATTCACTGACAGTGAGCAACATCACTTGGATGGTCCCGATGAATATACCTGCCAGGCAGCCGTAGAAGATGACATAGAAGAGGAGGATCTTAACTGCAAGAGAAAGCAAAGAGGAATCAAACCAAGCCCTCACGGCAGTCATGTTTCAGGACAGTACTTCCAACCATTGCCGCTTGCAAGGAAGAGCCCGGCATCCAGAATTCAGATATTGCAAAGACCTCTATTTAACAATGAGATTATGCCCTGATGCAGACAGGAAATGTAAGGCACTCCAGTTGTTTGGTGGTGGGGAAACATGAGTCCCTGAAAACCTAGAAATCCATGAATCAGAGTTTGGGCTTATAAAGACTAAACCATGTTCCCCCACACTTTCAAGGATCCCTTGGCTGACCCAGCACTACCACCACAGGCCCTCACACTTGGTAACTGTCAGTGATACAAGTGAACCACAGCAAACACAGATGTGCTTGAAGGATACTCATTCCACACAGCTCTGGTGCTCAAAACTATTTCCAGGAGCAGTAACAGTAAATGTTTTATTCAGGTTTACAGGCAATTGTAAAGGCTGATCTCTTCTAGTAATTCAGGCCATCATCTCCAAAAAAGGACAACGGGGAAAGAATTCAGGCCCAAACTAGCTGCAGTACTCTATCTCAAATGTAGGAAAGTACTCTTAAGGTGTCACAATACTGCACATTTTCTAGCCTTGTGCACCTACAGAGGCACTCTGGCACTACTCATACCAATTAAAGAGTGAATTATTTAACAATGAAACAATGAATGTAGTTTCACTCTAAAGGGAATGTCTAGAATAATCTTGTGGGGAGAGTGGGAAGAATGGAGAAGAGCCTGGAGATGCAGCCCAGCTCTGGGTATCAGTTACCAGCAGTTTACAAGGATTATCTGAACTGATTAACTGCAGGGTAACATGCCGTACTACACACCACCAGGCCACCTACAAGGCTAAGACAGCCCATGCCAAGCAAGTGTAATCCTCATCAGGCTGCAGGGACAAGCAAAGGCCAAAGAGAACTGGAGAGCGAGTCTGCTTGATCTCAGACTGTCCTCACCTAATCGCAAACAAAACAGACATAGTTTATTTGAAGGACTTGAAGTGATGAGCTACCAGGGAAGGGGAGTAAGTATTGGGTGAAAGTATTCCGCCTCACTCCCCAGGCCCATTATAAAAGAAAGAGCTACATCGTTGGAGAAGCCTCGCAATGAAAGCTGGCAGTTCTGGTTGTTTTAAGTGTATGGAAGATAGGCAAGCAGGAGGGCCACCCAGAGAAACAGAGGCTGAGGGACACTGTCAGAAAGGCACTCCATCCTCTCATCTTTGGAGGTAGCCAGGGCCGGAGGGCAG
The DNA here is from genome assembly GCA_013397935.1 of Dasyornis broadbenti. Taxonomy (NCBI): domain Eukaryota; kingdom Metazoa; phylum Chordata; class Aves; order Passeriformes; family Dasyornithidae; genus Dasyornis; species Dasyornis broadbenti. The sequence continues at coordinate 265,089 of VZRN01004883.1, read as the reverse complement.
AGCTGGGTGCAGTAACATGGTGCTCCAGGAGTTAAAGCACTCTTTGGTATCCAGGCAGCGTAAAGCAAATGGCCGTGACGTCAGGGACGTGTGGAAATTTTTTCCAGAGCACAGTCATAGGAGGTGCTGTTGTAACAAACCAAACACTAATGCTGTTGTCTGCAGCGTAATGCCTTTGAGGTTTGCAACATCAGAAGGCAAATGCTGGGAGGAAGCTTATTAAATAAGGTTCCCAACCAGGATGTTTTAAACGCCAAAGACATCTTAAAGGTCAAAAACCACTCCAAGGTCTCAGAAAATACGCAGTGGGTCTAGATATCGAGCACCACAGGGTTGAATGAGAAAGCTTCTTGCAACAGGTAGGCTTATAACAGAAGAATCTGATCATCAGCCTGCAGATCGACTCAGCAAATGGAAATCGGTCCTAGGCAGATAGGTACAGGCACTCTGGGAGAAGGATCTGCTTCAGCCTCCGCATTTGAAGCACTGCTCAGTTGCCTGGTGCCTCAGGAGCAGAAAATACCTCTCCATGCGCACCCGCAACCCCATTCTGCTCACGTAAAGATACGGCAGAAGCCTGCTCTAGTCCGCCTGCCAGGGCTGCCGGCTCGGGATGTGGCAACTCCAGCCGATGCATTACAATAGGAGCTGAATTCAATATCGCGAGGGTGGCAACACCAGCTGTGGTTGGCAGCAACTGGAGGACTGTCTATTTGCATAAAGAAATTAAAGGCCTCTTTAAGCTAAATGCTATTTGTACAGCACCCAATGAATACATCATAAGAATTACGAGGAATGCATATTGAGCCATTTCCTTCTTGCGGAGATATGGAAAGTCAATTGCTCTTTCTCAGCGGAGTAAAACTCGCTTAGTTTCATTTATCCAGAGAAAACAGAAAAAAAGAAAAAGCCTCTGTGAGGTCTAAGGCACATGAGGGCTGGAAGGTCAGGGTCCCCCGACGGCGATGCTCTCGGGCCAGGCCAGCCACCGGGAAAGGAAGGAGACCCAAGGACGAGGCGCCCTCGCCAAGGTCGGCCCGACCCCGCCTCACCCCCGGACCCACCTGGAGCCGCACTCGGGGGGCAGCGCTCGCCGGCCCCCGCGGGGCCCCAGCAGACACCGAGGGGAGAGGACAGGGGGACCCCCTCCCTGCCTCTCTCGCCCCGCGGGGACGCCCCGTCCCCAGCTCCCCCCGCCCCGGCCGCAGCCCCGCCGCAGCCGGCGGAGGCGGAGCGCCGGGGCCGTGCTGCAGCGCCCGCCGCATCGCCGTCCCCCGACCCCGCACTCACACCAGCTGCCCCCGGTGCGGCCCAGCAGCTCCTTCTTCTCCGAGTTCCAGATGAATTTCTTCCAGTTACCGTCACCGTCCTTGGCCTTCCCGCGGGCCATGGCG
>VZRN01004883.1:187666-263357 GCA_013397935.1 Dasyornis broadbenti | reverse complement strand
TCGGTGAGGGCCGGCCGCCGCTCACCGGTGCTCTGACCCGCCGGGCCGGGCCGGGCAGGGCAGGTGTGTGCGTGTTCCCGCGCCCTCGGTGAGCGCGCCCTCTGCCTGGCCGTAGCTGCGGGCACGTGTGTGCGCGCGCCCGCACACCTGTTCACGCTGTGCCCGCCTGTTCCCGATATTCCCGCCCCTCCCGCTCCTTGCGGGTCCCTGCTCCCCGCAGCAGAGCTGCTCGGCCGGGCGCTGCTGAGCATCGTCTGCCTCCCTCTCCTGCTCCCGCGCCCGGCGCTCCGCACAACCGCCCACCCCGCTCCGCCGGCCCCGCCACACTCCGGCGGGCTCACGTGTAACGCGGCTGCGGAATATTGAGTGCTAACAACGTTCCCGTGCCCGCCCCGCGCTCCGCCGCCCGTGAGCTGGGAGCACCAGCCGGGAGGGACAGGCAGGGGCTCCCCGGGGACAGCGGGACCTGCCCGTCCCCTGTAGCGAGGGGACACGACTCACACACGCGACAGCCGCCGCCGCCGCCGCCCTTGCGGGGTGACCTTCAGGGCACTGTACAAACGCCACTGCCGCCCGGGTTCGGGGGAAACCCAGCCTCCGGCAGTGCACCCCTGGCCCGGCCGGGTGGAATTTGGGAGTTTTCTGCGGGGACACCTCTGTGATCACAGGTGACTAATGTGCTGTGGTCCCCGGTACCATTACGGGATAGTTAAAATACATTGTAAATCCAAGCACTCTTGGGTTTACTTCTGAACTTCCTGTTGGTTGCAATATTGTATTCCATATATTTTCTTGCCCTTACGGTAGTGGTACATTGAACTTTACTACTGATACATCTCTGAACTTTAGCTCCATCTTCCTGTTTTTTCCGTAAGGTCTGGGAATCGTGATGAATGCATATAAGATGAGCCTTTCCACGGTACTACCTAGCACGTGCACGTTGCTTGGGTTACCTGCAAGAATGACCTAGCCTAGAATCGAGGACCATCCAACATCAACATGCACTTCTCAGTTCTGAAAAAGTGGTCTGGCCACCATCATCTCATACCCTCCCTAAGCCATTAAAGCTAGCATTTAGAGGACAAGTCATAATGGGGGAACCTTCTGCAAGTGATTCATGGCTACAGCCCAGAACCAGCTCCTGAAGCAACTAAGGGACCTGCTTTTTTTAGGCCTTCAGCCTTACCTTACTGGAGCCACTCTAGGTCCAGACAGGGCAGGTACCCCCAAGCCCACAGCACCATTCATGGCACTGGCTGAGGATGGCCTTGTTAGCTTTTAGGCATGCAACTAGACTTCTCAAAGCTGTGAGGGCTGGTGGCATAGAGACCAGTGAAGTCGTGTGCTTAAGAAGGCTATGTGTGCTTAATTGTGAGTGTCTGGTTTGATGAACGCTCTATGATACATTATATGTGACCAAAGGGAGCCAGGTGTGCCACACAGATTTTCATCCTGGGTTAGGAGAATAAGCTCTCAGTGGTGTTTATGTGATGGGGAAGAGCCACAGGGAAGAGGATAATTGGAATCTGTCTTCTCTCCTCAGTGTCTGGTCAGAGCTGGTCTTTTAAAGAGACCTGCTGATGGGGGTGATAACAAAAGCAAACACAGACAGCAGTACCTGATACCCAAGCGAACATCATCCACACTGCAGGGAGGGCAGTATCAGTTACAAGTTAAGGCAGCTGTGATTACAATCAAGGCAATAAATACACAAGCACTGCTGAAGGCAAAATCACCCATTTTTAACTCCCCAGACCACAGTGCAGTTGCTGCTCTTGTCAACTAGCCTGTTTCTCTCAGCTGCTGGGCCGCAAGTTTGCAGTGGCAACTGGGAAACTGAACAACTTTCATTCTATTGCCCTGGGTGCAATTTATAGCCCAGGTATGCTCCCCTACAAAGAACAGCAGTTTGGGAATTATGTATGGGTCTGTGGTGGTATCACCCAAGCATGAAATCTACTCACCAGACAGCTTGCCCTTCAGTGCTATGTCTTGTGTTATCCACAGGCAAGGATCCAGCTCATCTGCTTTGTGGAAGAAACAGCACATGAATTAGTTCAGGGCATGTGCCTGAACAGCATGCAGCAGTCAGTGCAGCCCTCTCCTTTTTGCCTTCTGCCTGAGCAACAGGGCCATCCAAAACAAAACAGACACGGGACGTTCAGGGATATTCAAGGTCCCTGGTACTTAAATCAGGGAGGATTTGAACAGGGATACACTCTCCCATGGCATTATTTCCTATGACCGTGGAGAATGAGTTTGGAGAAAGCAACTAGAGAATATCTAAAGAACTAAAGAATAAATATCACAATTACGCGGTAAATGGCCACCTAGAAACACAATCTTCCTCTGAGCACACACACATCATTCCTATGAGCTCCAGTGCTGTTGGTGGAAGCTGAGCAGCAGGAGCTCCTGGCTTCATCAGTGTTTGTTCAAGGATCACTGGCAAACTCTCTCCTCTTCCTGCAAGCATCTGTATTTCTGTATAAATACACAGACAAGTTCTGTTGGGTTGGTGGTGGCCAGCAGTATCGAATCCCTGTGACTGCACAGGCTAGGGCATGCAGGATGTGGAATGGGCAAAATGCCCTTCATGAGGGTCGCAAACTGTGCCTGCAGACTCTTTTACAAAACTGAAGACTCCGTCCTGTGCATGCTCAGGACATGCACTTTACTTGAAGTCTGTGAATTATCCTCTCAGAATCAGCAGAACTAATAGGCAACGAGGTGTCAAATTTTATTCAAATTTACTGTTTGTTTGGCTGCTCAGATATCAATCAGGCTGTCTCTAAGGCCACCACCGTATGATCTGATTTTTTAAGGCGATAAGGGCCTGAGGCAATGTTGGAAACTGCCAAGAACAAAATGTGCAAAGCAATGCATGTCTGGGAGATTAGCTGCAGGACGAAGGATGGAGTTAGGGAAAGCTGTGCGCTGACACCTAGGAAGGAACAACCTACAAGATGGAAGTTGCTAGGTGTTTATCTCACTGTCTCGAGCATAGCCATCCATGAGATATCCTGCTTCCTTTGGATCTCCTGCCTTGTGGGACTGGAAAAAGCACCTAGAGCAAGAAAAGGTGTCTTACTACAGGGCAAGAGGGTGGACAATTATTTGTAATGTAACAGCAGAAGAGAAATGACCAGTGCAAAGCAAAGCAAAGTAAGGATTTGTCTGGCTTGATTTCTGCCCCTTAGTGCCATTTTTGGGGGGAAAGGAGACTGTACTGCTGATGGTCACACACAGAAATTTTAGGCAATGTGTGATCTAGAAACTTCCCTGAAGGTGGCTGTGATTGATGCTGTGATGAGCAGCAGAAGGAGAGAGGCATGCCAGGGCAGGGAACAGCTCAGGCTGTTGGACCAAGAGCAAGTTATAAGGTGACAGAAGTTTGCAAAATGGCCTGAAGCCATTACTATTCTGTGGGCTGCCACTGCAAGCAAATGTGGATGGGCCGCCTTGGACTGGCATGCCTGGGAGCTGGAAAAGGGCAGCTGCTCAAGAGCTTGGCACCAAGCCTGCATCACCCACAACAGGTGAGGGAGGGCAAGGAACAAAACGACAGCCCTGCAGGCTGCCTTCAAGATGTCAGGTGCCAAACAGACATTTTATAGTCCTCTGGGGACCTTGAGGGGGAGAGGAGTGACCCTCAAGGACTGACCTCAGGGTCCCAGCAAAGCACATGCCAGTGATTGGTTCCCATGACAGCTTCTTGGTCCTGCAGGATACTGCTTTGGGATTGTTCTCCAATTTTCTGCCTGGGAGGTTCAGGAGAAAAAATTCCCTCTCAGGGGCTGCTACACATAACATGGGCTCAAGCAGGGTATGTTGTCTCCCAGAATACGCATGACAGAAGTAGCTTTCAAGTCTTTCTCCTTCTTGTCCTTGTCTCTCTCACAGGTGTGAGGTCACTACGGATTAGATTTACAGACATATGCAGTTGGTTCTCTGAGCACAATGACTGTGTATGAACAGATTAACTGTACACAACTGTGCAAGGTGAGGTAACTAAATTCAAAGATTCATGAACTGGTAGGCACTGAGAAAGTACATATATGTAGAAATAACTTCCTCCCAAATTCAGACATGGGGCCACTATTCTTTTCCTTAATATCAGTTTGATTGTTGTGTGGGGGTGCTTGCACAGTTCACCCTTAGCAAAATGAGGTGTAAGATAACAGCCGATAAAATACGTAAGTGACTCTAAAGAGTATGAATGCATGGAAAACTTAAAAGTTTCTGAGATGCATTTGCCCTAAACTTATCTTGCTGGAGCGGGAAACAAACACCAGACCTCAGCAGATCATGCTAAAGAGGATGGCATCCGTTAGCTGGATTAAACTGTAACCATGGAATGACAAAGACAATTCTGAGACAAAGAGTGAGTTGGTTGGAAAGGCTATGTGAAAGAAAAAATAAAAAACAGTGATGGAGCAGGGAGAGGCCTCAGAATGTCAAAACCCAGTCTGGCACATCACAGGCTCTGTTGAGCTCAGATGCAGCAGTTCCCCATCCATACAACACCATCAGCAGCCGGCACCCAGTGCATAGCCTGACTTCGTGGAGCATTTAGGAATTCACCCTTTGGGAGGGTGTTTGATCTGTTGGTGTCCCTTCCTGCCAGCAGGTGCATTAGCTGATTGTAGGGAGTGGTGCGGGCACCCCTAGAGCTGGAGTGGCCACAAGTCCAGTGGGAGCAGGGCACGCATGGGAGGACCTGTGCTCCCAGAAGTGACTCCCATGGCAGTGAGAGAGGGGTTGGTGCCCACCTGTCGGGATTAGTTACAAAAGTGTGTTTAGGAACTTGCATGAATTTACTGGTGTTTTCTAAGTGTCTAACCCAGAGGTTGAAGTGCTGTATTGCTGACATAGACCCTGAATGTAGAGCTTTACATGTCCTTAATAAATCAATAAACATTTCAGTCCTGATTTGGTTTAACCTACATGAGCTGAGCCACTTTTCCCTGCAATGATGACCAGTGATGCAGGCTTTTGACCAGTCCTGGCAGGAGAAGGCCTAAATGCTCAGTGATAGAAAAAAAAGATTCACTTCATGTTGAACTGGTGACTGTGTGCAGAACAAAGGAAGGTTTTTGGGGTGGACTGGATAGCAGGTGGAGACAGAAAAGGGGGATGCAATAGAGACAACATGGTGTTTGATAAAGGGGATAAATACTTCTGGTGCACTGTATAGAATTCTGGTGATTGCTACAGTGAAACCTGCCATCTACCAACACTATTCTGATGGAGGCAAAGGCAACTTGTGAAGGCCGCAGAAGTCACATCACATTGCCAAAATTTCTCTTTTTGGCTGATACAGAAAAAATTACTCTGATGTCACAGAATATAATATGAAAATACTGTCTTGCATGAAATCTACCCTGTTTTCCTTGACACAGCTGGAAGTGATCACCACACAGGGAAGCAGCATTTCCCAAGAACTAGCTATGAAGCTATCAAGAACACATATTTATGATAATGGGCACCTGGAACATTACTGGAGCAGTAGCCAACTTCCTGGTATGCAGCCACCAAGCCCAGGCAGCTACATGAGCTCCTGATGCAGCCAGGAGCTGCAGATCTGGGGCACTGATACAGCTTCACCCCTGCTTGTCCAAACAAAATTGTCCCCATTTGGCTCCTACTGGATTATAGAAGCAGTGTGCACCATCACAACAGGCTGCCAGCACTGTTCTGTTCAGGCAGTAAGATCTGACTCTCCACTTGGCCCTAAGCATAAACCCTGTATGGGCTTTCTGATGGAGGTTGTATTTGGGCACCAGCATGCTTGTCTGCTCCAGTTAGAGCTCTGCTGTCTCTAGGCCAGTCAGCCCCGGACATTCAGCAGGAAACCAAGGCAAAGAACGAGAACTAAATAAACTCCAAAACTATTTTGAGGCCTGCTCTAATAGAGTTTAAAAAGAAAAACAAAATCGGAGTGGAAAAACATTTCTATCTTCTGCCACCAGGAGCAAGACTTATCTAAGCAGCACTACACGGGAGCTGGCAATGGGAATGGTAAGTTAAGGTTCTACTTGTTCCTAAACATCAGTGGGATACTACATGAGTTACAATGCCTGCCAAAGGCCTTTCTCCTTCTCCTCATGGGAGGTCCTTTCCCTGAAACTGTTCACAGAATTACATGGCAATTTTAAAGATTACTCCAGCATTGTCCACACTAAAACTTCTTACCAGCTGAAGGTAGAAGTCTCTGCAAACCAGAGAGCCTGCTGCCCGCTGTGGGCTACTTGGTGGACTTTGATTTGGTTTGGGTTGTCTGGTTCCACTGTGACATCAAGTGAAGACCAGTACTGCACCCTCACTTGCAACACAGTGACATGTGACATGTAAAAAACAAACACATTTTCACCGGAGGATCCCTCTACAGTCCTGAACATCCAGTTATCATGACCAAAGACATCACACAGCTGTGATGGAAGCCATCTGCCTTTATTCCCCTGGTGTGAATTCGGTGCTGTGGTAACCACTCTGGAGCCTGAAATTCCCTTTTCTCTTTTAGCCAGTCCTGTGGACTGCAGCACAGCACACAGCGTGAGAGGCATTATCATGCAGGCCAAAGGGGGCAGACAAAGGAAGTGTTTAAAAAGCACCTTTCTCATTATAATTCTCATGTAATTTTTAATTATAATTAGTACCTGACCTGTGTGAATGATTTGGAAAGTTGAAGGAGTCTCAGTTTGTGTGTTTAGATACTTAGTTTTTAGATGCTATTTTTGTAAACCTTGGAAAGTCAGTTTTGCCTTTGTGTTCAGATAGCCAGGGTATGTTTGACATGGACATCTGTACCAGATTTGTGTCAAAGTGAATCCATTCTGCAGCAGCACAACAGGACCTGAGCACTTGTCACTGGTGCCCACAGACTGATCAAGCATTTCCCGGAAACTCTCAGTCCTGGCTGAATAAGACACCACAAGAGACGGCCACAGGAAAGTTAACACCATGAGCAAACAGCTCCACCATGTCTGCCCTAACAACAGGACAGGTCCTGTGTGGTGATGCTGCTATTATTGACATAAGGTGATACCTTTGTTCTTCTGTTATTTAAACCCTGTTTATCAGCTGAATAACACACACCCTTGGCGGATTATTCGTGACAGGACCTCCAAGTCAGCTAGTTTTGTTTTCTCTCATGGGAAACATCCCCAAAATACCAACATGCAAATCTGTTCTTCTGCATGTTAAAAGAATTCCCCAGGCAACCAGGACCAGGAACTGAATAGAAATTCCTTTTTTCTCCCCACCCACATTTCCTTTTGGAAAAGCAGTCACTATTGGTAATCAAAGATTAGCTACTATTGCCCGATATTCAAAGCACTTCATAAATGACTCCATATAAAAATGGTCTTAGCTAACCAGTTTTATTAGAAGCTAGTTCTGGCGACTGTAAGCATGTAAGACTGACAACACCTGGAACACACACTGAAGGTCCCTTTAATCCAGTGTGCGTTCTCCAGCTGTGGTCAGTACCAAATATTTAGAAAAAGAGCCTAAGAACAGGGCAAGTACGCAGTGACCAATGTGACCTTCCAGGTGCCAGTAGTCTACCACCTAAGGATTTCCCAAGCCAGGGAGTACACTGACAGCTAAGTAAACTGGGCGTAGTCCCCAGCCTAATCTGTGGCTCACTTTGGAGAAGCAGTCTGTATCCGGCACAGTGCACCTCACCCTCCAGCTCAGTGGTGTGACTGCAGCTCCTGCAAGCTCACCTGGGTGAGCTTTAGAGGCCAGCAGGGGTGCAGAGGGTGAGGGAGGTGTCACCACAGCCAAACACCGCACAGCAAGAGCCCGCACTGGCCTGTCACTGCTGCATTTCAGCACGGCCCAGCAGGAGGGTTCAAAGCTGTCCCTGGTCTGGCTGAGTAGGTCACCATTAGCCTCAGGGTGCCCATAGATCAGCCTTCCCACGGGCTGTGCAGTTATAAGTGAACCATAAACTTCGATGCACACACAGTTGTTCATCTGACAAGTGAGGTACCTGTCTTACTGTCAAGGTGCTATTTGAGCACCCACATGTCAACATCACCAGACAACAATCAACAGCCTAGAGCCTTAGAGTGCACAAAGAGCATCTTTCTCCTTCTTCAGATGCAGCTTCCTAGCACACAGGAATTGCCTCTCATTTTTGAGTTGAAATGACCGGCTGAGGTATAGCCTTTGTGTCACGTGTGGTGACTCACTGACTCACAGTCTGTCCTTGCCGCACGAGGCTTGCCACATGGAAGGACACATTCTGCTAGGCACATACTTAATTTATAAGTGCTAATTAATTGCATAATGGATTAGATAGCAAAGTCCCTGGTCTATATGGTGTTCAAAATGCCATCTGGAAAAAGGCTGGTGTGGTTAGTAAGATGGCAGCTCTCTTAAACCTGATACCTTTGTAAGAGAATCTGTCCTAGAATTATTGATGAGGCAGAACTGAACAATAAAGATGTGTATTTTATTCTCCAGGATAATGTTTTTGAGATGGCAAACATTTGGTCATTAGGATGGTGATCAGTGTGCTTCATTCCCATGGCAAACAGTGGGGTGATTATCTTGTTATAAACATAAAGCAAATAGTTAAGAGCTTTGAATGTCATCAGTCTCTTAGAAAATGCGTATCAGTAGTGCTCATGTGACTCTGAAAGCAGTGTGGCTGTTTAATGTAATTTTTGCCTCCACTTAGGCCCAATGAGTGCCTATGACTGAGGGCAGCTGTCTTTATACTGACAGCCCTGTTCAGGTCAGGGAGGCTCTGACCTGCCTCTGAACTGACAGTCTGAAGCACTGGACAGATACTGCTTCTTCAGTTCTTCCATGTTTATCACAGGGATCAGGTTTCCAGGAATCTGCTGCAGTTGAGTTCGCATAATGAAATGGCACAGAAAAGTCACCCACATGAGGCACTAAAGAGGCCTGCAAATCCCCTTCTCCCCCTTGACTTCAAAGCACACTAAAGAGTAAATGCACATCTATTGCTCTGGCCCTGTTTCTGGTAGGTGTGTGGGACATGGGAAGCTGGTGGCAGAAGAGCAGGGGCAGTGTTTTGCCACCTCGGATATGGCTCCGTGCAGGTGACAGCATTGTCCTCACCAGCAGGCAGGTGTCTGGCAGGGCTGCAGCTGGGACCCCTGCACAGAGCCACATACAGCGGCCCAGAGCCTGTGCCTGATGCACTTAGGAGAGAAGGCTGTGCACCTCTGGCCTCGTGCCTCCCACAGAGCAAAGTGCTTTTTAGTTTTTGGGGAACTGGCTCTGGCAGCAGCACCCTTCTAAGGTAGGGAAGTCCCCATTTCATCAGTGGGAGAACCTGTGGGTTCATCTCCATGGAGATGCTCCAGAAACCTAATTTAAATGAACTTTGCAAGTGATGAAACTTTCAAAACATATTTAAATCACATTAAGACATTTAAATCACATGTGGACATTTTAGCTTAAGAAGAACATTCAATTTATCCCACCCTTATTCTTACTAAAGGTGTCCACTTTAATGTAGTTGACTCAGCTATTGAAAATTCATGCATCTAGTTCACTTAGATGACTTTTCCCTCCATTTTCTTTTGTAATGAAGCCATTCAAGTGCAAGAAGGTACTTGTCTGGGATTATCTAGAAGTGTCAGGAGCAGAAGTGGGGGAGACTAGACATACACAAGTATTCAGGGAAGTAGCTTTTCTCTCCATTGTCATTCTATCACTGCAGGAATTGTTTTCTGCAGATCTAGCACTTTTTTCCTACCCTTTCCACATCAGGCTTTGCAATAGACTTGAACAGCAGAGGCAAGATAGGAAGAGCAAGAGAGTGGTTGTCTTGTCAGGCTCCAAGCAACACTGTGCAAAAATTCATGAAAATGCCACATCCTTTGAGACTGCAGTCTAGGGATCATTCATTATGCTCTTCCAGCATAACATAGACAGTATAATTTAATTCCATTACATCTTCAGTCTGCCTGATAGTTTATCTTTGGCTGAAACATAAAGTCAGGTATTTGCTGCAGTCAAATTTTCCAGGCATTTTACTGGATACATGTTTTCCATTGAAACCAATTTTGCTTTTAGAAAACTACTTTTTGTAATCTTTTTCCCTCTGGCAGACATGCCTTTCTGTGCAAAACCATAGTCATTGCCTTCTTGGGGATGCAGTTTTGATCTATAGCAGTTTTAAAAACCCTAAAGGGGGAACACCCATATTTTTCCAGGGGCCTGAAATTACTACACCAGCATGAATGTAAATTTCTCCCAACCTCAAACACCTCTCTCTTATTGTCACTGCTATGCCTAGGTTCTTGAGTGAGTGAGTCCTTTTATTTATCTCAGTGTGTCAGCAAAGCAGCTGGAACAGGAATGTCAAAGTCTGCAAGCTTTGCAGGGTGGTCCCAGCCTCAGGCACTTCACAGGAGCCAAAAGGAGGATCTGGTGGGTAACTTCAAGGTTTGTTCATATAAGCGCCACAATTTAGCCTTTTCTCCTCCCCCACCCAAATGGCAACATGAGGTGAGAGATGCAGGTATACACTGGAATAGAGCATAAAATGAGCAAGACAAAAAAAATGGTGAATAGCCTCTCTAGGGTAGGTAATTCAGTCTATTATTTCAGCCTTAATTCGAGACTTATTTAAGTTGCAAATATCAGACCACCCTTACTGTGCTGCACTGTCTCAGCATTCTGGGATCTTCAGTAACATGCTCAGAAGGTGTGAGCAGTTTTCCAGTGCTGGATCTTAGCATGATACTAAGGACAAGAGTCACGACTTCTTACCTTCTCCTACAGCAGAAAGCGAGAGATGGGAAAAGTGACTTGGCCTTGCTCACAATGGACAGATGTTTATCAGGGCACTGGCAGCAACAATTGCATGTCAAATTATAGTTACAGTGTGTTTGGACCATGACTCATGGGCCCATCTGGCCAAAGACAAGGGCCCACAGCAGAGCAGGGCACAGTCATCAGGTAGAGGTCTACAGACATGATCTTCTCTTGCAACGTTCAGGGACACCCATCCATCCTGCCTTCTCTACTCCCAGGATTCCTTGGGCCTAGACCTTTCCTCAGGCTGCCAGTCCTCCATCTGGAAAACTACAGTGCTCTTTAAAGCCCTGTAGAAACAAAGTTGGAGTTATTAACATGTCAGGGCCCTATGTCCAGATCCTTCTTACAGTACTCTTACATGAAACAGAATAAAACAGTGTATTCAACTGAGTCTATGACAAATGCATTAGTTTGCCTAATTTTCTCATTTGCTATAGGAACAAACTGCAATTATTCTTTCTGAGCAAATGAGTCTTAGCTTATCTCATTAGCTTTTCATAATCTGTAGTGCACAGATTGGAAGGAAAGGACTTTCAGCAATTTTGGCTGAAAGTAAAATGACTAAAGGTCAAAATCCAGAGCAGGAGGGAAGGCTTCATTGGTCCAGAGAAGTTTCCAGCCTCCTTCTATCGCTCTTGACTTCATGAGGAGTTTAAAAATGGCAAAAAAATGAGAGAGCCAGACAAATCCTTACCTAGGTAGTGAAATGGGCTGTTCAGGTCAGATGCTGTGACTCACACAGGCTGATCTAATGTAAATAACCAAGTTAAAAAGTAAGGGCTTATCTGTACTGAACTGTCACTTTTAGCTCAGTTACATCAATTCAGATCACTCTGGTGAGTTAACTTTATGGTGACACCGGAGCTGTGAAATCTCCTACAGTCTGAGGCAGACACAGAATGTATCACATAGCATGGAGCATCCTGCATACATGTTTGAGTCTGTTGTCTGAGTTAGAGAACCATCCACTCTCCTCCAAGCCACTGCACCTTCCACTGCACCATGCCCATATGCTGGTATTGAAATAAGCTGAGGTGAATGCACTCTTGAGCATGCGGATGCAGCGTCCTGAATAAGAAGCAGGTCAGAAGCCTCTCATGTGTCCTCCTCTAGCCTAAACTTTGCAATAGATGCATGCGTCTCCTAGGAGCTACACCAAGGACACCAGACTGCTGCCTGGATTGAGCAGGCAACAAGCAGCACACAGCTGGAGCCACTGCTAAGCTGGACTACATACCATCCTCATCTCTGCACTGCATGATCTGCATGAGGTTGGGCTTGCCACTGCAGCAGTGAAAGCCACAGAGAAGAGCACCTCAAAAAGAAATTAGTTATTGAGACAAATTTTGGGGGGTTTTTGGCTGACATAACTGTGTCAACACCAGGGTGTTCACAAGCTCTTTTTTTTCACACTCCTATCCAGCTCAGCTTCACAAGCAAAATGGTGAAATGTAGGCCAATGCTCTACAGAGCCAGCTAACCCTTTTATTTCTATAAGAGCAATCAAATTCTTATGGTTGATCACACGTAGTGAGTGTTACAGCCCATGGCCAGTGGAAGCAGAACATGCTTCATGGAGTGAGTGCTGCTTTTGGGGAAGTGGAATACGTTTGCTTGTGCACAGCCCATAGTGTGGACAGGGCTTTGGGAACTTGATGTGAAGGTCACCCTTACACACTTCCTTCATGGCCCGCCCTGCCCTGCTCCGCAGCTTTGGGACACCAACCCAGAGGCTGCTGGTGATGACTGAGGCACACACATGAGGGCCACGAAGGAGCAGGGGGGAAGGAAAGAGTCTGTTGCAGGTCCAAGGCAGCCCTTCTGCGCAGAGGCACGCACAGCACACAGATCTCCACACTGCTGCTTGTCACGCCACATATGACGGGGAAAATAAGACTGAAGGAAGATGATGCCACTTGCAGAGTATATCCTATGGCAGATGAGCTGTAATTCTTTGTCTGTACAATGTTAGAAAGTGGGGGTGGTGTTTTTAAAGATATTTTCTTTACTGGAGCAAAGAGTGGCAGGTTTCACAATGAAGCTGTTCAATTAAATGTGAATCAGTGTGTTTGCAGACCTGACTGAGATAGGGGAGTAATAAAACAAAGACACTAAACTTATCAGTAATTCTTACAATTTCTTAATGATGTTTCTAATCTATGCTTTTGACCCTTCAGTAAATCTACTTGGTTCTCTGCTGCTGTAACATTTAGAAAGTAACTGAAAATTTTATGCCAGTTGCTAGCTTATCATATTTGTTTTACAGCTGTCCAAGACAAAGGCCAATATATCATAAGATAGAAGTCCGACTCCATATTTGGACTCCTGTGTAAATGACTTGAATTTCAAATGCGCAGAACTCACAATCTCTCTCACTTCTTTTAATAGAAACTCAAGCGTTCCTGAGGAACCAAGTCTTTTGTCAGACTTTCTGATATGGTCTTGGGGGCATGGCCTTTTAAGAAAATCATAGGCACAGGTCTTCAGTGACCTTTGTGCCATTAGTACAAGCATTGAGTGGCAAGGCTCCTTAGACGTCACTGAAGATATTTTTACTTTTTCTTTCACATGACTTGAGGGACAGCTTTGCATCCTGTCAGGCAGGTTTAGCCCCAAAGACTGGATTACCAAGGACTTCTGTTGGCCTACGGATGGGTCTGGATGGCAAACAGGGGTAAGCTGCCTTGCTGGTACCACACTTGAAGCAAAGCCCTGTTTTCTGCCTGTGAGTTACAGGCTGGTATGAAGCACAGCCTTGACACACATGATCTCCACAGCAGAGACCCCTGCTTTTGCACCTTCCTGGTAAAACTCACTGGTGCTGGGAAAGTGTTTGTACAAAGCTGTGGCTGAAAGACAAGTTTTTTGACTACACCTACTTTCTACAACTTCCTCATGAGGGGAAGAGTAGGGGCAGGCATTGATCTCTTCTCTGTGACAGGACCTGAGGGAATGGCCTGGAGTTGTGTCAGGGGAGGTTTAGGTTGGATATTAGGATATTAGGATATTAGGAAAAGATTCTTCGTCCAGAGGGAGGCTGGGCATTGGAACAGGCTCCCCACAGAAGTGACCACAGCACCAAGCCTGACAGAGCTCAAGAAGCACTTGAACAATGGTCTCAGGCATACAGTGATACTTGGGGTGTCCTCTGCAGGGTCAAGAGTTGGACTTGATGATCCTGATACCTTCCAACTCAGCATATTCTGTGATTCTGTGATATATCAGTGCTGGCAATGCTTTCACTTCCAAGCAAAGAGAAGAGTTAAATCACTGGCAGACCGATTTGGGCTATTATAATGGAATTTAAAATTGAGAGTTATATTGGTATTGACTTGGTTAAGTGAAAAACAACCTCTCCTTGACACATATGCCACATATATCCAAAAGATAATCGCAACAGTTTCACAGGCATGCAGCTATAGACAAGACACCAGCCTGAGAAGTGTCCTGGTGACTTCCACACAATTTGGTCCCACGGCAGGATTATATAGAAGAAAAGGCACAAAATAAAAGTTACGAGGTGGCAGATTCAAAGCTAACAAAAGGAAATGCTTCATCAAATGCATAATTAAATCCTGGAACTTGCTGCCAGCAGTGCTATCAATGCCTAAAATTGATTTCAAGAAATGATTTTACAAGGTTGTGGACAGATTTATTAAATGCTACTAAACAGCAAGATTTTAGGAAGCTTTCAAGAAGCCACAGCCTGGCAAATACACCAGAGAATTACAATATGTGCTTGCCTTTCTCATAGAGTTTTCTCTAAACAACTGCTATCAACCATTGACGAAGAGAGGATACCAGACGAGACAGACATACGAGTGATCCAATGCGCCCATTTTTCATTTAAAGCTTCCTGTGTTGGTGTTAATTTACCTTAATGATGAAGGTTGTTAACTGCAGGGATTCATCAGCTGCTTTCCTCAGGAGCTGAGCCATCCCTCCAGCCCAGGCAACCTCTTCAAGTGACAAGCTCTAAATGGATCAGAAGACAGTCATGCCATGTTCTCCTGGGTTAATTTATCTGACTGTTGCCTACAGGAAAGTATAACTTCCCAGGCATTTAGTTCAGCTGGTGCAGACAATCCCTAAGGGGTTCACCTAGCTCAGATGCAAAGGATTGCAGCAGGCAAAGATATGGACACCAGGTCTCCAACGTGCTTTGCCAGCACCCAAACACCTACCTGATCTGCTGTGCTTCTCAACTCAGGACACAAGTGCAGGACAGGGAGGAGGAGGTCAAATAGGCAAAAAATAATAACTGTGCAAACTTTTATTGGTTGGCATATCGTCACACCCCCTCCTGCTGAGGTTTACAATGCACACCTCACTTTGGTGGCCTTCACTGGTGTAGCAGACCTGTCTGCACAGCAAACTGAACATGCCTGGGAATCCTGCTGCAATAGTGGCCACTGCTGCTGCTATCCATAAGGTCAAACTCTGTTTTAGCAAGGAATTTGTTCTCTGAACTGTAACATGGATTTGACTTGCATACACAGGTGAGACAAAAACGTGCAGTAACATGATTAGCAGAGAACTGGGCTGTAACGTGACTCCTTGGTGTAGAGATCTGCCTGCATGTAAATGCCACTTCAGGCATGACAGATGGAGGGAAAGCAGTTTCTGCTGCATTATGCTACTGTTTCCATATGTAACAGATCCCAGACTGCTGTGAATCCACAGAGTTTTGTCTGAACCTCTACACCTCATACTACGTGATACTTGGCCCCATGGGCAGGAAGCCCCTGAGGGAAGTCCCCGAGAAACACCATTGGGAAACCCAGGTTTAATTTCTGGTTCTGCCCTAAAATTTCTCATCATTGCTTAGGAAACTGAAGACGTTACAGGTGACATCTCTGTACCTCTACTTGTGAGGTACTCTGTACCTCTCCTGTAAAGCAGGGCTTGCAGCAGATTTTAGCAGCTTAGGAATGTGAGGAGAATGCAATGATTTGAGGGAAGGGGTGTGGTACTCAGATTTTGTGGTACCACTGCATGTGAGACAGGCAAGCCCTGTGGATGGTGCACAGAACTGGGATGAGCTTTTCCCCTTACATGCTGGGCAGGTGGCTGCAACTCTCACCCTGCCTACGGGAGACTTTCTGTATGAGTTGGGGTAAATCCAGACTTTTTCTCTACTGTGCTCGAGTTTTGCCTTGGGATGGCAGCAGAACAGATGGCTGGCCTGTGTGGTATTGGGTCAATTACTCAGGATCTCAACTAGGAGGGAAGTCTCTGCACCACCATCACAAGTACCTTGTGCTGGCACAACTGCAGAGCCCAACACCAAAATATCCCAGCTCCAGATCATTGCCAGGAAGAACCACAGGTCCTTAAGTCTTCCCCAAATAACCACAAAAGTGTGTGTTCCAGAACAGCTTGTTCTGCCTCAAGCCATGTGGTTATTTCATCTAGTGGTGGGCTTTGGGGGAGCTACTTTATCACAGCTGCAGCAGGGCTGGACTATTTCTTGCTGCTGATTAAGGAAATAAAAGTCACCAAGCACATATCTTCCTGAAATCCTTGTGTGAAGTTCTTCCCCTGAGCATGCTCTCCACTGATTTTATTGTTTTGCCAAGCCTTGTTAAGGCTTCTCCATTGTTCTTTGCATGCTGTCAATCAATCACAATTGCCTATACACTCTGGCAGCATTTGCAAAGACTAATATGCAATTAAGGTCCTTAATTAACACTACATAACATTCAGATGTATTCACTGGGGAAGGGACATGTGAAAGAAATCAAGGAAGAAACCGAGCAGAATGGGGGGAGGGAGGTGGACCCCTTCCAATGATTTTATTTGCAGAAGGATATAATTAATCTAGAATAATATGCAAGCTTTTTAAAAAAGAAAATGAACATCAAGAGAATCTGAAGCTAACAACTAGCTGTCTCCTCTTTGAGGGTTAAATGCATTTGCTCCTGAGGCAGAAAAGAAAGAGAAATTAGGTTTAGGATTTGTGTATCTTAAAACAAGTGCAATCTACACCCACTGGTATGCCATTGCAAATATTACACTTAATTTGTATCACAGGGGCAGGTCTTGTCACTAAAGGGAAATGTCCGTCTATTTGCAGTTAAAAATGTTGTTGACAGACTTCTTCCTACCCTTCGCTTTCTCTCCAGCCCAGCCCAGGCTTTGTCTGCCAGTGTTACTGCCTGGGGTATGCGTGAAAGGCAGAGCCGATGGCAGGGTGAGCAACAGGTAGGCTGGATTTGAGTCTGAGGGAAGATGATACCACATTGTTCATCAAGACCTCACAGGGGTGGGAGGGAACGTGGTGAAATGTGTTAAACTGTCATTTCAAAAGGGAAACTTTAAATAGTGATTTTGAGTGTGTCTAAGAGAGTTGAATATGTAGGTGACCTTCTTAGCCAGCTGGACACCCAGTTCCTCTAGGGTGTGTCTACACTGAAAGTTTTCTAGCACATGTATATATATTGTTAGAGCCATGACAAAAATACTTCAGTAACGGAGATGCCATTCATACCACAGAGAAGTTATTTTCTCAACTATTTAAATAGACTATGCTGTAATTTTTCCCCAAGCATAATTTAAATTATGTTAAGGCCAGAACTGTGATGAGTTTAATGTGTATTCTCCTGTATACTCCCACCTAGTATACCCCAACAAGACAGCAAAAATTTTTAATACAGAACAATCCATATACATGTTATCAATACCACCATTTTCCCTTAGAAAGGGGAAAAACAAACCTGGGGACAAGTATTCACTCCAGTGTGAGAAGCCACATGGCTTTGTTGAGGAGCCAACAGCAGTAACTCTGATTTTCCCACCTTTTATTTACCTTCTTCCTTCAGTGATCTGTCCTTAGTCCTCAGGACCTTGAGGATGTCAGTGATTCCTTTATGGCTGTGACGTTTCTATCCTGTCTAGGCATTACCAGAAAATAAGTTTACACCTGTGAACTAAACCCATCAAGAAAACACAATCCCATCTGCAAGCTCTGCAGGTCAATGAAGAAGTTGAATAGCCTTCAGAGCACAAAAGACATAAAGTGCAGCAGTGACTTCTCAGTTTTCCATCACTGCTGTAGTTGTCTATTAAACAGACATAAAATATTACACTATTACAGATGGATTTACTCAAATGTTTATTTTCCCCTCTTCCTTAGCTGAAGGGTGAAAGTAAAAGCATACATTTCTATAGTTCTGGAATCAAGATTAGTTTTGCCTAAGTATAGAGCAAACTAAGGGATCTATTTTTAAAGCAGAGTGACTGTTTTTTGAAAAGGAGTGACCAAGCAAGCATATATCACTATGATAAGACTGAGAAGACCAAAACAGGTGAAAGGCTATCATTCCTTGCCCACTTGAGCCCTCTCAGGTCTGGCTGAGATTTAACCACTCCTTTGACAATGGTCCAGCCCATTTGTGTGAACGATGCACTGAGAACTCAACAGCAAAGCAGAGAGAAAGAATTCCTAAATGCCCATATTGAGAGATCTTCTCTAACTGAATACAAGATATATCAATGTGGGCTGGTCAATACATGTCAGAACACAGAAAAAAATTTAAAAACTTAGAGATGTGGAGATCTTAATTATTTTGGGAACAGGAGAGGGCAGCCACTAATGAAGCAGTTTTTGAATATATGGATGAGTGCTCCAAGTGCTGAAAGATTTTTAAATACAAAATGAATAAAGAACAAGCAGGATAATGACGTATTATTGCATACTTTATATGCAGATATATAAAGCCTGTGTTATTCTTTAAAAAAGGACAAATAGTGTATAAAGAAAATGAGCAGATACAAAGTAAGATCTGGGTTCATAACTTTTGCACCAATACTACTCCTCCCCTCTCCTAGTTTTATTTGGGAGAAATTATTTCAAATTTCTTGAGTTCGTAATTGCGGCTTCTCAGGCATTTCTAATGGGTCATATTTCAGCTGCAGCATGGTATCTCTAGCTTTCTATTTAAGTAATACTTTGCTTTGGCAAAGAGAACAAACATGGCCTGGGAACAGTCTGCAATCTCCTCTAGTCAAATTCACAAACATAATTCCAGGTTTTTATCTCCTGCTGCAGTCTACTACTGGAAAAATTGCACTATTATGTATGTGATTATTAAGGTAATCATAAAATACAACATACTGACTTTGTTAAAATAAGCACACACTCCCACCCCACCTGCTCCCTGACTGGCAAAAACCAGCTTTGTCTGCATCACATCAGGGTTGGCTCTCTGACTGGCACAACATTTTTTGTCATCAGTGGCATACTGGGATACTTTACCCTGGGTTTTATCCATGTACTCAAGAATGTTTGACACGACTATAAATAATTCAGTGCTGACATATAGATTTTCAAAAAAATTTAGTCTCACTTATAATGCAAGATAAAGCCAAGTGCCTGGTAGGAAGGAGGTAGCATGAGAACCATGCTTGAACTATTTTCTTTACCTGAGTGACTAAGCAGTGAAGATGGCACTTCTGGGACTAAATCTTTCTGGAAAAATGCATCCAGCTGAAAAGCAGGAATAGGCAGAGCTGGTGGAAAATTCCTGGCACAAAATCCCCAGTACAGCTTCAGCCCTTGATGGAAGAGTCAGCAATGAATAGTTAATGCATTTGTAGACTGAATAGATTTCCTGTCCACAAGTCCTGGATTGTGGAGGGCAGGATGATCTGGGACAACATACTTACAGGACACATTTCTAACTGGAATGCATTATACAAAAAAGGGGTTAAAAAAATACACAGTCTGTGGTAAGAGGATAGGAAGTCTGCATGCTCCCAGGATACAAGCAGCATGTGAAAATTTCTAAAGAGGCACAAGGGTAAGTTTCTTAATTTTGTCCACACCATCAGGACCTCAAGACAAAAGGAATTCAAAACAGAAAAGGAAGTAATCCAGCCTGGCTTCATCCTTTCTAGCCTGGTAACAGTGAAGACCAAGTCTCAGCTCAAGGTTTAGGATTTGGTATTTTGCTTATTCCAAGCAGGCTTCCTTGGCCTAATGACCTCCAGAGAAGGAATCTCCAGTTAAGACTCTGACTGGTAGAAGACAGGGGCTAGCAGTCCTTGCCTGATGCCCTTTCCATCCTTTGATGCTAGTCCTCAGAGCAGGAGGAGCAGAAAGAGCTGTTAAGGCTAGGATGACATATTTCTGACCTCCTGCGTGACATTTAGGCAAAATCCCTCTCAGCCACACAGAAACGCCTCAGTGGCAAAATGTGTTGCTGCATTTACAGCAACATCAACTTGCCTTCTGGAGTTCAAGGAGAAAATGTGGCAGAACAGGACTCCCACCTTGGCTTTTTCCACTACCCTCAAGGGCAACTTGGGACAACAAAAGAGAGGGACCTTGAGAGTAATTTTTCTGCAAGGACACTGTTTCCCTGCAGACCAGCCCGTAGCCCTGCTGGTGCCCAGGGCGGTACCGTGCCCTGACCCTGTGCACACATGGCTAGAGCTGATGTGAAGCACCTCTGTCCGTGGCTCGGCCTGGCGGAGGCACCTGAGGCGCGGTAGCTCTGCCGTGCTCCTCGCTCACCCCGGCTGATCGCAGCTGGACCTGGCACCGGCATCTGCTCCTTCCTGCTCGAATGTCACATTGCCTTTCCACGGCCCGCGTGCCAGCATGGGGCTCTTCCCCAGTGGAACCTGCTCCCTCGCCCGTGTGGCTCAGCCCAGCCCCGCAGAGGTGCCGGGAGTGTGGGGCGCTGGTCCCCGCTGCTGCCGTGCCCCGCGGAGGCGCCGCAGGAGCAGTCCCGTGGCCGGGGCAGCGCTGTGTGGCAGCGGCTCCGGTCTGGTATGCTGCCCAAACCAGTTACACCAGCACCACTGTCCTCCCAGCCCCCACGCAGAGCTGGCCAGGACACAGGGAGGCCTCCAGGCAGACAGGGGTGGGGATGGGACCTGTGGAGTTGCTACAGCTCTTTCTTGGGTGCTGGCCAAAAAGGAAAGCCACGTGGCACCTTGACCCACGTAGTTTGAGACCAGCCATTACAGACACTTGCTAACACTGCAGGGTTAAGTTGTGGCATCAGCAGGGCTGTGCTGTAAGTACTGGTACATAGCATAACTAAGCAAGGGCCATCTAAAGAAAATTGAGAACCTCTCCACAGGGCTGCAGCTATCACTATGACTCACATTTTCCAAGATGAATACTGTTTTTTCTCCCCACTCTTAGCAACCTATTGACATCTTTCAATCTTGGAGACTTTTCTAGTAAAATTTGCCATGTCTCTCACCTAGTTCCCTTAGGGCCAGAACTTTTTTCTAAAAGTCCTGTTCCTTCCTTTTCTTCACATACCCATCCTATAGCCTGGGATCACACATTGTTCTCATTTTTGCTGTCTATTTCTTTTGATACCTCTCTGTCACATCTTCTGCTCTCATTTCCCTCTTCTAGTGCTCTAGACATTCCCAGTTCCAGGGAAGCTAAACCAGAAATTTCTGATATAGACTCTGTGGGGCTGTGACAAATGTGCTTCGGGCTGGGAAGAGAGGTCAAGAAAGAGAGAGAGGTCGAGAGAGAGAGAGAGAGAGGGAGAGAGAGAGAGGGAAGACAAGAAGCCTGACTTACCAGGCTGATGGCCAGGCGTTTTTTCCCAAGGCAAGCTTTTATGAGGACTGACACAGTAGGTGGGTGGAAAGCAAATGGTTTTCAGAGAGAAACAACCAGTGTTTCATCAAAGATCACAAGCAGTAGGCATGACCAGGCCAGAACAGGTGCGTGGCTCCAAGCCCCCTTATCCACCCCAGCACTCTCATTCCATTGTGAGCCATACACCAGCTTCTCAGGCTGAAAGACATCTGATCCATAATAAAGAGACGACTTTTCCTATCAGTTGCTGTGTTTGTTGCTGCTTTTCCTCTTCATCCTGGTGAAAGAAAACGTGTTATCCTCCACTTGTGCTCACATGTGATTAGAGGTTGTTCTTCATGAGAGACAGGTCAGAACTCCTGGGTAGATGTAGAGCAAATGTCAGATATGAAGGGAAAATTTCCAAAACACAGTAATTTCACACCACCAGGTCATAGCCCTTCTATTAAAGCAAAGGCCCTAACCCTTTTCTAGGTCTTAATCCACTGATGAGTTTTCTACAAAAGCATAAAAGCAACATAAGCATTACTGAAAGAACTGACTTTATGCCAGGCACACATTCCCACTCATAACTGGTGTCTTAAAGTCACAACCATGTTTGTTCCCTTCTCTCCTCCATTTTGACTGCATTTGAAAACAGAACATGGTCCCCTAGGTATGAATGACACAAAATGCCAATATCCTTCATTCATCCTTGTAACATGCATGGCAGCACTGCTTTGACGACACATCTGTCTCGGCCTGCAGCTCACCCGGTATCGGCTGTTATGTAAGCACTTCCTGGAAACCCCACAGTGTTTTTCCTGTGAAGCCAGCAGGGGCTGGAATTGGGTCAGATTCCGAATGCAGATCACTGCTTTGGTGGGCAGGGTGTGAGCAGCTGTCTGAGCCAGCACTGCTCCAATTCTTGCCCTCTCTTTCCCACACACCACTGATCTGTGCTGCTGCAGGACCACAAGATCTCTGGGTAAAGGCTACAGTGGCCAAGTAAGGAGTAGGTAGAGAGGTTTCGGTTTCAGGGAGCTTATGCTTGATGCCATTTGGGTTACAGTGGGGTGGGAGCTAAAGCCCTGCTTGCTACCTGGGAGCTTCATCCAGCCTTTCCCACCTGCATTGCTGGCATGCCTGGGACAGCCCTAGGTGCTCACGAGACAGACCGTGCAAACATTGCAGACAAAATGTTCTCCAAGCCCTAACTTGTTGCAACACATCTGGAGTTATAACCTGAACCTGTAGATGTGCTTTGTGAAAACTGGGCAGCAGAAAGGGTGAGAAATCAAATCCACTGTGAGTGTCCAGGTGGTTCCCATATGCTTTAATTGCCTCTTCACCATCCTGTGCTATTCCTGGTGACCTTGACTTCAGCAAGAAGGCTGCCAGCTTAGATGAAGCGCAGACTAGCAGTGCTTAGCTGTCAAATTCCAGTTGGTGACTGCTGGTAGGATGAGAAAAATGACTTTTAATCCTCAGTGGTTCATGGCTCACTTGCAATAGGCCCAAATTAGCCGTTTGGTTATGGGGCTGAGATCTGAATGGGCAACTGAAGCTGCTCTAACCCAAGAGAAAGGGCAAGGATTTGAGGCGGTCTGGTATAACTGCTTGTCTTGCAACAAACCTGCCATGTATCCATGCCCAGGTCACCTAGTTTTAGGCCTCTTACCTTGCTTCCCTGAAATCAGGGTAAGCACTGTTCCAGCAGACTGCTGGGGGCTGGCACTGTGAGGTCAGTAAGAAGTTTGGCGATTATATGTGCCCAGGAAGATCTACAAGAAAGAACTGTCTATCACCAACATCTGCCCCTTTCCTGCAGCA
Organism: Dasyornis broadbenti; assembly: GCA_013397935.1. Lineage (NCBI taxonomy): Eukaryota > Metazoa > Chordata > Aves > Passeriformes > Dasyornithidae > Dasyornis > Dasyornis broadbenti. Next base: position 240,163 of record VZRN01004883.1, on the reverse strand, counting down.
CTTCACATGAATGGATGCAAGGTCCCAATTCACCTCAGAACAAATGCAGGATAGGGTCATTTGCTCCAGCTCTGCCTGTTTCCCATGCCCTGTGGGTAAGGCAGAGCTTCAGGCTCCAGGTTTGGGAACAAGTTACTCTCCTCAATGCTAAATTCATTTTAAGAGCAGTAGCATCCATTTTCTTTCTCACCTCCTCCCTTCCCACAAGTGCATCAAGTGCCTTTCAGGTAACAGGCCATACCCAAGGATTCCTCAAGCACCATGTTAGCACAGGAAATCTTGGGTTAGAGAAAGCTGCTGTTGTTAGGACAACATGTATCACAAATGCTGCCATTGCTGCATACTCCCTGCCTGGTCTCAACTACTCTCCTTATGCTTCACGGCCTCTTTCCCACTTGACAGGCTGAAAATGCTGAGGTCACATGCTCTGGAAATGGTTTGTGGCTCTCTTTTCTGTGTATTATGAAAAGGCCCAAATGAAAGCATTCCTGAAGTAGCACTATATAAGCAAAGATGCCTAAGCGGAAGTGTTGTGCTAAAGGTGGTTTTGATCAAACTGCTGCAGCTGACTGACTTTGCACAGACAAACCAGGCCAGGGAAGTCAGTGAGCTACTCATGTCTGCAAGGACTGAGATGCCCTTCTCTCACACACACCTGAATAACAGACTTGGTTAATGATAATACATGGCTTATGTTTGCAAGGCACACCCATTCCATAGCAACTTTTCAGCAGCAAATAGCAAGGCTGCACATCTGGCCCCATACTGTTCTCTGGCCAAGGAGGAGGTTGAATAAAACCTATCAGAACTGCAACTAGAGGGCATGGCAGAATGGAAGGAAGGGAAACTAAGTCATAACATCTGGGGCATGGCAAAGGTGTGCTGTTAACAGACTGCAAAGAAAAATTAAACCTCTGTAATTAGAACCAGTACACAAAGCGTCCAGATCTCTGGATTACACATCTCACTGAAGACATGGCTGGTTACAGATTTTTCTAGCAGTGGGGGGACTTTCCTGCTTCAGATATAAGATTGCCACTTGCTGACCAGTTGTCCCTACTTTGGGCAATACCCTAGATCCTGACCCTCCATTCTCCTCCCATTATCAGCAAGACTCCACTACATTTAGTTTGTGCTATCTGATCAGATTGCAACCAGAGGTCATATAACTGTACAGTCCATTAAGCACCAGTTCACTTGAGCAGAAGTAAATGGCTCCATTCTACAGAAGTACCATTACTCACACAGTTCACCTTAAGTACTGGGATATCATCTCAGCAAGGCAATGAAGGCCATAAAAATGCAATCTGCCCAAGACATGGTTCTTGCTGGGAAGATCTGGATGTGGAAAGTGTTTCCAGGTCCTTCCAGACCGGTGCTGCTTAATGTGTAATGAAACATGTTGTAAGCAGCTAGATCTAAGTGTTTGGGACTAGAATATTTGGACACATGTTCTTGGTTTGTGGTAACCTGCCCCTACCTGCCAAATCCAGAGAGTAGGTTTTTAAATGACTTTTCATCCAAATGCATGTGGAAAAATATCACTGCTGGAAGCCTCTCACTGTAGCACAGTTCTGTTTGTGCTGGAAAACCCAGCTATCACCACCCAATAAACCAGAGGAGTGATCTTGGAGGGATTCTTCTCAGCAAATGTCCAAAAATAGCAGATATTGCAAAAGGGTAGAAGGTCATGTAACACCCATGCTACAACACTCCTCTGAGTCCTGTTCGTTACCTACAACAAGCCAGCCACTCCTTTCCTTGCTGCTTGCTAGGCAGTTTCTAATTAATGTAGTCTTTCTTTAGCTGCTGTTTTTCTGAGTATCTCACATATTTTTGAGGCCCAGTTTTCCAAAGAGCTGGGGTAGCCACACTGGGCTGAAATCTGTGCATTTCCAAGTTTTCTCTCTCATTTCAGTCACAGCCTCTGCCTCTGACTCAGACTGGTGTTTCTGATAGGATCTCAGAGAGGGAGGAAACAAGAATAAATAGCATCACGCCCTCCTCACGTGGGTTGTGGTGCAGAGCTGAAACAGAAGATGAGGAAGAGCCTGGGCTGGAGAGGGAGGGGGCTCAGCTGAAACTAACCCACATTTTGAGGATTCCTCCACTCTAATGGGGCACTGAAGCAGGGGTATTACCAGCCTCTCCTTCTCTCATCCCAGGACCCAAAGTGGCTATTACTGGCTCCTAACTAGCAGAAGCATGAGCTGTCTCTCCCAACCTCCCCGAGCTGGCAACAAAGTTTCCCCAAGAGGCTATTAAAGCTGTCGGGCAAGATGAGGGCGGGTTAGCATGGCAAAGGTCACGGACACAAGGCGCTCAGCCCTGGTCCGGGGTGACACTGTGCACTGTGTTCCCTCGTCTCCAGGGAGCTGCATTAAGGAGAAGTCAAGCACAGGCCACTTTGAACAAGTAATGCTTTGAAACAGAGGCGGGAAGTTAAATAGCTTTATTTACTATCCCTACTGGCAAGAAGGGATAGAGGGCTTGAGGATTTTGACAATAAACAACTGATCCTCTGACCTAATTCAAAACCTGGTCTGGTGAGATTCAATGGTGACTCAGCCTCAGAGGACTGATTAGTACTCTACATGCCAGGCTATGCTGGCCTCAATTTGGTTCTTTGGAGATACCTACGTGATGAAGAGGTCCTTATATCTGGCACATATTGAGAGTTTCAGGAGGCCAATAGGCTAAAACTGAGTCAGACACTATTACAGTTGGTACCTTTCAGCCAGAGAGGCCTGCTGTTATCTCAACCATGGATTCTTTGGTATCTCAACACAGGCAAGATGGAATGAGAAGAGACACACACAGAGTTTTGTGAACGTCCCCTTGGAAAGGCCCCATATGCATGTGGATGTCCTCAAAAACATTATCAAAAGCTTTTTTTAGGTTCCTACAACTTAATTTCTTCACTCCTTGGGGTGCTGCAACTTATAATAAAATCCTGCCTCACTGGTTGCACAGTTTTAAATCTTATGTTTTGCGTCCACTAAACAAGACACAGATACAGGGGCAATAGTGTTACTAGCAAACCTCAGTACTACATTTGAAGTTAATTTTCTCAGATGGTAATAATAAGCCACACCAGTAAAAAGTCTCCTGCTGCTGCTTTTACCTCTTATCACTGCATTTACAGTAAACCTTGTGCTGATTGCAGTTGACTGGTGGGAGGAGAAGGAGAGAAAAGTTATTTTCCACATGCTTAATAGCTCTATAATTTCCTAGTATGAGATAAGGCTAGGTCGTGTCATTGATCCTTGTAACACAGGACATCCCAGTGTAGATAGAGGCAGGCTGCCCATTTTGGGTGAGGAACAGAGCGTCGCAGAACAAAGGAAAGCAAAAGCTCACATGGGACTGAATCCACACCAGGAGATCATTTTTCTCTTTTCAGCAGAGCTATTATGGTGGAGATGAGCTCTAGTATGAGGCAGGAACAGCTGTTTTTAACAGTGTGAGTTCATTAACATCTCTTCGATTGGAATGACAAAATAAGCTGTTGGAAGGAAATAAAGACCCAGCTACTTTCTCTAAGAATTCAAAGACTTCATAGTCAACATCTCGAGGTTGCCATGAAAGACCTCCAAGAAACAGATTCAGTGTTTGTGACAGTTCTAAAGATAGAAAGAAATTTTCAAAAACCTAAACACTTTCAAACCTTCCTATATACCTTAATGCAACAAAACAAGAGGAAATTTCATCTTGTTTCCAGGTGACAATTCTTTGTCTCAAAAGGTGAGTGAAACAAGGAGGGGAAAATGAAATACAGACGCTGGGTAGCACCAAATGTTAATATTTACCTGTTTTGTTACATCTTTTTTCTTTTGATACTTGTTGCCATGTAGGTCTCTTTCTGGTTGGCTGGTGTCTGCCTGAGTTCATGTATGGGAGAACTTGACTCTTGATTTGGAAGGCACAACTCTAGTATATTCTAATTTTCCCAAGGCCCACCTGGGGAAAAAGAAAAGGAACAGTGTGTCACTTTACACCTTCACCTCATTCTCCTTGGGCTTTTGCTATCTCAGCTTGTTGCATGTCACAGTTTGAATAACACTGCTTGGCAGCCCATTGCAGCCATGGGACAGGCACAGGTTCCCAAAGGGATTTTCCCTGTGCTCTTATGTGAGCATCTGGGTGCCTCTTGATTTACATAACTCTGAGAAACATCTGGGGTTTAAAATTCCTAATACCTCAATTTGTTAAGGAAATTAAACACACTTGTAGGATAAGGATACTGTTTGGAGCTTACACCACTTGTTGAGTCAGAGAGAGGAGGAAGAGAGGAGAGGTTGGGTTAATGTGTGCAATTCTATGTCCCAATTATTTTGATAATGGTTCCAGGCAGCTGATTGTGCCCTTCCTGAAGTACACATAAAATGCCGGAAGACTGCTTTCTGCCAGCTGAGCTGAGGGTCAGGCTCTCTGCACGACTGAGTGCACAGGAGGGCACGTTTCAGAGAAGTATTTTTAGTGCAGGGGAGCTGACAGACCTGGAGAGGGAAGACACCTCTCCAGAAGATAAACTGGGCAAGTGCATCTTGGACATCTGTCCACCCCATCCCTCTGCCAAAGCACTCCCAACGGAAAGAAGCCACTTCTTAACAGTGGTGAGCAAGCTGCTTGCCCACCTTCCCAGGCTCCCCCTTCCCCAACATCTCTCCTTATTACTTCAGAGCACCCTGTCAGCTCCTGAGCCACAAACACCTGCCTGGCAGGAGCTCAGCCCAGCCCAAGTAAGCAGGAGGTGCTCCTACACTCACTGGCAGCCCTCCTCGCTGCCCCCAGCCAGCCTGTGCAAGGCTTACACCAGAAACCCAGCTGAGGGTCACTGATGAGCCTCCACCCTTCCCAGGAAGACTTTTGTTTGGGTTTTTTGATACAGTTTCTATTGTTCAGGAGATTAAGGATGTAGTTGAGGCTTACAGCATTTTATTTCCGGGATCTAATTACGGAGGAGGGAAAACGAGTCTGTACGTTTATTAACTCTTCCAAATCCAAAATAAGACATAAGAAAGACCCCAGCAGAGGCTTATTTGGCTACTGCCTACTTTCTGACAGTGGCTGCTACCACATGTCCAGGAATATGGTAAGACATAGGAAGATCCACAGTCATCGCTGTGGAAGGCACCTGGTCACCTCCAGCACTGCCCTGTGTCAGTGGCAGCATGCCAGGAGCTGGATGATACCAAAAAATCTGCGTACATTCATATAGGAAAGTTTTGTAAAATTTTCCTTAGAGCTACAATACCTGGTGTCAAGGGGTTGCGTAGGTACTTTGATCAAAGGGAAAAAGGATTCAAACTGTCATGACTGTGTAAAAAATCCTGAAAACAGAGCTCTTCTCTTCACCAATGTCCCACATATTCAGGGGACATAAAAAGGACTTTTTCTTTCTTTATTTATTTGTTTAATCATTTGATTTCTAGATTCTGAAAGCCTCTTCCTTGTTGTATAAACATCTGAGATTAGTAGCAGTGCACACAAATATTTTTTCTTTGAACAAAGATAAGATTTTTTTCTTCAGTTTAAGGCACCTTGTCTCTTCTTTCCAGAGACAGCAAGCACATGGCTCTCCCATGATCTCCACTAAGCTGTCTGCTTACCCCAGCAGGAGTCCGAATACACTCATATTTAAAAGCCGGTCACAATGAATAAAACCCAGCTTTGAGGCCACCTACAGATGTATGTAAATGCAGCTAGAGGAAATACTGCTGACAGACTGTGTATGAGATTTCTCTTTCATGGCCCCTGGTACACTTTAGCTAGCCAATTCACTACTTACAAAACAAGATTAAGCACATAATACAAAATCTGTGCAGAGAAGACTGCAATAAACCTGTTTTCTCATGCACCTTGAACCGTCTTATCTGCACTCTGTTCCAATTCCAATAAGGGCTGCTAACACTGTAAATCTTTTAATTAATACAAACGAATGTTTAGAAAGAACCGGTAGACTACAGAAAAGTTTCCTTTGTATCTCTCTTGCAAATCACACTGACATGTAGTGTTTGATCTCCTTTGACCAGCCGGGTTAGGGTACTTTGTTCTGTAAGAATACAAAAGGAGTTTCTGTTCTGAGGACTATACTTTTAAGATCACAGACTATGAAACTATGAGGCATAGACTGAGGTATTGTGTAGGACATTAGTACTGGCAATTACTTTTCTTCTCCCACAGCCTTAGATTCACTTGAGGAATTTTTTTAAAAGCAACGGAGTAGATCACAACAATATGTTTAGGAGTGCTCTAAAGTAACCTTTGATAGAGAGCACATGCTGATGTATCAGCCAGGTCCACTGATACTCAGTTGAGAGTAGCTACATAAATTATTTCTCATTTTGTCATTTCTGAATGATGCAGTTTCTCCCTCGACCACTCTTAGATACTAGGATATACCAGTTTATAGATACCCGAATATAATCACACATTTTTCTAAGGGTGAAATTTTCTTTATTTTAAAATGCATCTAGTTGAACAAGCACTGGTTGAAAAGGCTTAGTTCTTTCTGTAGATTTTTAGGTGGGTGACTTTCGCTGCAACTGGGCTATTCAAAACCAAATAATCCCTGTAACTCAGTGATATAGACAGAGAGCAGAACAAAGAATTTTTCCAATCTTAAAATCATTACATTCAGGATTCATTAATGCCTGAGGTTTATATTGGCCTGTATTTAAATCTTAACTGTGACCTCTTCCAAAACATGGTCAAAGTAAATGAGATTACCCCCTCTGCCAAAAAGATGTGACATAAAAATTGAATGTTACTTAGCCTAATGAATCTGAATAGCAATCTTTTCCCTTTCTAACTACATTGCTCAACTCCGGTTTTTCAAACTGCTATTTCGATAAACCAATTTGTGTGTATATGTGTGCTGTGTCAAGAGCTATAAAAAGAATGAAAATTCATCTCTCATTAAATTCCAGAAATTAGTTTTTGCTATTTTATTCTAGGAAATCTTGTAAAACAACAATCTTGCAGTGAAGAAAAGCAAAGAACATGTCTTCAAATAAATGCAGTTTTAATGAGAAATTATTTTTGAGTATAAATATTAAAAAAATCTACAAGTGTTTTTTAGTGTAAATGTGATACACAGGCAAATGAAAGAACACCACTTTTTCATTATCTGACACAACTGTAATTTATGCAACAGTTCCCTCAGTTAATCATGTAGGAAGAGACCAGAAAGGAATAAGTTAAACTTTTAATTGGTTGTTTACTGTTTCAATTCCAGGTAGCATTTATGTATCTGCATAACATTGGGATGTCTTAGGAATAAGAGGAGGTGTACTGACTGTAAATAAGCTGCAAACTACAAGCCTGTGAACAAGCCATGATCTGATGTAATAAATCTCAAGACAGATGCTCTCGTGGTTTGTGACATCATGGGCACTTGAAGTACTATTTATAAGCTCTAACGTACACTATCCAGGATTATTGCCAGTTCAGAAATTAAAATGTTTAGGATACTTTTCTTATGGTCTTTCATAGATAGGGTGACCTATTTGTAGCAAATTAAAGGCAATACAAAGGCAGGATTACTTGGGGCCGCAGGTCAGGTGAGGCCAGGCACATGCATTTGAGGGAACCTAGTGGAGTTGAGTACACAGGAGTCGTGCTGCTGAACTGACTATCTCTGTTGCTCTTTCATAATCAGTTTTTCTTCCAGCTTCACTAAGGTGACCTAAAACACCAATACAGAGATATCTGATTAGTGCAGAGAGGAAAACATGGGAGGTGGATGAGGATAAGATGACAAGAAGCAATAGAAAATTATTTGAAGAGACAGAAGGCTGGAAGAGTAATCCCTGCTACTGCCCTGTGACCACGTAGTGCAGATTGTAGACATCACCACGCACGACACTGCTTGTAGTAGCTCTTCGGGGGAAGATGGTAACTGTCCAATTCTTTGATGTAGTGCAGTGTTGAATGGTTTTGCCTACATCTGCTTTGGTCATAGCTCCTTAACACTGCTTTAACACAACTCCAAAAACAATGGTGCTTCTCCATTGTAATTCAGGGAAAGGCTGAGCCTTCATTCCTGTGTGTTAGATAACCACTGTGTGATAGCAAAGCATTGTCTGCTTCTACTGGCAGCCTTATTCAGATCAGGATCAAACTATTCCCAGAATCAGTCCCTTCCACAGAGGTCAGGGCAGCAGTGAAGGGCAGAGAAGGGCAGGCAGCTGCTGGCACAAAGGCACTGCTGAGGTAGCTGTTGAAAATTGTCCTGTGTGTGCAAGGCTTCGGAGAGCAAGAAATCACAAACATTTCTAGTCTGATCGAGGAGAGACACTGCAAAATCCTCAGGCATAATCAGTGATTGATAAAACAGACACCAGGAAAAGAGATCTAGGATAGAAAGGAAGAGAGAGTAATAGTAAGCCTCAGAGTCTTATAACTATTTAATTCAATCAGAAAAAAGTAACAGATATTTAGTTAAAAACAGCATCCCGGTTTAATTAGAGCAACTATGCTGGAATATTTTGTTTACACCAAATTGACTGCAAATTTCCTCTGTGCTCAAGACATTTATACTGCTAAGCAGCACACAAGCCAAACACATCACCAGCTGCTCCTCCCCATCTGCTGTGCCAGCCCCTTTCTGAGATTTTAGGTCCTCTGGGGGAGCTCTCACAATGGCCAACACGTTGTGGCTAGAAAAGGGTTAAAAAGCTCAGTTTAAAAATGCTTTAGGGAAAGTAGGTAGCCTTCCTGATAGTATATTGCATGAAAGTTTACCACAGAGTTTATTAGCAGTACTGCTATAACCAGGGTGACCTACTCTTATCAGTAAGGTTATCTTTGGGTACTTCTCTCCCTCCCCCACTCCCTCCCCTTCCACAGCTGGGTTAAAATGGACATCCCCAGGCACAAACGTCTCCTTTGTTCTCCTACTGGACTGGAAGAGCAACCTATGCATATTTTGTTTGCATGTGATTTTTGCAAGGACTGAGTCTGCCAGCAGACACTATTGTTGTTGCTCTTCAGAAGAGGAAGCCCATTTCTCTGGTATGAACGCATCGGTATTATTGCCAGCCAAAATTACAGGCAAAAGGACTAACTGCAGGTGCCAAGGAGCTAAAAACCAGAATACTTAGATAAATCCTGTATGAAATATGCATGATACAATTTCCGTGTTCTTCCAGGATCAAGTGACTAATTATAATTAGTTGAATTGTTGAGGTAAAACCCATCTCCTAGAGGAACTGGTAAAGGATTTCCTAAAACAACCCTCTGAAATTTCCAGGTCTCTTTTGTGTTTTACCAAACAAAATCATAAATAAGCCAAATAGTCTTGAACTGGAAATGCTTCCTTTCTTTCTCTGCTTCAGAAAGGTGGAGGTGGTGCTCTCTTGACTTGAGTGCTGGCTGCAGCTTTACCCTTCAAATGACCCCTGTATTTCAGTGGAAATAACACTGGTATAGAGCAGCAAGGAGCTAGGAGTGACTTGTCACGGATGTGATAAAGAATTGCTTCTGTGAGGAAGCTTATCAAGGAGGTCTATCCTGCTCTTGGGCATGAACACAGTCCATCCCATTTTCTGGCCAATGTTTCCAGTCAAGCTTAAAATTCCCCATAGCCAGCAGTAGTTAGTTCAGACTTGGCATTTCCTGAACACATTCATGGCAGTAGCACAGACTCTGCTATCTCAAGGGAACTCTGCTCGAACAGGAAAGCAAATGCCTGGGACCTGCAAGGCTGGCAGGTCAGGATCCTGGTTAACAGGTTCCAATTGAGCTCCGATGGCTAGAGATAGCGACTACAAGTGGTCCTCAGCTGGCATGGCTTCAGCTTCCTGTGTGACACAAGTCAGTGGCACCAGGCCAGGGACCAGCACACAAAGTACCCTCAGTACAGCAAACTGAGACAGTGGGGGTTGCATGGCCTAGCAAGAGCTGGGCTTTTCTCTGGGTTTTTGGACACAGCCTCTTACTGCTGGGGCAGCAATACTGTTCAGGGCTTTTGGTTGTTGGGACCATGAGCAGAGGACTACATGGGTATAAGGCTGAGATTTTCATTGGAGCCAATATGAGTATATGGAGAAGCAAAACGGTGCTGCTGGCTTGTTGATATTACTAATCTCATCCTTCACACTGTTCCACCAGAGATTTAGAACCCTGAGCAGTAAGAGTCAACCCTCTAGAGGCATCTGTCCCACTAAGGTTTGTGCTTCTGCACTGGAAGTGAATGTAGTCCTACAGAAAGCGGCAGGGCCACCCCTCTGGTCCAGCCTTTTGTGCCCTTCCTCTCTGTTACACATTACACATTCTAGAATTCCAGGCCAGAACGTAAGGTGAGAGAGACCTTCAACTTTAAGTAGCTTTCTCATTCTTCTGAGGTCTAAAATGCCACACCTAGAAATTTCTGAGACAGGAAGAGTTAGCATTTCAAATGAGCAACTTGATATTCATAGCAGTTGTCTCTGACAGATTTCAAATATTTAAAACAGGGTTATGTAGGGACACAAGTGAAGAGAAAACCCTTCAATTAATGAAAGAAGTGAGTAACAATAGACTTAATTAATCAATAACCACACAGACACCCTTTGGAGCCACTGCCAGCGAGCTGGAAAGTTTCTCTCTTGCGTAACAAAGTCAAACTCTAAGTGCTTTATTGCTCAATGGAGATTTTTTTTTTTTAAGCCTTAGGTTTGCATTTCATCTGGAAAATTAGTGGCCTTTCAAAAACATTAACCTTTTTGTGTGCACTCAAGGTTTTTTTCCTCCTGGTGAAAGGACGAGAGAAAATGTCCAGTGACATTGAACTGATAAACAAGGTGTAGGTGTCTCAGAAGTATTTATGTATGACTTCTCGTAAAGGAACAATGTGTGCTGGAACACGTTTTGAAATGTGGACTCTGAGTTGATAGCTCCCAAGGACATATCTGCTCCTTGTGCCCATGAACACATCCTGGAAAATGTTCATATTTTTTTTTTATTTTTCTCACGATAAGAGGCTTTTCAAGGACTACACAGGCACATAATTTGAGACATAAAAACTGTCATCCTGAAGAGACAAGACCTGAAGAGACAAGATGGTCATAAAAAGGAGAGCAAACAGTACTGAAGAGACCAAGCAAGGTAACACTGAGCAGCACCTATAACCTAGTACAGGAGTGGCTTATCTTAAACCAGAAAAAGGCACTCCTTTTCTGGAATAACTACAGCTGCAGGTAGAGCCAGATATGTCAAGGAAAGGCACCACCAAAATTAAACATGGGGAACGCTAATTTTAGCCTAGTGAGCAAATCAGCTCCTTTAAGACTGTCATTCCTGTGGTGTGTGGATTTAATACAGTGCCCCCAAACCAAGCAAATCAAATACATACAGAAGGATAGGCTGCCCTTCTCATGTCACCTAGCATATTACCCTCAACAGGCCTCTCCAGTTCAACCCCACATAAGCAGATAAATCTGTTGTACAGAAATGGATTCACTTGGAGTGCAGTTTCCTTGTTCCTCTTCCTGGGACCCCTCTTTACCACATATAGGTAAAGAAAAGGTGAGCACTGGTTCCTGATCCTTCACTAGTGACCTGGTGTTTGGGAACCCAGGCACTGGAATTTGAGCCCCTCTTCCAATTCCCAACAAATTCAACAGTAATTGCTCTCACAAGTTTTGGACTAGCTTTAGTTCACCAGTGCAATGAAAGAACACATCATATCTCCTTACCAATAATTTTGAAACCATATGTTTCTTCTGGAAGTTATTTTCCACTTGTCAGTAACCTAAGGAATAAAGCATCTTGCCCTACAGTACAAATCCGTTGCCCTTAAGACATTTGATGAGGCTTTTAAGATCCAAATATCCCTTCCCAATGCTTCTCCATACACATTCATCTTCTAAGTTTTGAAAAGTATTCTGAATCAGACAGATATTTAAGAAGCACAAAGAAAATCCCATTGGAAACAAGTACATATTCATAGAAGTTTTAAAGCTATGATCACTGCTTACTGTATCTAATAAAAATAAATCCAACAGCCAAGCACCAAATTCCACAGTGACATCAGCACCATAAGTTATGCAATGCAATTATGATTTTACACGCTGAGAGACTATAGAAGGAATAGAGAACACCAAGGAAAGCAAAGAACAGAGAATTGCAAGTAAATGGAATACAGTGGTTTTCCTTCTTATTTTGCAGTTTGTAACAGCATTGTGTTAGCTATTTTCTCTTTTTTTTTCCATTTACTTTTCCTGTCAACACACCATAAGCACTACTGAGTAACCATATATATATGGCTCTGTATAACCATCTATAGCTCTTCACCAAGCAGGGTCTTTTGGACTAAACATAAAGAGCTGACCCCCAGTGAGACGAGCTAAGCACCTTTCAGATCCAGGCTATGGAGCTTGCATGGGAGAGGCAGGAAACAGAACGTGTCCATTTCTCTAAGCCAGGAGCTCTGGACTTGATGTTGTTCTGCATTTCCAATAATCTGTTTCAGTGGTCCAAGGCCTGGTACTCTGAAGCAATAAATGGATGAAAAACAGTCCTGGACACAGGATGTAGATGCTGCAGTACTGCAGTAAACTGCTGTTCATGCTAGAAACTTGAGAACAAGCGGAGGCCACATGATTCAAATACACTTTTGCATTATTCATTTCTGGGCCACACTGAACAAAGCTCTAATAGACAGAGAAATGATGACAAACAGCTAGACCCTAGGATGGATCTGAACTCTGAAACAGTTTGTTCCATGGGTTTCTCATCAGGTTTTGTGCTTCTCTGCCTTGTGCAGTGGAGCACAAGACAGATGCTTGTGGCAGGGCTGAGCCAAGACTTCTGGTTTTGAGCTGTCTTGAGACTCATCAATTCACACCAACCTGGCTAAACAATCCATCCTTCCACACCATTAGCAATGGCAGCATGACAGAGCCTGTTTTTTTCACTACTATGGACTTTAGACAGGCTTTTTAGACATTCCAAGCTTAGTGTTCTTGGAGCATATATATTTATTGGGTTATGTAACACAAAGATAAATGATTCCTACAGAACTTGGGCAACTTCTTTCTGTCATAAACCAGTGCTATGTATCTGTTATCTCAATTAACTGATGTTATTCCAACTGAAAAAGATCATGTTGAAAGCTGGAGTCTAAAGTGAGAAAGGACCTTAGAGATCCAGATCCAGTTTCACTCACACTTGCATACATCAAAGGAACTGCACTGAAGATAAGGGAGTGTACTTCATTGTTGTGATCAGATCTGCACTGCTTCTCTTTATCCCAACAGGTCCTGATTGAGCTGCTTTCCTTCCCCGTGCTTAGATTGGAGTGCATAAATAATCTGGCTGAATCAAACTATTCCCAGAACAAACACAGTTGCTGGACTGGGGCCACAGTTCTTATCATCTTCCAGAGTTAAGATCACAGTGTTTCAATTCTTACCCATGTGCTTGAGTGCTTAAAGTAGGATCCTCAGTCATGATCTATCACTGTTTAGGAGCCTCTGCATTTGACATGGAAAAGTCATTTTCAAACAAAAACAAAAAATAAAGGCAAAACCAAAACCATGGAGACCATAGAAAATGAGCGATCAGTAAATTATTTGGGATGAAGAAAGAAACCTAATGAAGCTATCTCAAGCAAACATACTAGATTTTAATGTATACAGTGCCAAATCATATGTAGTTTTATTAACTAAGAGAACTTACACTTGAGTAAATCTAATGTTTCAACTCAAACCCAGTGGATGATGTTTAAAAATACTCAACAATCTTATATGTAGTTCTTATACCATAAGCTACTCATAATGTAATTGAAAGTTCATGTATTTTATCCATGTGCTATTCAGCTTACCCCACTGATTTTGGACAAGGAATACAGACATCTTAGTTTCACAAACTTCTCTCTTATTTCAGCTTTGAAATATGGAACCACTTTAGCTACCTCAAGATACTTCCATCAATAAAATATTGTTATAAATTTTGCTATTTGCACATTTTGAATGTAGTCACTAAAATACAGGCTGGATTGTACTGCCAGCCCTGAAGTTGCCTGTTTAAACACAGGATAAGCCAGGTTGTCCTGCCACAAAATTAAGGATAAGGAACAGGGGGTTTTCCCCTGTCTTTAGCCTGCTCAACTCAGGCCACTCTTCACAGGTGCTCCTAAATAGAACTACAGGATCAAATTACACCTATAAATCTTTAAAGGTTCTTGGGGCATTTATTTTGCCAAACTGTCTGTTTCCCTTTCCAGGTTTGGTTGTTCAGAACACAATGGAGATTTCAGTTTATTTATATAATGAGATTACATCGTGCAACTTTGCTGTGCTACAACTGCAGAGAAATATGGGGTTGGAAGGACCTCAGAGGCCCCTTCCTTATGACAAAGTAAACATGCCAACACCATCACTGTCTAACAAAGCTTTGTATTTAAAGTACTGTATAAACAGGGAATTCACAGCCTTCAAGGCTGCTTCACTGCTTCTCTCTTCCTATTTTCAGAATAAATCTCCTTCTGATATTTAACCAAAATCCTTGTTTATGCAAGTAAAGTTGGCCACTACTTTGTTGCACACCCCTCCTGTCACAGAAGCAGAGAACAATTAATCCCTATCCTTTTTATGGCTCTACTAGAAGACATTTTCCCATGTTTCTCCTCAAATTTCTTTTTCCTAAACCCAGTGAATGCAATTCCTTCAATAATTTTTCTTTACCAGGTTTTCTAGACCTGTGACAGTTCTCACTGTTCACTTCTAAACCTACCTCTGTCTGCCTGACACTGAGATGTGCTCTAGATAGGCTAATGTTTTTTCCTCTGATGTCAGCAGAGAGCTTCTTAAATATGTAAGATATATCAGATGATACCACAAACTGTATCAGGTTTTCTCCAGCAAAGAGAACAAGTATATATAGGCAAATTCAGTAATTTTTTTTTTAGAAATTTTTCAGTATTACTGTAAGAGTGTCCCAGTACTCTGGTACGTCTGTCCAGCACACCAGCATTAAAGTCATCAGGCTGAAAATGCCACTACTGTGTACATCACGTTACTTTTCTTACCCTAATTCTTGATTCTCTCATTCCCTCAGTCTACCTGTTTTCTTCACTGGTTATGTCGTCTTCGACACTTTGTGAGCATCTTGTGGGAATGCTTGTCCTTTACTGGATCTGTAAACTGTTACTCAATACATTGAAACTTCACCTTGGTAAGACTGTGTGCATTAAAATATGGGTTTTTAAAGTAACATAATAATGTATCAGATGACAAAACACCTGAGAGCATACATATGTAGGAGAGTTAACCTGGTATTTTTGAGAGGAACAGGAAGAATTCAGACTGGAAAAGAGCAGAGCAGAAAACTCAGCACAACACATCCTTTGCCCTCTAGTGAGAAGCCCAGCAAAGAGAAGCAGCTCAGGGAGTTGCCTGGATGCTGGCACAAAGAGCTCCATGAAATCACTTGCTAAGCCAGAAGGGGAAGAGGTGAGGTTGTGTTCAGTACGCGGATGCAGGCTCCTTAGCAGAAATGGCTTTGGTCTTGGGTTGTCATTGAACTTTTTTGTTCTCCTCTGATTTATTGAACAATGTGATACTGTTTCTCTCCATGAATGTAACTCCTTATGGGTTAATGCAGTTTTGTTTATTCTTTATATGAAACTTAGGGGCTGGCCTTTTTCCCCCCTCTATCTTCATAGCAGATGAGCTTGTCTGATCTTTCATAATTGTGCTGTGCTTCTACAGAAGAGCAGAGATAGCTGGGTCGTGTCTGGATCGTTACCATAAAATACAGTCAGGAGGAAAGAAAAGGGAAGTCAGACTGTTGTAAATAGTGCCACACAATGTAGGACAGCTATTTAGGTACTCACTTCTCCCCTCACAGGGGTTCAAGCTGTCATCAACCCGTTCTCTAGCTTGCCAGCACAAAATCACCAGGTGCTACAGAAATTGCAGGCAAGCCTGAGTTTAACAAGTTTTGTGCTTACAAACTGCATCCCAGTGAGATTCAGGGAGGCGAGTGAGCTGTTTAACAATAGAGATGTCAAGTCATTCCATAGTTAGTAGCCTGGCACACTTTTTTGCAGCAAGCTAGCTTTATAGGCCTCCTGTTCATCGCTGTCAGAGAGGCTGGGAGAGAGTGTCAAAAATGCATAATGGAAGTGTGCTGGTCTAGGGAGATGATCAGGCCATTTAGTCTAATGTGCTTAGCCACTTAAATATTTTCCTTCCACTCAGCCCTTCTTTCTTAGTGTTTCCTGCAATCCTGTGATTCTCCTCCTTCTGCCTGCAGACACAAGCTCTAGCTGTTGCTTGATCTCATTTCTGTGACATTTCAGGCACTCTTCCTGCTGACTTGTTCCATCTGGTTATTACCCTTTGAGTGAGAAGTAGCTCTTGCCTCATCTCTGCTCAGTCTCTTAGTCTGTGTGTGGAGTGTTTCGGTTCCTCCTTTCTGAACAAGTAATCTTGAGCAGGTTTATAAATAGGAGCTTTCAAGCTAATGAGAGAGGGTGCGGGGGTGAGGAAGAGAGAAACTGCACTGAAGTCACTTCGGAGGCAGATCCTAATGCTCCTCAGAATGACAGCTTGGCAGGCACAGCCACAGAGGGACATTTGGAGAAGGGATGGTTAAGCAATGAAAGGGGGAAGGGGTTTAAGTCTTGGCTGTGCCACAGGTTTTATTCTAGCTTAGGAAAAGTCATACCTCCTCTCAGTTCTCCATAGGCTGAATCCTCTTCCTGCTTCCCTCTCAGTAAATGTACTGTAATGGTTGTGGGGCAAGAATGGCCTATTCCTGTGCATTTACTTGCAGATCAGTAAAATAAGACTTGTGTCTTGCTGGGATCTCAGTATTGTCAGGATAACACAGACCTCTGTTTAGAGGCAGTGCCCTGGCTCATACACACAGCATCCTCTGGCTGGGGCACAGTATGCACCTTGCACTTTATGACTTTCCCCCCACCATTCATTTTTATTATCCTCTCTTAGGGCTGGTAAATAAAAAAAACACAAGTCTGCTGGGACTAAAATCCTTGTACTGACTTCCAGCCCACTTTCCAGAAGGATAAATCATTTTCGTTATTTGTACTATGAAGACAAAACACAGCAGGGTGACCTAATTCATACAGCTGACATGTGGGTCAACAGCTTCATGTTGGGACAACACTCTGCATGGGCTACACAGTTTGTAAATGCCAAGTATCCATTTATTCAGACTCCAAACCAAAAAGCAGAGATCTACACCAAAATGACAGCAAAGGAGTGGCTGTGAGGCAGCTCTGTAATACTAAATGAGTACGTGTGATAAAAAAGAGGCAGGGGCTGGACACACTAAAGGCAGTATCAGACCTGAACACCAAAGCTCACTCCTGAGAAGCCTTCCAGGAGTTACAAGGTTATTAGATAAATACTCTCCACTTGTGAGTCCTTGCACTCCATGTGACATCTGCAGTGCTTAATAGATATATGGAGGTGACATGAGGTCAGATGTAGACTAAAAACTGCCTACAAGTACAGTGGGTCATGGATGATTGGCTGGAACTGTGACTGAATGCCTTCAAACGTGAAGATTCTGCTGTAAATAACAGGAAGTTCTGTCTCTGTCTGCAGTGGAAATAATCCAGATTCATTCTAGTGCAGGAGAGCCAGAAATGCAGATATGCTTGAAATACCCTGGGTACCTACAAAAACAGTGATGCTCCTTCATGCATTACTTGTGTACCTCACACAGACTATATCTCAAGCATGCTGTTCTCTTCAGTCACCAAATTAGGACTGATTCCTTGGAGAGATGATAGAAGTCCTCTCCGCCTTGTATTTTCTCCTTCTGAAACTCCTTTCTGAAGTGGTTCAGAAGTTTTCATTTCCAATCATGGAAATGTTTTAAGATCCTGTCTCCCCTTCTGAGAGAAATCCTTGTTTAATCCATAGTTAAAGCTGATCATTAAAAACAAACTCCCTGCTTTCCAAATATCCAGCTGCAAGAACTGGCTGTTCAGGAAAGCAGCAAGAATCACTTAAAACATTCTGGCAATTTGAGAAACGAAGACTTAGTGGCAGGTTTTCACGAACCTGTTCAGCATTTTGAAGCATATCCATTCAGCAAGAGAGCTCTCATCATTTCCCTCAGCCCATCATAGAAAATCAATATTCAGTTTGTTCCTATATTTCTATCCATCAGGGCTAAAGGCATGTTCAATATGAAGACGAGACTTTCTCCAACTCCTGGATATTCAGTTCTCCACATAACTCCTGCAGAAACTTTCATGCCTCTTATAGATAGCTTGATCAGCCCAGTAGCTTACTGAGGAGGTGTAAGATGTGGTAATGATGTCCTACCAGCAGATTGTGTTCAGACAGCAATTTGGAAAGGGAATGAAAAAGTTAGTCTTTGTGTTTTATTAGGTGAATGTGATGTTCCTCTGAAGCCTGTTGGCAAAGTTAAGAGGTTGATGGCAACCTTAACAAGCAGGCTGAACTGCAGCCAGCTCATGCAGTTGAACTGGAGACATGCTGAACTTCTCAATGAAGTACTACATTCCTACTGCCTCCTGTAATACAGGAGAAACAGGTTTTCTACACATTGAAAAGGAAATTTGTTCTTGTGGCACTGGGACATGGTAACACAAAATCTCTCCAGTACTATTCCTACTATCATCACTCTAGGAAATCCACTTCTGTTAACGTCCTGGGAAAACGTCTCTCTGTAGTAACACAGTATGTCAGGAAAGGTCTTCTTCAGAACCCCTCCCATCCAACAATTATATTTCATTACATGCCCTTTCCAGAAGCCAGTTTTCTATCCAAAATTGTTTCGGTGGCTCTAAAATATTGGACTAAGTGCTCATCTCACCTCTCCACAAGCATCAACCACGTTTTCCGCTTTGCAGAGTGTGATCCACAGCTGTAGATCCTGCTTGCTACCCAGTTTCCTGATTGCCAGACCTGTGCTTTATCCACAAGAACACATCTCCTAACAACAAAATAATGGAACTGGACTAATTTCACACCTACTTCTGCACTACTTGCAGCCAAGAAGAAATCTCTTAATTTCACCAGGGGTTCTGTTTACTGATCTAGTACTGTAGTTTTCAACCCACGCTATATGAGATCCCAGGGGTTTGTGAATTATTTTTAAGTAGTCCATGGATAAAGACCAAGAAAAGAAAACCTACTCTCTCCACAGGAGCCCGCACCTCTGCTGGAATTTTTAGTGGCTGGCAAATTGGAAGAATGTCGAAAACCATTTTTCTATTGTAACAAGATAGGATATGTTCCGCGAGGCACAAAATTTTGGGGAACTGCTGAGGAAGTCTGCCAAGTTGTAACAGTTGCAGTGCCTAGCTAGCACCGGTCTGTGGGAGCAGCATTTGTGACACATTTGTGTCACATCTAGGGGTACACTAAATGTCATTTGTGACACATCTAGGGGTACACTAAATATGTAGCATCTATTTCTTATTCGATGCCTGGATGAGACATCCCATATGAATGTAAGCTTTCCTTGGGGTCATTTCAAGCCAGTGTCAGAATCATAGAACTATAAGATACCAGGTTGGAAGGGAGCACAAGGGTCATCTGGTCTAAGCTTTCCTGCCAAAAACATGGTCTAGACAAGACAAGCCAGCATCCTGTCCAGACAAATCTTAAAAGTGTCCAATACTGAGGAATCCACCACTTCCCTCAAGAGACTATTCCAATAGCTGGATGACTTAATTGTGAAAAATTTTCGTCTTGTGTCTAGCTGGAATCTCCCCAGAAGTAACATGTACCCACTACTGCCTGCCTTTTCCACATGATTTGGGGCAAAAAACGGAGTTTCCACCTTCTTTGTAGCCACCCTTTAAATACTGAATAAATGGTGACAAGTTCTCCCCTAAGTCTTCTTTTCTCAAGACTGAGAAAAGCCAGTTCTCTCAGCCTTTTCTCATGGGACAGGCTTCCCAGACCTTTGATCATCTTTGTGGCCCTTCTCTGGGCCCTTTCCAGCTTGTCCATGTTTTTGAATAGCAGGGACCAAAACTGAACACAGTACTCCAGGGGTGGCCTGACAACCACTGAACAGAGTGGGATAGTGACTTCTTTATGTCTACTGGTGATGCCCTTGTTGGTGCATTCTGTGGGGTTGCTGTGAGTGAACAATGTGCTGCTGTGACGCACTGAACTGTTGCCCACCAGGACCTCCAGGTTCTTTTCCAGTGAGATGCTGCCCAGCTGGATAGATCCCAGCCGGAGCGGCACTCCAGGATTATGTTTTCCCATACCTTACATTTGTCCCTGTTGAACTTCATAAGGTTCTTGTTAACCCACTCCCTTTCCAAAGTGTCCGCATTTCTACTCAATTTGGTATCACTGGCAAACTTCATCAAGGTATGCTTGATCCCATTATCCAGATCACTTATGGAGATATAAAACAGCACTAGGCCCAGCACAGGCCCCTGGGGGCCCTACTTGTGACAGGCTCTAGTCGAAAAGGAGCTATTTATTACCATACTCTGGCTGCTGCCTGGCTGTCAGTTCCCCCCTACTTCACAGATCCCTTCTCCAGTGCGAACACATCAGTTTCTCTAGGAGGAGGCAGTAACTAAAGGAGAGAATGCCCTAGGAGAATACAGTTCATTAAATCACAAGAAAACTCCCATGTGCAGAAAACTGCTCATTGCAGGCTCCTCTGACCCTTCCAACTCCCCAAAATGCAACCAAGCTTTCTTACAGGGTGTGCACAAGCCATTCACAACGAACACCCAAACATTTGTATTTTGGAAAATACAAGGTAAAGTTGCATTGTCTTTGTAAGAGTGTACACTGATGGCAGTAGCATTGTGCACAGCAGAATGGAAAAAGAGAATTTTCCATTTTCAAGATTTCTAAAAAGCAAAAGGTCAGCAATGAGAAGGAGGAAAAGGTCTCTCAGTCACTTTGAGTGTTCTACCTGAATGTAAACTGTACATTTGAAAAACTATACTTTATGGAAAACATTAAAGTTCTATATAAAACCCACATATAAAAAGAAAAATGTTACAGAATAAAATGTCTTTTTTACTCTCCTCCAGATTACTACCCCAAAAGTCTTTGTTGGATCAGTCCTCTAACCTGGATTTTTTTCCCTTCCCTTCACAAGTATGCTGATCTTTGTATAGTGCTGGATGCCTCTTGGCACCTTTTACATAGGAATCTTCCCCCCGCACCTGAAAGCTTTGCCCCATGCACATATAACCTCTGTCCCTTTTCACCACGGCCTTTGCTCTGGCAGGGCAGAAAACCAGATGTGAAGGAAGACTTCACATTTAGAAGCCAGGGAGCTCTGCACAGGAAGAGCTTTTCTCTTATTAGAATAATGCTGCTATTGGCACACAGCTGTTTGTGTAAGAGAGTTAAAAACGAGTTGATTACATGCTCTCTGCAGACCTCTTGAATGGTTTTGGTGGGCTGTCTGTGCCTGCTGTGCCTAGTAGCAACCTAAAGTCCTATTAAGTCCCAATGTCTTGTCATCACTATATGGCCTTAAAAAAATTCTTGTCTTGCCTGTAAAGCCAGACCTATTTAAAAATTGATACACATCAAGACAAAAGTGCCTTAAGAGGGACTGTTTAATCTTACTTTTCCATCAGTTATCTATCATAGTTTCTGAAGACTAATGAAAAAATCTAAACTATACTAAATACCATAATTGAGGATCACACACAGGTTCTGATATGTGTTCTCGGTAGTCTGCAAATTTTTGGATGCATTTCCAAGGTTACAAGAATTTTCACACCTTTTACTGCTGGGTGCTCAACAGCAAAGGTACAGGGTGCTGCAGCTAATGGGAACACAGATGGGAGCTAATTATACAGTTATTGACTTGCCATGGACTTAATTGCTTTTTAGAAGTCACACTGATACCTGAAATGGAGGTGATGAATCTCAAAATATGTAAAGAAATAGCCACCACTTGAAAAATAAACATGAAAAGCTCATTTGGGTACAAGTAATAGGTATTTGCAGGTAGCTTTTTTCAGTGTGTTAACCATGAAGTTTGGACTGAATGATCTAAAAGTTTTTTCCAACCTAAACAATTCCATGATTCTATGATTTCAGCACCATTAGCTGGAAGCCAGATCTAAGTGTTCAGATTTGAATGTCAGCAAGAGAATTTATACAATAGCAGCTCTTGGGCCCCAGTCTTGCCAAGAACCAATACCAAGTCACAGTGCCAGCCAAGCACTTGTATAAGGGGACCACGGGTGGGAAGCTGTATCTTCATGGAATTCTACTTGTATTAAGCAACTGCAATTTCTGCTTTCACTACAGAGCACCAGCTCAAACTGCTCTCCCTTGCTGTCTTGCAGCATGTGCTGTTTACTGAGTGTTATCCCAGCCAGAGACTGCACATTGATATCAGCAGAGGTATCTACAGTAGGTCATGTGGGATCTGGGTCCGTACTTATAAAGTTTTATCCTATGGCTCTGCCTAATTTCAGGACTTTTCCTTCAGTTTCCTTCCCTACTCTTGCCCACAGGCAGCAGTTGACTCCACTACCTTTTTCACTAACATCTCCTATTTCTCTATGGAGCTCTAGTAATCCAAACTCAGTGAAAGCCTCATGTACTACAGTGAGCACCAATGGGACTTTTATTATCCACCTGGCAGCCCTGGCTCAAGAAGGTACCATGTTTATAATGTACTGGAGTGGAGTTGACAAAGCATCCTTAATTTTTCTCTTCCAAGCATTCCTGTTTATATTTTTCACTCTGACAGTAGTGAGCTTTTTCTATAATTTAGCCCTTGTTTTATCATATCCATTGGAGTTAAACTTCTCACTGCTGTCATTGCAGCTTCCTCCTCCAATGGCCCCACTCTCTTGTACCCCACCTGGGAATCTCAGCCACCAGCTTCTTTTCAGGGACAGATTTTGCAGGGCTGCCTGGCAGTTACACCCCTTCCCTGCCCACTCCCACCTTTCAGAAGTGGGTGTATCCTTCTTTTCAGCTGCTGTCCTTCACAGCTGAACATCTGAGTGCAAGCTTAAACTGTGGCAAGCTCAAGGTATTCACAGAATCATTTCGGTTGGAAAAGAGTCTAAAGATCATCAAGTGCAACTGAAAGCATTTGTCTGTAAATTGCAGCAGCGCAGGGACACCTCACACAGAGGTATAGACCCTTCTCTCTGCTCCCACCCGTTTGTTAAATGTCTTGCCCCAAACCATAGCTGTGTTCTGCAAGGTTCTTCCACAGCCTGTGGCTTTAGACATTTGCCCTGCTTGCTCGCTCTCCTCTTCAACAGACTCCAACTTGCTCCTTTGCCATAATTTCTCTCTTCCTCAATTCATACTTTGTCATAAACAGTAGGAAATAAATTCATGCCGAAGGGGTCATGGTTTGTACATTGTGCTGTACAAACATGAAGCTGTGGGTAACACAGTTTTCCCTTTAAAAAACCACTCCCTTGGCTCTGAATGGGAGCTCTTTTCACTATGACGTGGTAGCACAATGAATTCCCTGCACTGAGACGTTGCTCACAGCCTTGAGACAAGGCACAAAGGGAGTGCAAATAAATGAACAATACGGTGGAAGAAACAAAGAGCAAAATGAAAGCAAGCAAGCAATAAAGGGGGAAAAAGTGAGAGGCAGGCTGCAGTGTTTAAAGCTGTGCCACACAAAACTAACACCATATAAAATGGTACAGAACTTCTACAGATCTGGGCTGGCATTTCTATGGAAATGGACAGTCCAGTCAGAGGAGCATGTCGACTCCAAGAGCAAGAACAGAGCTGGCAATTAAAGGGACAAGTGCTGTACAGTTTTCACATTTGCCTAATGCATCCCATCCCATGGGATCCCAATAGGGTGTTAGAAGGACTTTTCCTGCTACTGAAACGCAGCCGTATTTGGGGTAATAGGTTAGCAATGTACAGCAGCAGCACACAAGAAAAATAAGATACTTTTGCTGTTGCATGGGTCCTCCTTTCTTTTGTTCCCCCAATTCCAAAAGCTCCTCTAAAAATAAATATTCCTCACATCCATCAGTAATTATACAAGACCGACTGACTCCCTTTAGAGACCCATGGAGAGTCTTTTACCCCAGAGCCATACAGGCTTGTGTGGAAAAGAGAAGAAAAGGAGACAATAAAACATGTACTGCAAAGAGCTGGGTGCACGGGTGGTTGTATTGAAGGCTGGCAGGAACAGACCATAAAATCACACCACCAAGCTCAAAGCTGTACTCACAACATCATCCACATTCTCTGCAATTTTAAATCAAGCATTTCTTCTTGAAGAGCAGTTTGCTCCTACATCTTCCTTTCTGATCCACTCAGACCAGCTTCCCTCTACAATTCATTCTCACTTCTCTTCCCTCTTTTCTCCTTATTTTTCCCTCACTTCTTCTAGTCATCAAAACAGCTTGGTCCTCACCGAGCTCCCATAACAAACTGCCCCAAAAACTAGCACCAATGTCAATGCAGAGGAATTGTTATCTGCTGGATACTGAATGGTCCTATGCATATGACAGCCTTTCCCACAACATCAGAGATGTCTTTGGAGGCTTTAGAGGCTTTTTAGAGACACTCTACCTTGGTGTCATGTACAAAACATTTAATGCAACAATACCCTGATCTCAGTGTTTCTGTAAAACAGAGCTCTTGGTGGGAACCATCCACCCAGTGTAATGCACAGCATGCTACATGGCCAGTTGTGCCACAGGTGCCTAACTTGGCTTAAAAAGCCTTGGTGAAGAAAAACCTTTAATCATGTACTCATGCTCCTGGACCTCACTCTTGCTTGAGCTGAACCCAGTGTTTTTCCACCTGGCTGTTGAATTAGCTCAGGATTGAAAATAACTTTTCCCTCAAAATGTCTGTCTGACATACAGCATAAATGCTTGTACCAGCACCACAGAAGGGGCAACTGAGTTGGGAGAAAATGACAAAAAACAGCTATGGTGAAATGGGAGAATTCTAAGATTTAAGCTGGTTACTGCAAATCACAGCCTTACTGCACTCAGCAGTTGCAGCCTCCTAGACAAAAACTGCTCAGCCAACTGTATCCTGATCAGGGTCAAAGCTCAACCCATTACTGTAAGTCTTCCCTCCACCTTCCTGCACTTAGACAACAGAAATATATCCGCCAACTAACAACCCCTCCTCCCTCGTTCTTCTTGAAACACGTGATTCTTACATGACTAGCCATGACCTGCAATGATTCTTGTTTATTGTTGTCTGCCTGGAAAATCTTGTAGGGTAACAACAGAGATGTTTGTTCTTCAAGAACACTTTGTTGCAAGGTACCTGTAAG
This sequence comes from Dasyornis broadbenti, assembly GCA_013397935.1. Classification (NCBI taxonomy): domain Eukaryota; kingdom Metazoa; phylum Chordata; class Aves; order Passeriformes; family Dasyornithidae; genus Dasyornis; species Dasyornis broadbenti. Next base: position 214,933 of record VZRN01004883.1, on the reverse strand, counting down.
GATCTCAAACCTCTTTGCAAATGTCCTTTAGCGATGACTCACAGCACCTTCTCTCATTTATGTTAAATGCTAAAATGGAGGCCATAGGCTGTCAGTATAAAGAATGTAATGGCAGCAAAATCTTCAGCAACTGCCTCTACCTCATCCCCACTCCTTCCTTGTGCCACAGCCACCTCTCAGCTGGCTGACCCTCAAAACAGTGTGCTACTTTAAAAACCTGGTGGTGTAGCTTCGAACTGAAAAACAAACAAACCCAACACAGGGGTTTTATTGTTGTATTGCTTTATAATCTTAGCAGCTACCAGAGGGACAATTCTCCTGGGAAAATGCTGACTAATGATGAATACAGTGGTAATGTCCAGTGTCAGAGGAGCAGAAAAGAGCTGTGGAGGAAGGAGAAAGCAAAGGATAGGGCGATGATGATGATGGGAAGTGAAGCAGCAAGACCTAAAGCTTGAGTTACCAAGGAAGACTCTGTGTCATTGAGCCACCCTCACAGGCACAGAGAACTTAAATAACTTGTCCACAGGAAACTAGCAAGTTATTGGCAGAGAGTATAGTTTTAAGATATAGTGACTCCTGCTTATCTCTTCTCTCAACTCCAGGCATGGCTCTGCCCTGCTTATGTGAAATCACAATGAGAAAGTAACTAGTAGAAATCCAACTGGAGGCTGTCCCACCCAGCTATATTATCAACAGCTTCTGTACTGGTTCCTAAAGAGAAAGGAAACCATGACATTCAAATACTTGAACCAGGCCTTGTTTATAATGGTAACATGAACACACACACACACACAGGTGATATACTTTTGCCTTTTCCCTTCCTTTTTTTTCTCCTTGGTTCTGTTACCACCAGAAAATTGCACTAGCTAGGTTTAAAATGGAGCCTAATAAGAAATGTTAAAGTAATTTCTAAAGATTAGTTTTAAAATGGTGCAAAGGGCTTTGTGATCATCTCTTAATTTTCAGAGGGTTCTTTCAGTTGAGGAAATCTCAGATGTGTCACTAAACTGCTACAGTGGAGCTGGTGAAAATGCCTGCATGGATGCTCATCTTTTTGTGATAAGACCCTATGTGTATGAAGATCAAGGAGATCATTTGCAGCCCCCAAGCTAGTCCACACCCTCTCCCTGCATGCAAGCACAGGGCACCCTCCATGTGGGAGCTGTTTGGACAGTAGGGTGCATGGAAGCAGCAGGGACACTGTTCCAATCCCACCCACAACTTGGTGGGGGAAATTTCTCCCTGTTGCGCTTCCAGAGGGACAGAAACACCCTCCAGCCTTTTATGAAATTCAAACAGAAACACCCTCCAGCCTTTTATGAAATTCAAACAAGCCTGCCATACGTACTTTGTATATCAGGAAATGGAAAGAGAATAGAAGGCTACGTTTTAAAGCTTTGCAACTCATACTCAACAGCAGGGCCTAGCATTTTAGTAAGTAATTCTGTGCAAGCCTGTGATACATTTAAACCATCTCCTGGGTTTTACTTTTCGAGCTAGCTCGGCTTCCCCACTTTAGTGTTGTGCTTGCTGAGGTCAATATTCATTCTAACATTTGCATCACAGAAGGCACTGCAATCTCCAAGTCAATCCCCTTAATAGGCTAGCACTGTTCCCAAGACAAGTATTCCTGAACATCAACCACTTCCCCAACATATGATACTCTTTCTGCTTCCATCTGCCAATTTCTTTCTGTTCTTCATCTCCCTCTGGCTGATGCCCACATACCCTTACTGCTGTACATGCACTGCCTTGGCTCCCAGCTGTGTACAGCTGGCAGGTCCCCAGGGTCCAGACAAAACTCTGACTGTACTCCATCACGTACTCTGGATTACAGTTGGTGTTGCTCTGCTGCTAGAGACAAAAGAGAAGCTGCTCACTTTTGTTGTGCTTTTCTGTTGCTGTTGAAACACACCTACAACTTCTATGCCAAGGATATCTGGGGCACCAGCCTTCTGGCCACACTTCCATCTTTTCCTACTTTGTCATTGCCTCTCAACACTTTTAGCATGAAGCTTGTGCAGCAGGTTTGTTTTGCTGGAACAAAGTGGGTTTGGCTGCAACACAGAGGAAAATGTTCCCCTTGCTCTCCTGGATGGATGTAGGCACATGGGTAGTTTCCCAACCAGCTTGGCCTCAGCAGTTTGCAGAAAAGAACTAAAGATGCTCTTGCAAACATTGAAATTATGTGCTGGCATGAAAGAGAGAGAAGTCCCCACTGATGAAGCTAATTGTTACCCTCATTGACAATTTGCTGGGATGCTTATTGTCTTTTCATCTGCTTGAGCCATACTTGCTGGAGACACTCCATCATGTTAGTGCTAGATCTGACATGTTTGCAATAGCCCACCCTGCAGAGGAGGGCAGCTGGAGATGGAAACAAAGGTGCTCAGTACAATCACACAAACTGCTACCATTTGAATTAAAAGAGCATGCTTGTTACAAAAGGGTGCTGGTTGGATCTTTCCTTCTCAATGGACCACAAACAAGAATGGGCAGGGATGTAGCTGAGAGAGGGAAAAAGGAGTACAATGAAAACATAAAGAGAAATAATTGAGGACATACATAGACAGGTGTAGGGCTGGCTCTAGGAATCCATCCAGCAGCTAACTTTCCAGAGCAGGAAGCCAAAGCACACAAAACCACCCATGACCCAGCTGCCCATTTTGCCTATTCCAGAATGCTGGAGAGTCACACTGTCTTCTGCTGCCTCCTCCTCTGGCTGACTGGGGTCAGAACATGTGAACAGCTGCTATTTCCAACATCAGGGCTAAAAGCATGATCTGTCCTCACTCCTCTGATCTCTACACAGGGTCACCACCACTGCTCTTCCATCTATATCCCATCCCTCCCTTCCATGTTCTGTCATAGGAGCAGATCTCAGGATCATAGATTGAAGGAGGAGTGTTGGTGGATGAAAAGCTGGACATGATCCAGCAACACACTGGCAGCCCAAAACAAGCCAGATGTGTCCAAAGCAGCCAGCAGGGTGAGAGAGGGGATTCTGCCCCTCTACTCTGCTCTGGTGAGACTCCTCCACCTGGAGTGCTGCATCCAACTCTGGGCCCCCAAGATAAGGAAGGACATGGATCTGCTGGAGCAAGTCCAGAGCAGGCTACAAAGGTGATCACAGGGCTGCAGCACCTCTCTTATAAAGACAGACTGAGAAAGCTCGGGTTGTTCAGCCTGGAGAACAAAAGGCTCCAGGAGACATTAGAGCCCTGTCAGTAGCTGAAGGGAACCTACAAGAGAGCTAGAGAGGGACTTTGTAAAAAGGCATGCAGTGATAGGAAAAGAGGGAATGGCTACAAACTAACAGAGGGTAGGTTTAGATTAGGTATTAGGAAGAAATTCTTTACTGTAAGGGTAGTGAAACACGGGAAGAAGTTGCCCAGAGAAGCTGTGGCTGCCCCATCCCTGCAAGTGTTCAAGGGCAGGTTGGATGGGGCTTTGAGCAATCTGGTCTAGTGGAAGATGTCCCTACCCAAGGAAGGGGGTTGGCACTTGATGATCTTTAAAATCCCTAACAACTACACCATTCTATGATTTTATCTCAGTATCTGTTCCTCTTAGGGCAACTAAATTCACTTTTGCTATGTCGCTGGAAAACTTGACACTACTCTGGAGAGGTGCTGCTGCATTTATTTAAAAGTGTGCTCAATTTGCAGTGTGAAGGCTTTTGATCTTACCAAGGACAAGCTCCCATTTAAAAAACAGGTTATCTGCTGTAGTTCCTGATGGGACCACAGACACCAGCAGCCTCTGGTTAGAGACGTGGTGAGCAGCCTCATAGCAAGGAAGGCTGCTCGTTCTTTCCTGGCAGAGGCACAAAAGCAGCTTCACTTCCAAGAGTTCCGTAACAAACCACCTCAGTATTTGTCCCAGGTTGGCCCCAACACCTGGCACCTGGCACAGCAAGCAGCTGAATTGCATTCTGGTGAAAGTCACCCTCAAGTTCACATGCAAAACTGGCTTCTAACACAGCTGTGTTATTCATTTGTTCAATGACAGAAAGAATCACTAGGGATGCAGGTAATAAAGGAAGCAGTATGTTTTAAAACTTAACAAAAAATACTGTTAGGAGATTTCAATAACTTCTAGTAGGAACCCATCACAAAAGAAGCTCTGTTTACAGCAGCTCCTCAATGCCAAAACATTCAGTCTCATTATTGTAGATACTTAAGCAATCATGTCTTTGACTGCTTTGTTTCATAGCAGAATTGATCACTAAAGATTACAAACTGAGCAGTAGCAGAGGTTCTACAAAGGAAGAAACAAAAGAACACTGTTGAAGAATTATAGAAAAAATATCCAAGTATTGCAAGGAAAATGCTCACAAGAGTAGACTTATGATCATATGACACACAGAAAGAACATCAAGGGGACAAAATTATCCACTCATGGGTAGGAAATGCCAGGATTAAAACTGCCTATGAAACTTTTGTGCCCTGCTGGTGGTAAGGCACTGTGACATGATCTACAACTGCAGGATCACAAACTGTTTTGTCTGAGGAACCCACACCACACTCTGCACAGGCTGAGGGATGAATTTGAACACTGACTCTGTAAGTATTGATATGTGGCCTGCACGCTACTGGGGCATGGAAGAACAGATCTCATATGGATCATATGCAACCATACAATCACTTTTTAATAATCTTTTCAGCCAAAGCTCACAAGATTTAACACTGTTAGGAACCATTAAATTCATAGAGAGGACTTACACCAGCTATGGAAGGACAGACCATACTTGACTCATGATGAAGTCAGTGAAGCGCAGACAGACTGTGCATGATATACAATCTGCCAGAACAGAGTGTCCCTTCACTTCTTTAAAAAGCATTTGACACAGCAGAGTAAGTATGTACCATTTCAGCACTGAGCATCATGCAGCCATGGTACAGTCATCCTGGTCCTAGACATGGACTTACCATCTCATACAGTCATGGATCTAATAAACAAACACACTGATCCTTACTGTCCTCATTCCATATGAATCTTTGCACCTTGTACCCTGCCCACAAGCTGAATTCTGCATGGAATGCACAGCTATTTTCCCTGTATGTATTTCTCCCCGACACTTTCAGGACAGTATCACGCTGCAGGTCTCTGTGGCATGATGAAGTGCTAGGCCAATTTAGTGGGACCAGCTCTTAGAAATCACAAGTTCTAGCTCTCTCTGTCTGGAAAGTCCTAAGATATAATGGGATTTTTTTTTTTTCCGGAGTTCTTCCTCACTCAATAAAATTGATCAATAAATACAATTTATAATCTTCCATAAAATGGAACTTTTGAAGAAAAAACTTCTAGCTTCACTTAGCTATTTAGCTGGCACAAAACTTCTGCCGGCAATGCTTGTCCCTCTCAGGCAATGCAGCTGTATCTCACGTCTGTGTCAACCTGTGCACCTAAGAGCAGGTGAAACCCATTGATAGCATGTGAATTATTGGATTTTATTCCTGATTTCTCTTCTATTTTGTTTCTCTGAAGCTGAGGGCATTAAAAGGAGGGGGACGTAAACATTAGCTTTTGCTTCTTTTGATGTGATTTGTTGCATAGATCTTCCACATCTCCCTGTGGTACTAGTCCTTGGCACTCATGTTCTCCCTTCTCCCTGCCCCCCTATTAACCTGCTGACATGTATCTGCAAATAACAGAGGATAAATCTGCTTCCAAAATTCATCCACGAAGCTCAGAGAGAAGTTCTGCCTGAGGTCTGCAGGGAGAGAAGTAAAGGAATTCAAGCGATATTTTGAGAACTTTTAAGTATCCTTGTTAGAAAGGAGATTAACTTCATGAAAATCACAGCCCATCTCTCTTTTTCCATTTTCACATCAGATTTAAATTGACTGCAAGTTCTGCTCTAAGGGCAGAATACAGCTCACTACACTGGAAAATGTTCACCTTTTCTTCAACTTCAAGAGATGAGGGATATCATCCTGTCTTTGGAAATGAGAAGCAGTTTAACAAGAGAGGACATCTTGTTTCAGATGCATATATGGACAAAAAGTACCCTCCTGACTTAATAAGTTTTCTGTATTTATATTTAGCAAATATTTTCAAGCCTCTTTCATTCTTTGAGCAGGAATAACCCTTAAAAAAATCTTTAGTCACATTTTCAATCTCCTCCTGAGGAGAAGCTATGAACAAGTCTTGCCTTTGTCTTGTCTTAGCCCAAGTTTCAGTTAGAAAACTCTTGATGCTGAGATCACTTTCCTTGCCTTGGAAAATTATTGCAGCATCCACACTTTCATCTCAACAGTGAATACTATATATTCATGTCCACAAGAATTTGCTCTAGCATTGGGATAAATCCTTGCATCTCTTCCTGAACTTCCCTGACCTCTAGACCTAGTTTTGACTTCCCTTACCTTTTTCATTCCAGCCTCTTAGATGGATTCCTTTTCTCCATCTTTAGTTTTGCTGGCAAGAGAAGTAGTTTGGGAGGCCACCAACCTTGCACTAGTACCTTTGATTGGACACTTTCTCCAGGCTCTTGTATGAAAGAAAGTAAAGTCTTTTATGTTGCCCAGGCACTATGCTGAGCTCCTCACTGCCTTCACAGCTTTATAAAGACAGGCTGACATCACAGAGCAAGTGAAGATTGTGGTTCTGACATGTTTTACTTTGACAGTGGTCTTACTCATTCACCTTTTGATGGAAACCCTTTCTTTACAAAATCCCTATTGCCTCAAATAACAGCAGAAAAATCTTTTCTGTGCTTTACATTTTCTTCTTTCGTATTAATTGCACAAGTCTTTTTCTGTGGATTCTCCGGAAAGTGTGCTTTTCATTTTTGTTCTGAAATTCCAGGTACAGATTTATGCGTGCCTTTGTTTGTTCCTACATGACTTCCCATAAATAGGGATATTGTGGAGACAATTAGGAACCACCAGACTAGGGTAGTTTAAATTTCTGATCTCTCTCACACATTAGCTCTTTAGGAAAGTTTGAGCCAGACTACAAATAGAGAGTTTATCTCTTCTCTATTCTTTTTGCAAGCTGTTCCATGATTTCTTGCAAAATTGCTGGACACAGTCAGATTGCTCCTGTCATTTTTTTCCAGAACTGATTGCCGTAAACCTGGATATGCAATCCAGAGCTCTTGACAATAAAGGGAGACTATACAGAACTAACATTTGGGATTTAAGAAGCTAATGGCTTTGGTTTTTTTCCTGAATTCTAAGCTTATGCAAAGGGTCCAATTTCTGTGTATGCTTTTATTCTGAAGATTTTAAGTAGATGTGTTGATGAGCTTGTTAGAAGAGTGCAGGCCTCCTCTGGTAAAGTCCAGTGGCTTACAGAAAGCCTGGAACTTGGGAAATGCAGGTTGAGCTCTCTGACTTGCTGAAATTTTCAATGTGTTCTTGGATCATCTACTTTATACTCTTGTCATACAGTTTCTAAAGAGTCACATGGGTGCAATAAGAGTCTCTTTCCTCACAAGGCAGTTGCTAAAGTGTAATATAAAGTGGTTAAGTGATGATGGTGACTTGGAATGACTGGTGAAAAGCAAACAGGGTAAAGTTCCAAGTCTCATCCTAAAATGACCAACGTGTCTAATGTGTCTATGCCCAATATACTCTAAAAACTAAATTAGGACCCGCAGGAACACAACTGCCACATTCTTATTTCTTGTTATTCATCTGTATTTCCTATCCTCTTAAGGGTTTCTGTGGTATTATCTAAAAATTAGGAACACATCAACATTACCTCTTCAGCATAAATGCAAATAGACCCCTTCTTTTCACAGTTAGAGCCTGTGGCAGTAGCAAAAGGGATTTTTCTGTAACCACCCCAGGTGAATGTACTACTGTAGTGTTTCAGTCCTCTCTCTTCTGTGTTTGTAAAGATCTTTACAAGAGAGACAGTACTACTGTTATTGTTAATGAAATATTTCTAGCAGCGTGCCAAGCATGTTAAGTGTCTACAGACAGAAATATTCACTCAGCAAGGTCCATTCTTACATTTCCAACTGAATCAATGGCAGAGCCATCTCTCCTTGGAGGAGATCACTGCCAACAAGTAAATAAACTCTCAGAAGAAGTTGTGATAGGAAGATGAGGCCAATCATCTGGCTGTGGACCCCTTCAACACTAGACAAGAAACACAGGGCTGCAACCCTCCGCTGTAATTTGAGCTTCTGAAAGCCTTTCAGCACAACTGAATAGAATATATTATATTAATATAATGTAATATAATAAGAACCAATTTGTTCTGGGAAAAGCTAGGCTATGCAGATAATGATTAGCAAAGCTAGTATACTCCAACAGACAGCCACAGCTGTGCTCAATGTCACTAAATCTGGGACCCTCTGTGTTCCTTGCCAAATCCAGGTCTTTACTGCCCTATCCCTTCTCTGTGTCCTGAGCCTCTTCTGGATGCAATGGATGGTCATCTGCCTTTGCCTCCTACATGAATGCTTCCAGGCAGACTGCTGGCCAGCTGGGTCTTTGATGTTCTGCCTTGTTTTATGGGAACAGTGAGTTCCTTCCCCAAGGGGAAAGAAGAGGAACTGGTGTCTTCTTACTATGTCACAGCGAAAATAAAGTAGCTGTTGCAAACCTCTAAAATTTTTGTCTACTACTCTTCATGTTGGACAGAGCAATGCAAACAGCCACTTCAATGAGCAGATGAGAAGCACTTCTTAAGAGCTAGGACTTGTTTCAACCATCTACTCCTAGGGAAAAATCCTAAGACAGCAGTGAAAAATCAAAAATAAGTAACATGCCAAAAACCACTGAAATATCACTTCAGATTTTCAGATCACCTTTTAGTTCCAGAGTTAGTATTTGATTTCTGAGGACATTCATATTTGCCCTGAACCTCAGTGCTGCAAAGCTTCTATGTTTATGTGTAATAGTCCTCCAATTAAAAGAAAAATCAGGAAAGAAAGCCTGAAAATAATGACTTCTTCAACATGTTGAACATTCATCAGAGCTGAACTGTATGTCTTGACATGTCCTGACTATACACTAATTTAACAGGGAACCCTCACCCCCATGAACTGTGACTGGCACAACCGTAAGTTAAATTGCTTAAAACAGTCGAAGCCTTTAGAACAGTTTAAGATAACTAAGCTACTTAAGTCATCAGTACTAAAAGATAAACAACAACAAAAAGGTATCAGCGATTCTGTGTTACAGCCGCTTTAGCACTGCAGTTTTCTCAGTCATAAACATTTCCAGCTTTATGACCTACTGCAAATTTTTTGAAGTAGAGCACAAGTGAAGATTTCTGTTATGATGTTTTGTTGATGATCAATCCTAATTTAGCCCACAATGAAAGTCAGATTTGAAGCTGCCGAGGTTATCCATCTTTCAATATTTATCCCAAGAGCAAACTTAACCCAAAAATATTCAATACTGTCTTGCTGGTTTTATTGATATACTTAAAGAGTTATATATCTACTATATCTTGACATCACTTGTCTCTGCATTTGTCATAACCTTTTACATAAGTGTGTTAGGGAGCAAACTGAAGAGCATGTGTGATTGTGTGAGATGACTTGAGGTTGATATGACCGCATAACTGATGACTGGCAAATCTTCAGTCATTCCTAGTTCATTCCTAGAACTCAGTGTTCTGCATTTTAGAGGAAACACTCTTAAATGCTTTTGAAGAAATGAAGTATTTTCCAAGAATCTTATTCCAGTATTTCTTCAGCAGTAACCCTGTCTTCCGTTACTGAACAAATTAAGTGAGCTGCACAAAGTTACCATTGATGCTCTGAGAGAAGAGGCAGGTGTCAGTTCAGCAGGAAGGGAGGAAGAAACAGGAGAATGGGAGCCAGATGTGCTGAGACCCCGTCCTCATTCACCAGGGTCCACAGCAGGTGCCAGGGAAGGAGCTTGGCCCCTCCTGTAACAGCAACAGCTCCAGCAGTATCCAGAATTTTGTGGTGGTCAAGCAGGCCTTACGGCAATCACAACCTTTCAGCCCACAGCACTCTGCCATCCCAGGCAGCCCTGTGTTGTCTGTGCTTGCAGAAGACCTGTCTTCAGCTGCTCCAGGCTTGTGGCAGAATCACAGACCTGCTCCTACAGCTTCTGTCAGAGGAGGAAAAATGTAACTAAACCAGCATATGCACTTCAAAAAAATGCACTTTTGCCTTTTCTTTTTGACACCTACTTATTATGATGAGAGATTTGATATCTTGCCATAATGCTTGTTTTTAGCCACATATATGCTCTTTATTCACTGTGTAGTAATATTTTCATTAACATAAGACAGAGGGAGAGGGGATGAGAGGAAGAAGACTGACATAAAGAAAATCATAATACTTTGAAGCTTGTTAAGGAAAAGTCATAAGTCCCAGAGGAGACAGTTTAATGAGCTGAGTCCACAGGTGAATGTAGCTCTCCAGTTGGTCACACTGACATCATAATTTCTGAATTGTTTCTCTATACTCTCCACAGCACTGCCATGACAAAAAGAGGAGCTGAATATGGTTGCTATGGCAGATCTGACTTCTGAATGTCTGCAATGTTAGTGGTGGTGTGTGAAGTACATTCCACAATGCTTCCAAAGTATTAAAAGGAAACTAAACAATGACAACATCGAAATTTCACCTTAGTCCTCACAAGGTTTATCTAATATGGCTGGAACATCAACTCCTCATCAGCCCACCATGAGATAACAGAGAAAATGCTCCTGGTGGAAAACTCATATCCACAAACTTTCCCTATGAGGAAAACAGAGTAAATTGTGTGCTGAACATGAACGAAAAGCCCAGACTTTACTTATGGACCTGAAGAGGAAAATCCTCTGCCTATGGCTGACTCTCTTCTCTCTGGTGCTTGTGCTTTTTGCCTGAGGCCAGGCAGGTGCTGCCACTGCTGTGACACTTCAGGCCATGCTGGTTTCCATGTGAAAGGCTGGCACATTTTTACAGATTTAGTTTGCAAACTCAAGGTTTCTTCTAACCATGCAGAGCTGAAGCGTTTCCATCCTGCACTTTTTCAAATTTCCAGAAATACCACAGTAATGACAAAGGCTCTTCTAAGAAGCAGGGCAGCTTTGCACTGACCTCCAAACGAGGCGAAGGAGTGAATGCAGCAGCGCTCTTCAATTTACAGTAAGATTTCTAATGTGGGAAGTGTACACATTTTGCATCATCTAGTTCTCAGAAACAGGTGATAATGAAGCTGTTTTGTTTTAAATTAAGCAAAAGAGGCCTGAGGTAGACACCCAGCATGGAAAATTTCAGCCTGAATGATCAAGTTTAGCAAAGTTAGAAGCAACTTCAGGGGGAAAAAATGGAAACAAAACCAAAAAAAACCAAAAAAACCCCCAAACCAAAACAACAAAAAAAATTTAATGGACATGATTGTGCAACCCAAACTGTGAATGCCTGACTATTGCTGCCTAGGATAAGTACATTTGAGAGGCTGCCTTCTCAAATAAAAGCTGCAGAGCAGTAATAGGGCATTGTTTGGCATTGCATTCTTGAATAGCTTTAGCAAACACAGAAGGCCAAAGACTGGGAGAAACAAGGTAGATAAAAAGCAGAACAAAGCAAAGGCCTACAGTAAGTTCAGAGAGCACTTGCATTTTCCATAGAAACTGACAGGACATTATAGTTTCTGAAGCAGGGCAGGGTTATGTTCCTGGTTTTAGCAGAAAGGTTATAAAAATGCAGTGACTGAGTTTCTAGGTCATAATGCAAGCTGTCATGTATTTCTCTTTCTGTCTTTAAAAGTGTGATGATTTCCCAGTTTCACTAAAGTTTTAGTGAACTCCTTTTAACTTTCCAGGCATGCTCTTCATCTGGGTTAGGTAAGTGCAATAGCACTCAGGAAAGGTAAGGATCCAGCCTATTTACCGTCCTCTTCACTGGTAGTTTACAAATAAAATTTGGAGTTAAAGACACTTAATATGCACAGTCAATCACTCTCCATCCAAGCTGCCATAATTGGATAATTAAAAAGGACAGGAGATTAAAATGTACTTGAGTAAAAGGTTTGGTCTCTCTGCAGTTTGTCATTAAATGACTCATATACCATTGATCAAGGCCTGCAATTTTTAAATACTTTTCCCTAAGACACAAAAGACATGGATAATTTGTCACCACAACCACAAGTACTGCTCTTAAAATGTTTAAAATTATTTAAATTTCTTCTCTGTCTGTGTTGTAGGGCTTGGATTTTTATTTTTTTTTTTCCAGTAGCTATATACATATGTGACAGTTCTTTGTATTTATTTTTTGTCTCACTCTCTCCAAGAAGCATGTACTCCTCTTCAATCCTTTTGTTCTAATAGAAATCTTGACCTGTGACAATGAATTAAACAAAATGGTAACTTCTCACAAAGTAAAAAAGCATTTCTGTCTCTCCTTAAGACCACACCCACTTCTGGAAGTTAGATGCTAATAAAGGCTTGAACTTGTTAATCTTACTTCAGCAAAACTTCTGTTCAACTTACCTAGATGCGTTTACAGCCCAATTGGTTCAGGGCAGCTGCAAGTGAAGTGAAGGTCTGTGTCAAGTCAGGAGGCAAAACTGCTGACTTTGGTGCAAGCTGTGCTTCTGTGAGCACTGGGGGCTGATTGCTAACCCAGCCCTGGAGACTGTGCATCAAAGCAATGCGAAGTCTACTGCGGATCATGAAAGGTGGGAGTCTGGGAAGAGCAGGTCTCAGGTCGCACTGCCACCAAGTCTAACCTTCCAGATACCTACCAGCGAGGGGAACAAATCCTCTTTGCTCTGTGCCTGCCTAGGGAAGCATCCATTTCTTGTGCAATGTTTTTCTGTACTTGTGTGTTAGTCTGGGAGACCTTCCACACAGAATAGAGAAGCAACAGCACTGGAGAGAAGGTGCTGTGTGAGGATTTTGCTTGCATGGTATGGCTGTCCCCAGCAATAAGATGCAGTGACTCTAAGAGCACACTGATGCCACCTTGGAAAGGCACAGGCTGGGAAAGCTACAGAATTTTCAGAGAAATCTGCATATATAGTGGATACTGATGAAAACTTAGCTTGTCAACTCCTAAATCAAAGCAATACATGCTGCATTTCAGTAGACTGCCCATGCTTAGATCTGATGCATTCCTAGATCTCTGTACAAGAAGCATTTTCAGACACATTGTATTGTCTTGCCCAAAAGATTATAAGGTTTAGAGGCCTCTGAGGACTTCTGCAAGGATGGAAAGTAACTGAAGGATACAACTCTCCCATGCCCTGGTTTTCTTCAGGAAACCTGGGGCAGCTAGGATGCTTGTACAAGACACTCAGGGCCACCAGTGCACTGGCTCCATTTGCACTGGGACTGATTCCTTGGATGTCCCTGTTGTCCCAGTAGCACAGCTGTCATCAGCAGGCTGTGAGGCATTGCTGCATGTGCCCCAGACACACTGCCACCCTCTGTCCAGCCACACAGCACAGCCAAGGCACTGTGCATTCAGCTCAGCCCATCTACATGACAAGTAATCTAGTAATCTAAGTTTGGCCCTGGTTTTCAACCATTCTCCCCAGGACTCTCCTTTCTGCACTGCTGCCCAGTTTGCCCACAGCTCTTGAAAACACATATATTCTTTATTCTTTGTGAAAATAAACACGTTTTTGAACTTTGATATGTTAATCCTGAACGAAAAAGAAGATACAGGAGCAAGCCACCTGAAGAAATGTGAGCCACAGCCTGACACAGAGATCACTGAATGTTTATGTGCCTGTACTCCTTCTTGGATTTGGCCATTTGCCTGACAGCACTTACCATCAGACTTAGCTTTTCACCAACTGTTTCCTGCAACTCACAGTGAAAGCAAACTCCTACAGACTTCCCCAGGGTTCTGCCAGCGTAAGGCTATCTTTTTTCAGAGCAATCCTCCAGCAATGGTGAGAAAAGAGTTGGTAGAAAGCCTAGGCTGGGGATATTCTTTCTTGAATAATTAAATAATTGGCAATAGCATTCTTGGTGGTGTTATTAAAACGCCATGACTCAGATATAGCTGTGCAAATGTTGAGGACCTGATTTATTTTACTGTTAGTACAGTTAATTTGTGTGCTTGGGATTTTCTCTTTGCAGGGTCAGAACAATTCAAACTCTTTATCTTCACCACTTGCCTCTAGCTAGGTTCACTTTTTGCTCTCCACAGGAGTGGAAAGTTTTAAATTAACACATACTACACTGAATTTGAGAAGGAAATCATGCTGGATGTTTTTTTCTTTTCAGAATCTTGTAGCTAAACTACAGTGAAGTTTTGACCTTCTATTTAGGATAGTTCTGTAAACAAATGGGTGGACACATGCACGATCTTAGCAAACAGAGGCTTTAAGTTGTGGGGTGCTGACTATCTTGCCAAAAACGTGATTACCTGAATGAGCATTCATTTACAAATTCAGAGCCTGAGACCTGGTCCTTAAGGGTTCTCTTTTGCTGGTGAGCATTCAATTTATTTCTTTAAACTGACACTAATTTTTCCATATCAAATAATGCATTTTATCTCAGAAGACGTACTAGGTCAATGGTTTGGACTGATGAGGGACTAAAATAGTAACATGTTCTAACTAAAATAATTCAGAGCTGGAAAAGCTTGGTATGGAGGAAAAAACAACCAATCAAAACCCATCCATACCTAGAAAAAGGGCTATTATACCCTAGTTCCAACAGCTTAACTCCCTTTCCCTCCCTCCCCACCTCCCCATGGAAATATTGTGATGTTTCTCTGTCCCACTGGCAGAGGAAAAAGGTGATTCTGGCTGATTTTCAGTATTCAACGTTTGAACAACATTTGAACCCTTCCCAATTCAAATGTCAGAAAAGTGTGACAACCATTAAGCCTTATGAATGAGGGATCAGTGAGATTTCAAGGAGTGTGGAATGCATGTTTCCTTCTCTTCCTCTTCTAGTTTCATGTAATTACTCTGTCTTCTTAAGATCAAGCTGTCCTGTCCTTTAGTGAGCTGCTGCCCTTCCTAGTTTTCCTCAGTGACCTGCTGTGACAAGCCTACAGCCACCTGCTTCACCACCTTGTGTGTTCATATGGCCAGTAGTGGTTAACCCAGAGATGCCATTGCTGGGCCAGATCCACCTGATACCACCAACACCACTTCCCAGCCTGAACCATAACTGGCACTCTGAACACACTCGGTGCCAGCTGTTTCAGAGCAGCTGCAACTCACAGGCACCTGGCAGAAGCGCTGGAGTCCCCACAGCTCCCCACCTGTGTTGCACCTGTGTTGAAGAGGCATTGCCTTGCAAACACTCACACTCCTTCACTCCTTTCCCAAACCCACCCACCTACCAGTGAAGGTTTGTGTCCCATGTTCACTCCCCCAGTCACCCTTCATCAGCTTCTTGTACCTTCAAGGAGATCTCGGTTACTACTGGTCTCCTTGTGCTGGGCCAGTGCTTGTGCACCCACCCCACTCCATCCCAACACCTTCTAACACACAAGAACCCCCAGAGCAATCCCCAGACCCAAACAGGGCTCATGACCTTGCCCCTAACTTCACATTCAGTCTCCTCTGCTCCTTTGGAAAGATGGGGTATGTACACATAAAACCATGGCAAGGCTGTCAGCTGCAAGACTTTCTCCTGTCATTTCGTGTGTAAGAGCTTCCATTCCTCCTGCCACAAAATTGAAATTAGTTTGTTGCATGCTGTTAGAGAGTAACTATGATTGATTCCTGCAATTGCTCCATATCAGAGGTGGGTAAGTGAATATTTACCAGATACTGGTACTTTGGAGTTTGCTCGATATTGTTAGATAGATCAGGATAATAAAACACTTAGCAACCCTTTGATCTAAAGTCTGCACATATATTTCAGATCTGAAATGTCCACAGTACCAGAAAATTTGCTTATGTGCACAATTCCAGATTACCATGCACAGCACACATTCTTTCTGGCTTTCCCTTCAGCTCTGCTAAGTCAAGCATTTTGGAGTTCAGTGTCACCTGGCTTTACCCTACACATTGCCACAATCTATTACTGAAGAAAAAAGCCTATTAATTCTTTTGCTTATATAAAAGATTAGAATTTGAGAAAAGCAGCATATCTAGCAATACCATGTACAGTACAGATCTCCAAGGATTTTTAATGTACTTGCTTCAAGGTGATCATAGTTGTTCTCAGAGAGGAACTTCCCTATAGACTATGCCATTACACATCACCAGGTATTTTACCTTTGAACCAGGTTAGACCTGCTGTTACTGGAAATAAGTAATTGTACTAACTGGATGGTTAGTTCCCAGAACAGTCATTTTATAACTAGGGAGAGTACTTAGAATGCAGCCTTTCAAATCTCTGATTATATTAGAACTTAACTACGTGGCAGTATTCAGGGGACAAAAAACCCCTGAGTGCCTCCTTAGTGAGTTCTTATTAGCAATACAAATATTTGGGCTTCTGGACAAAAGATGATTACAGGTTAAATGGTATTGGGATAGCATCATGTGGTTAATTAAAAATGAAATAAACTGGTAATGCAGTAAAGAATGCATCCATTTACAGGCCTGAATCCACTTCTAAAACAAGAAGAGAAAAATTTCTGAAAAGTTTTCTCATTTTATGTACTACTGTGTACAAGTAACACATATGGTTTCTGGTAGGCATTTTTCCAAAGGAAAAGGAAAGCAAAAGAGACAAAAAAGGTGAAATACATCTTCCTTTAAACCCAGGGATCATTATTAAAGCTTTTAGGGCTTTGTGTGGAGTTGCAGTGCTAGTCTGGTAAACTGTTATGCAAAATTACTACTAAATCAACAGAACTGCTGCCATGGAATTGGTTCTTCTCAGCTCAGTGAAACACAATAGGGCTTGTTGCTCCACCATCCCTTCTGCCCTTGCCTGGATATATTCTGCACCATGAAGGCAATATAATGGGCATCATCTCTAAGGTATTTGTCATCCAAATTAACCATACTATCTGAGGCCCACCAAATCCTATGGGAAAAAGCATAAAGGAGTCAGGATTTGACTTGCAGAGCCTTTAAGCCTTTATGTGGAAGGCTTAATGCATGTTAATGAAGGGGTTTAGAGAACTGTAGAACTAACTGTTTTAAAGATAATTTTCATTTTATATAAACTTCATTGACAGAGTCCAATACACCCGTGCTCCCAAAATGATATGCAGGAATCAATCTGATATGATGTTATTTTTGGTGCAAGGTGACAGACAAAGGGGATGCAGTACCAACTAACACAGGAAAAAGGGAAGATGTGGAGCACCTGAGAATGTTGTTCAGTCTCTGGTCTGCCATTTCTTTCACAATCCAAATCACATCTTCAACCTCAGGCTGCACTGACACAAACAGGCTGGTTTTAAACTGGCCAACAAAGCTACAGAAAAAGGCACAACTACCCAAAGACTCCTTGTCAGCACCAGAGCATGCGCTGGGCTGATGGAATTGTCCTGCTGGGTACCCTGCAGCCTCATCCAAAAGTGGCCTAGGTCCAGCTCTATGGGCCAGCATTTTCTCCCTGGGAATAGCCCCACCTTTGTGTTGTGGAGCAAATGCCCTCGTTATATCTCTGTCTTCAAATTTCTCATTAATAAACTGTGTATACTATCACTGTCATGAAGAAAAATGCGTGAAACAGCCAACATACCTTGGATGGGAGAAAACCTGACACCCAGCTGACCTGAAATGTGACTGTATTCAGTCCTTTTCTCCTTTATTGCCTTTCAAGCGGTCATTTTATTATATGTTCTCCCACTGTTTTCCTTACAAAAGAGAAAGCAGAGTGGCATTTCCTACCCTTCCACTCCCCAAACTGACAGCAGTCCACCCCTGTAGTGACTTCTTTTTCCCTTGTAAGCAGACAAGTACTTTACACAGAGTATGTGTTCTGGACAAGTGATGGACAAGTGCCACAGTGTTCAGGGGAAGCACCCGAAACCCTAGATACCACCCTGACCATCAGAGGGCACCCACCTCTCATAACAAAAATAGGCCAGAAATATGGTAAGAATAGACATCTCTCATGGGGTTTTGGTACATCAGCTCCTGTTTGAGGCCAGACATGTCTGAAAATTTGAGAGAGAAGGTTAAAAGAAATTTTGGTGCTCATAGGAGAGGAGAATAAAAAAGGAGAAGGAGATAAATGAAACAAAGATAAAGGATGAAAGGGAAAGGAGAAAAAGGAAAGGACCTTTATGTTTTAAAGAAGGATTTGGGTTTGGGGTTTTTAAAAATTATTTTGGTATGCCCAAGAGCTACTAAGTCTCAGCAATCAGGACAAGCACTTCCAGGGCCCTAGCTCTCCTCCTCCTCACTGCACTGCACCACCTGCAGTCCCCTACAGAAATGAAGAGTACAGAGATGTTGTACAAACTATGAAATCAGAATAACAGGACCTTGTACTTCCTATGTGTTTATGCTGCAGCAAAAGGATTACATGCAGCACAGGGAAATGAGACATAAATCTCCTCTAGCCTCAACACAGGAGATAGATCCCTGCTGGGGGATCTGATGTTGCCATTGGCAAAAAGTGTCAGCACCCAGTGAAACTGGTGGGAGTTTAGGGCTTGCAAAATAAAAGAAATGTAGGACTGGCACTGGAATATTCATTTAGAGCCCTGGACAAAAGTGGGAATCCCTTCCTGGCTTCAGCTGCTCCAGACCAGGCTGGAAATGCCAGCCAGAAAACAAAGCAAAGAGAGGTTATTATTGCCCTTTATATATTTAGACTCATTGTAATATAAACAGATATGAAACCTGACAAAGCAAAAGCTCAGAGCACACCTTATGCCTTTGAGGATGTTTACAAATTGCCAGTCCTTTATAAATAGAATATGCAGGAATTAGAAAAAAAAAAAGAATCCCTTGAATATATTTCCTGGTTCCTGCTTAAGCATGAGAAGGAATAAAGAAGACTTACTCAACTTGGACCAGGTCCAGATGCACACTGTCCCCTCCACATGGGGCTTTGCTTTTGGTAATGCTTGTATCCATGTTTGCCATTTGAACTGACGGAGCCATGAACAGCAGCAGCAGGCCAAAAGAAAAGGTTGTCTGGTGCAGATGGTGGAAAACCAGGCTTGGCAGCTAGTGGGCTACAGACAGTCCTGAGCAGTGCATGTGAGGGCCAGAGGAATAGGATTCACCAAGACGGCTTGGTGGTGTAGCCCTCGACCAGAGCTAATAAGAGAGTTCTCTGTTTCTCTACCTTTTTTAAAGCTTTTGATGGAAGAAAAACAGCTCTTACCCAAAATCCATTTGGGGCCAGTCTGCGAAGTCAACTGCTCTTCACAAAATGCTGCTACTCGCTTAACAGCATGGCATTTCTGTGAAGTTCCTCGTTGCATATAATTTCGTCATGTTTGTGGTGCTGTAAATCTGGCTGCACACAAGGGCAGAAATATGCAAGCAGGCGGTTGCCAGAGTTCTGCCTTCAACATAATACAGGATTTGCTAGGCCAGGTCGCACTAGCAACCACCAAGTTTAGTATCTTGTCTGAGGCATCAGGCAACGCCTACTTCTCAAGAGGCAAATTCAGAATTCCATGAATGATTCAGTGCTGGCTATGAGGTAGAAAAATTCCTTTCTCCCTAAATAAATCAAATACCCAGCATCCCAGACCTATAGCCATCAAATTCCATTTTTACTTCTGCTTTGTACTTCACACACACTGCCCCCCTCACACGATGGCTTACCTTTCCAAATCTTGAGTGAGCTCTGTCTTATGGGATCCCACACTTTTTCTAAAAGGGTCTGCCAAATCCCTTGCCCTTGTCATGCCACACGCCACAGGACATAGCCCATACCAACCTGCAGCCAGGAGTCAGGCATGTTCAGCTGCCCTGGGAAGAAAGGAGGTGAGAGAATGGATACTTCTATAACCTTGCTTACAATTCAAACAGGATTTAAAATGTTACAGGGCCTTCCCAACAAGTGAATACAGTCATTTATGAAGGTGGTGTGGAGCAGGTCAGTTTGACTTATGAATAGCACAAAGCTTTGCAGGAAACAGAAATGCTTTGATGGCTTCAGCGATGGTTTAAGGGACTATATAAACCTTGATTTTCCAGACAATCACAAGTCCTTCAATGTTTGAAACCAGTGACAGCTGTTCAAGTCCCGTCCCACTGGAATCATGTCATTCAGCCACTGCACATCAGTTCTCATTCATAAAGAAAAGTGGCAGTGCCTGTGCTGCCTGTATCATCCATAGCCCTGGCAAAGGACTAGTACTAAGGGGCTGAAGGACTAAAAGGTAAGTCCTGAGACTTGCCCCACCTTTCCTGGGGCTGGTGTGGCACACCTACCAGCTGGTGCAGCTGACTCTGACTGCCCTCTAGTGCAGGGATCAAACTTGCTGAATAATTTAAAAGTTGGGGATAGCTATGAATGGAACTGACAGCTGTGGCTGAATGGTGAGTCAGCTCTTGCTCAAGTATCAGAGGTCTATGGCTGGCAAGGAGACTCCCAAGTTGTATTCCAGATGGCACACTGACCATGACTAGGCCACCAATCTGGTGGCAGATTGGGCCACCAGTGCAGAACAACCTTTATGTCGTTTTCGCAGATAGAAATTCTCATGCAAATCTCAGGTAAATCAGTAAAGTACCACCAAAACAGAAGCACCACATCATTTTACATTTCAGAAGTGTCAGAAATGGCTTTGGAGGGTAATGTATATAAGAGAGTACTTGGCTAGTTCAGTCTCTGTCTCACATGTTGGTGGTTGACTACTGAACCAATTAATGAATCTTCTCACCTTACAGGTGGTTTTAGAACTTTTCCATAAAAATGTCAATATCGTTTCAAACTATTGAAATCTATGAAAGCCCAAGAAAAATATCCCTCTGTGCAACAGTGGAATCAATCACTCCAGACGATTTTAAATAATCTTGATTCTTCTCTCATTGTTTCAGGCTTTAGAGACATTGTTAAGACAGAAAACAGAACAATGTCATCATTAGATTCAGCAACGACCTGCAGTTAGATACAGCAAAACAAAATAACTTTACTGGAGTAAAAAGACCTACTTACAGTGGTTCCAAAAAGATGTCTGAACTATTTATCTTCTTCTGTACACCTGGTGTATTCTGTCTATACTTTCTATCACGCGACAAATGAATCTGAATGAGGTGGGTCAGAATGACCGCATTCTTGGAATCCGCTTGATAGCTTCCTGTTGAAAAGAGGTATTATAAGGAGATGAAGTTAGTAATGTGAAAGATTCAGAAGAACGGCAATGAACTATAAAGCTTTTTATCTTTTAAAACCTTTTGTGGCAGATTAGTTCACTCAAGATCATCCAGTCCATAGCATTTTCTCTATGAGAGGCTGGTATCTGAGCAAAATATTAGAAATTATATAAATTTGTCCTGTAATCCATAAAAGATAGAACTTATTTCTAAAGCATGGTGCTAACGAAGCACCATTAGACAGTCAGTGGTAGTAAGTGCCTTGGCTCTGCGGGTATATTTAACTCACATGAGATGTATTAATAGGTCGTACATGCTTCTCGTTCCCCAATACTCACTAATATACATACATACTTTCACAGACTGCTGCCCGTCCCCAGGTTTGGTTATGTCCCTGTGAAGCTACTCACTCTTTCCAGATTTATCTAGCCTAAACAAGCTAATTACCTGCAAACATTAGCATCTCATACCCATCCCTCTTCCCAGCTCTTCTAATATACACAAGTGGGATCTATTATGCTCTCACATAATGAAAAATCAGCCCAAGGTACTGTGGCCAAAACTAATTTTAATTTCAACAATTTAATTAGATGACTGTGCAGAACAAATGAACATCCTTCTCTGATTCCTGGTAGAGAGTTATACACATAAAACCACATCATTACAACCTGTAGGTATGAATTCAAGGACAGACACCCTGACACAGTCTAATTAGGGTCAGAGCTTGAACACATTGTTAGAAATTATTAACACTGTTGCACATATTCTGTGACTACTTAGATTTTATCTAAAAGGGCACTTTCTAACCTACAATAAATATACCTGAGCAGCTTCTTCTGGTCACCTGAATAACTACTTCTTTTGAGAGTACTACTTGTACCAGTCTGGCAGGTGTATCTTTTGTGAGGCCTCCGCTGACTACAGTCAAATGATCAGGCTTCAGCAGCAGACCCAGGAAGTGAATCCCAGATTTATAAATGTTTGTGGCACTACACAGCCAGATTTTCAATTTAAAAGCAGCAACATCTGCACACAAATAGTGCAACTTCCTGGTAATAAAGATGTGCTGACTACTTGGTCTGAGTTCCCACTGACTGAAAACACAGACACAGTGTGGAGGTGAATGTTTACCACCAGGGCAGCACACTGAGACTCTTCTCAGTGTGCTGAGAAGAAAAACTGAGAACTGAGAACTGACAGCAGAAAAACAAGAGGATTTCTTTAAGCAGTTGTTTTTCAAAAAGAATCTCATGACAAACTCACAGGTCTGGTTAAACCTTTGCAGAATTAGACAAAATGATTGTCAAATAGCTGCCATTTTCAATCTTAATTGGCTTATTTCCTCAGTTGCCTTGGGAAGAGTGTCAGTGTGTAAAGTGATATGAAGAGGCATATTTGCTCTTCCTCTCTCTTCCAGAGGTATTCTTAGGAAACACCTGCTGCCACAGCTCTGCCACCGAGAAACAAGGATCATTTCAGACCCTTTGGGCTTTTCATCCTTACAAATGCAGTCATACAACAGCATAAATTCAGCACTTGTGTAATAATTCATTGTATTTGACAACAGCTGGAGGAGGAGCATCTAAAAGGACAAGCCACCAAACATTCCACGTCCCTTAATGTACTAGGTAAACACACTGTAAATGGAGTTGGTGGGGTTGGAACAGACCAGCTTGGATGTCTGAGAGCACAGTCTTAAGTGCACCACTGATCACAGTGGAACAAGTTTCTCTTAAGCACTCCTTCTGTGTTTTATTTCAATGCTTTCCTACAGGGAGCCTGACTAAGATGTATGCATAAATTTTGTGCCAAAATATGTCTCTATCTAGTGTCAAATCAGAGTCATGGGAAAAACTCACACTGGCTTCAGCAGAGTTTGCTCAAGCCCTTCATCTATCCTAACCTACTGCTGATAGCTATTTGTGTCCCTAAACGACCCAGATGTCCCAGATGATAGCACATGAGCAGTGTATCACCCTGATCCTAGCATGGAGCAATAACTTGACTGTTACTAAACTATTTGGAGCTGGTAACTAGGAATGCAGAGATAAGAACAGCACTGCTTTCACAAGGATGTAGGGGAGCTCCATGGACTTGTGGGTGCTGACCCCACTCCTTTATGCCCTGTTGAAAACTCCACAGCCTGTGGATCCCAGTCTGGTCTGTTTTCCTCTCAGAACCACATATTGCTCTTCTGAAATCAGTGCAGTGCTGCTATTGCACAAGCACAGGAATAAGTTAATATTACCTGTTTTCTAATTTACACGTTCTTATGCAACAGGAAACAAAAGCTTGAAGGGGCTTATATTTAGAGAAAAGGGAGCAAGCTGACTGAAACATGGTAAGGTGAGAACATGCACACAGGCTGGTACTTCTGGTAGCAAATGGTAGCTCCTTTCCCAGCTACCCTGTAGTAACATCTGTATGTGTCTAGATACAAGCAAAGAAACAGTCTTCTGTCATAAGTATTTCAGAACAATAGAAATAACAAGACACAACTACTTTTCCATTACAATTATTATTTTATAGCATTGTGCAAGATAAAAGCCCTTCCCCACTTCCTGATATAATATTTAAGATTGAGATTTAGTAAATCAAATAACCTTAAATTCAGTTTTCAAAGCAATATTAACCCTGTCCCAACCAGGCTAGTCAGACAGCACGTGATAGACTATAATTTTTGCAAATAATTTGACAGAGTAGTATCATTTTGCCTTTCTCTTTAGGAATACACACACACACTTATGCCAATGGGAACATAAAAACAGAACTGAAAGGAGAATTCTGTAATAGAACTGTTTGAAAAACTCAATATATATCACTGATTAACTGGTAGTTATTCTTTGCAAGCCCAGTTCCAATGCTTTCCATCCAATATATGTGCCTTTAGGTATTTAGTATGTAATTGCTTCCCCATAACTGTAGGCAGTTCTAGCAGTCTTGCAGTTCTAGCAGTCTAGCAGTTCTTACTCCTCTGTGTTTTAACCACTTAGCCAACACTGGGATCCTTAATACAGAACACTGTGATTTTAAAGATGTCTCAGTCTCATTGTAGTTACAGTGCAAGTGTGCTGTGAGGTTGAACAACATAGTCATGAACCCTCCCCACTCCTCTGCTGGGCTAGGAAATATGCTACCAAAATCTGTGCTACTTATTGCCCTGAAACTGTCCTGGAGTTCCACCTCCACCAATATCTTGTAACTAAAAATGGAGCTCTTGCCTCACCCTGAAGAGGTCATTAATTAAAATTCGTATTTTTAGACTCTAGGTATACTCAGATACACTGCAATTGATGCTATAAATATTTTGGGGTTTTATTTTCTTATACAATTACTCTCTAGAAGAAGGACAGAAATTTCACCTTCACTGTAATGATAGCCCAACTTATGAAAATATATATTGGATATAAAAGAGAGGAAAGAATAAATCAGAAGGCATTCAATGACTTCTGTAGTTAGCCTTTCAGCTACATTAGTGGGTGATGCAGAAACAGCAAACAATTGCAAAGCAGCAACCGAGTAGATGAATTCACTGCATCAGCTCCAACTACATTTTAAAGATAATTGTATTTTCCCACTTTTTGCCTGCCCTTTTTATTTTCCCTTCAAGCGAAGAAAGCATTTGTTGCAATCTCAATCAAGGCTGGAGAGAGGCTTTAGGGAAGAGGAGATGAGGTTATCTGCAATTCCATCAAGTTCCTAATAGCTCAACTAAGAAACATATCTGTAACTCCAATGTTCCGGATTTTCTCCAGCAGACCAGGCAGACAGAAACATCAAGGGAAGCTTCCTGTTCCCTCATGGATCTGCACAACACTTTCTCACTACCTCTTCAACACGTCCTGATGTTGTGTATCTGGTGTGGAAAGTACAGAATGCACACCTGAGTTATCTTCTGGATTGGAAAGGAACCTGAAAGGACTACAGAAGGCTAAAAAAAATGCTAAAATGCTGGAAATCAGAGGAAGGGGAAATTCATATTACTTCACCATTTCTAAGACCCATAGTTTAATATGGCAAATGGAAAAATACATTGTTCGATACACTGTTCAATACATTGCTTGCATTTCTGGCTTACACAGCTGTATGATACTCAGACATTTTCTTGGTCCTGATGCATCACTTTCATAAGACTTCTTACAGAAAAAGGCTACAGCTTGAATAGTGTTTTATAGATTGGGAATGGAGAGACTTAGATCACTTGACAGTTAAGAACTGAATACAGGTCTTTGAAACCTAGACTAATGCTTAAATTTTTGTGTCTTCCTTTCCTTTCCATCCATTATTCCAGTTGTTAAGCACCTACTTTGACACAGAGTAGCCCAAGAAGTGAATTAGGATTTTGATCTGTGTACTTCTGCTCTTTTTATTGTTTATTTTTATTTGGTAAGTTTACTCACCAAATATCAGAATCAACTTGAGTAAAAAGGGTCCACCAGGTAGACAATTTTAATGTGAGATCTTTGACACTGGAACTCATTTTCTGCCATGGACCTTGTTTGTATGTATTGCATTCAGTGAGCTTTTGTGTGCCCTCCAGGAAGGCTGATCTGCTCTCTAAAGACAAAAGATGCAGTAAAGAGAAATAAAGAAGAAAATTGTTTGAAATACACATTAATCAATTAGGATGCCCTTGACAGCCATTCTAAGCAGTAGGAAGTGCATTTTGCTTCAATGTAGTTTTGCAGAGAGGATAGATGCTTTTATAGGGATGAATACATAAATATTTCAGGTGATAAGCTGCTTACATTGTAGACTTCAATTTTCCTAGTCCAAGCAAGAAAGCTGCTCTCAACCTTTAGCTTTTGTCTGTCATTCAGAAATATGTAAGCCCTGGACAGAAGCAGGTGTGATCTAATTACAGGGAAGAAGTTGAGGCAGGGTTGCTACAGTCAAACACAGCAATTTGCTGTGGGAGAGTTAAGCTGTATCTTTTTCGTGCATGTGGTTGCTGAGCTATACAGGTCTTTGTTATTCTATATAAAAGTACAATAATGTACAGTTATCTGCACTCAGACTAATGCATAACGTTGTTTTAAGCTACACAGGCTAGAGGAGAGATTTGGGCAATTTAGAAGCATTACTGTAAACTGGTTACAACTTTGCTAAAGTATTATAGGTTTAAAGAAGACAAAGTTTAGTGACTATTTAGTGAGTTCATGTAATTGTAGGTTTTATGAAAGGTGAAGAAACATCATGGAGAAGTAACACTGAAACTATTTCTTCTGCTCTTAACCAGACAGGGAAACTGGCAGCCAGGCAGTCAAAGCTTCACCTTCAGAATACCAGCCACTTTGTCAGCTGAATTATCTATTTGGAGACCTCTACCCTGTCTACTCACCTGATTTTTTTCTCCCTCATCTGCTAGGTCCTTGGAAGATACTATTTTGTAACACTATTTTTTTGCCAGGGAAGCCATCTCTGTGACATCTATTTGAAGATTATATCCTCCCCTGCACTCTGAGATGAGGGTGCAGGTGCAGATGAGGAAGTCCCTTACTTTCACTGCTGCCTAGAAGAATGTTTTCTGAAGTATATTTGGAATTAGGTAAATGAAATCAATTCAGGCTAATCAAGGAATATGCTGGTACACCACTATCAATTTACACTCCACTGAAGAGGAGCTCAAGCCCAAGCCCAGATGAGTATAGTGTGTACAGAAAGGTACTACACACTTCTATATAGTCAGCCTATCTAGCCCCATTAAAGTTGTTTTGGCTCAGAAGATCTGGGAAAATCCAGAATCATTCATGTTTGCTTGGGAAGCCAGGGGACTTGAGCAAAAACACGAAGTTTATCTGAGTAACTTTTAACCTGAAATCCACTTCCATGTGAACGGCCAAAGCTACAATACATATTGTTGCCAACAAAGAATTCCACAGCCATGTCTGCTGACAAACTAAAAGAAAAAAAGAAGAAAATGATCCCTCTTTCAGGCCAGTTTCCTCCAGCCCTTTAGAGCTAGCAGATGTGGCAGAAACCAGTAAAAAGGACATAACCAGTTTATTCCAGTCTCAAATCTAGTCTTAGTCTAGGATATAAACTTCATCTCCTAGTGACTATAATGCAGCGTTTTGGAGCTAGTTGGTATGATAAACATATTCTGCTTAAATAGTTTCAAGCCAATTTTTACTTCTACAGCCTTAGCTATTTCAGTTGGAAAACTGTT